>LPNX010024124.1:216586-333519 GCA_001517045.1 Pseudotsuga menziesii | reverse complement strand
GACTGACTTGTGGTAAAGGGATCATTGCGGTATAGGATCTGAGAGTGAATGGGCTGAGGGAGACTCAAGCTGTGGTAAAATGGTAGGAGATTGCAGAATACTCTGAACAAAGGCGACCTGATTGGGGGTGCTGCTGAGATGATCGATTATAGTGCCAAGAGGTGCGGGGTGACTTTTTTATGGGTTAGGGAACTTGAAGAAGTGTGGATATAAAATGGTACTGTCATGTGGATTTTACGAGCCCAGGATAGTTCATGCTCGTGGTTGCTTTCAATTTTAAGGAGTCTGAAAGCAAATAAGAAGACTCTGAAATGATGGAATGGTACTGTCATGTGGATTTTACGAGCCCATGACAGTTCATGCTCGTGGTTGCTTTCAATTTTAAGGAGTCTGAAAGCAAATAAGAAGACTCTGAATGAATGGCCAGGCAAGGAGGAAGTGTTCGATCAGGGAGCATTTATGATGATCATGATTGAGGGTGGGGGGGAACACTAGTGGGCCTCCTTGCGGGGTGAATGAATGGAGGCAAAAGAACGAAACATTTGCAGTATGATAGGAGTGGATGGCTCATGTAAAAAAGTGTGAAATCATCTGATGACGGCCGATGTGGTGCGCAAATCAATGCGGCAAGGTGTAGGGACGCAATTTGGACATTGTACCAAGTGAGAGAGAGAAATGATCTCAAGCATCGTCACGAGCTCAGAAAAATGGATCTGGTGGTATAGAAAATGTGACAAACGGAGAACGGCCGATGTGGCACGCAAATCGAGGTGACTAATGGTGTCTGAAAAAATGGGTAAAAAATGACATAAAGAAAATAATGCAACGATGTGACCATTGGGATGGTCTCGTTGTGCTGATTCCAATGGTGGAAACGGTTCTGAAAACGGGCGTCGTCTGGGTTCACAAAGGCCAAACAAAAGACAATTCGATGGACTACAAATAGTATGTGGGCCCAACATGACATGTGTCATTTGATTAGTGGATATTGACTTGTGAGCACAATGGACCAGAGCTGATTTGTCGTTTCTGGATGATCCGACCGCTCGACTGCAGATTCGGGAGAGACAGGTAGGTCGTCAAACTTTTGCCTGCATTATTTTTGGGTTTGGGGGGCGGTCAGTGATTCCTAGGGGTCTTGTTGTACGCTCCACATGGGTGGACCGCGGGTCAGGGCGTCCAAACCATGGTCGCAGACCGCGGGTTTGAGTCGGGACAGCCGTGGTCTCCGATCACGGCTGCAGGTCGAACAGCCGCGGTCACGGACCGCGGCTATAGGCCTGACAGCCGCGGTCACGAACCGCGGCTACAGGCCTAACAGCCGTGATCAGAGACCGCGACTGTAGGCCTGACAGCCACGGTCAGAGACCGCGGCTGTAGGCTTGACAACCGCGGTCGGGGGCCGGGCTATTCTGGTTTTGGTTTGGATGGGTGGGAATTTCCATTATTTTGACGTGAGCCTGATGAGACTTCATTGTGTGATTGACAGGATGCCACCGGTGCCATGGAGGGAGCGAGAGGTCCCAAAGGAGATAGTGACAGTGGTTCGAGAGGATCGCCAGGTGCGGTCACTGCTAGGACTCTTCGGACTGCTGAAGTTCGCAGAGGTCCCTATTATGCGGTCAGCAGGATTGCTACTGAACCGGTTGGTCAAATTATGGGATCCAGATGCGCTGGCATTTCAGGTGCAGGGGGAGAGGGTGGACCTCACCCTTACTGACGTTTATTTCTTGACGGGGTTTCCCTACCTGGGGAGGGTATCAGATATTTAGTCGCGGGTGTCTGCGGATCTGGATATGGAGGGTATGGTGGAGCGATTTTGTCGACCGGGCGCTCGGGTGCATCGGAATGCACTCTTGGTGAGGGATCTGCGGGAGCCATCAGTACAGGCGATGGCGGCTTGTGTGGTTCGTATTTTGGGGTCCCAGTCACCTGAGAAGGTGTCTGGGGGTCAGATGCAGCTTGTAGAGCGTGTACTGGCCGGGACCTATTTTGCCTGGGGCCAGATGTTCCTGACCTGCGTGCAGCGACAGCTGACCGCGGCGAAGGAGTATGGCAAGGGATTTTGTTATGGTTCCTTTTTGTGTGCCTTCTTTATGGAGAGGGTCCCCACACTGCGGCCGCGGGTTCCGGTCAGGGCAGGAGGCTTGAGGGAGCCTCGGATGGTGAGGTGGGGAGAGATGATGCGCCGCCGTGGTGGCGGGGATGTTGGGCGTTACTTCACTCAGGAGCTATACTTGCAGTGGCTCTAGCTACCACTGACGCTGGACGACTATCCGTATAGGGATATGGACTTCACGGGAGATCCGAATGCTCCACGGCCACCAGGACAAGCATGGGGGCCTGATGGTACATATGATTTGTTTGCATTGTTCAGTTTATGTATATGATATATTGCTGATATATGGTAACTGACAAAATGGGGTTTTGCAGATGTGGGTCCGAGGCCACCGCCAGGACATGTGGCATGCAGAGGGACTGTGGCCATTCCAGCGTTTCTAGGGCGGGGGGACGTGCGTCTTCCAGATGCCGAGAGGACACTGGAGTCTGTACGGGTGCTGTTAGAGCAGTTGCTCATGGGAGTGACTGACGCGGGATGGCGGGACCTGGATCCGGCTGTGGTCCAGGATTGCTTGGGGGCACCCCGAGATTTTCGATCGATCGCGGTCCGGGTGGCTCTATTGGCGGACAGAGCACGGGCCCAGGGGCCCAGTCTGGATGTGGGCGCGAGGAGAGGAGTCAGAGGCCGCGGACATTGACAGTGATGTTGGGTATGACTCCCATTAGGGGGTGCAGGGGACTCCTCCCTATTTTTTGTAGTTACGGCCTGTACCCTATGAGGCTTTTGAGGATTGTACATACACACATTTTTTTGTAGAGCTGAGTATAGGGGTACTCAGGACATGTATAGCTCTGTATCATGTATTTTTTGATATGTATATATTTATGCACATGGATGCACTTTTGTATGATGTTGTTTCATTTGTATATGTATATATTTATGCACATGGATGCACTTTTGTATGATGTTGTTTCATTTGTACGCACGTGGATGCACTTTATGGTGTTTGATATGTTTGCACGTGGATGCAAAGTTTGCTAGGATGTTGGGCACGTGGATTCCCCTTGTGTATTTTATGTGATGTGACATGATTTATGTATGATTAGGCACGTGGATGCCCTTATGGATGCAAATGTGGTTTTATGGTTTATGTTCATGGATGTAACTGTTTATGCAATGCAGTCTTTTTGGTTTTTTATATGGTTGGATGAGATGCTATGATGCATGATGGAGATGTTTATATGGTGTGATTGATATGCCAATCTAGGATGTTATTGGCCATTTGATCTGCGACACTATTTTGAGCTCTTGGGACATGTGTGAATGTGATGGAATCAAACTGTCGGCTAAGTTGTTTTGTACACAGGAATTTTCTAAATAGGCAAGGATCGCGCACCTGGTAGCAGTTGTTGATCTGGAAGACAAGTAGCTGGGAGTCCAAGAACACATGAAGGTGACGTATGCCCATCTGGAGGGCAGCAGTCAGGAGACCGGTCACAGCATCATACTCCGCCTGGTTATTGGTAGCAGCGCCTATACATGTTCCGTCAAGGTGAATCAGTTCATTGGAAGGGGAATATAAGACCCATGCTGCAGAGGCCAGGTTGGGAGACCAGCGGCTTGCCCCATCAGCGAAGCCAATGTAACGAGGTGGAAGATGGTCCATCTGTGGGCATGCAAAAAACGATGAATGTGAGATTATGGTAAAGATGGTAAAAAACAAAAAAGGAGCAAACTGTACAATGCGGACCAATGGGGTCATGGTTTCAGTTATGGGTAAAAACATTTAAGATACAACCCATTGCAAGGATTGCATAAATGGTGGCCTTCCGAGTCGGCTAAAACGTATGCCCCCTTGCCGAGGCAAGTTTGAACGATGTAAGGGCCTTGCCACATGGACTCAAACTTTCCTTTACCGGTTTTGTCGTGGGCTTGGTCATAGGCGAGGACGAGGTCCCCTTCGTGGAAAGTTCGAGGGTGAACATGTTTGTCATAGTGGGCTTTGGAGCGGTTTTTGGCAGCTTCGATGTTCTGGAGAGTGGCACGACGATCTTCATCGGCTTGTTTGAGGGATAGCAGACGTTGCTCAAGGGGGGAGGTATCGGGGAGAAGCTCAACAGCGATGTGTAAGGCAGGTATCTGACACTCGATGGGGAGGACAGACTCTACACCGTGAACTAAATGAAACGAGGTAAAACCAGTGGCGGTCTTGGTGGAGGTACGGTAAGCCCATAAGGTAGGGAATAGCATATGGTGCCAATTGGACTTATGCCGATCAACAGTGCGTTGTAGTATGGTTTTGAGGATTTTGTTAACAGCTTCGACTTGACCGTTCCCTTGAGGGTAGTAAGCCGAGGAAAACTGGTGTTGGAATTTGAGGAAGGTGGATAATTCGCGCCAAACGGAATCTTCAAAGTGTGATCCATGGTCTGAGACCAACTGTTTGGGGACCCCGAATCGAGTGATAACATGGTTGAAAAAGAAACGGGCAGCAGTTTCAGCGGTACAGTTGAAGGTGGGCATGGCTTCCGCCCATTTGGTGAAGTAATCGACGGCAACAATGATGTGCTTATGGCCGTTCACAGATGTGGGTCTACACTCCATGAAGTCGATGGCCCACTTACAAAAGGGACCAACAGTGACGACTGGATGTAACGGAGCAGGTGGTGTCCGGGCCTTGGGGGCGAATAGTTGGCAGTTATGGCAATGCTTGACTGCAGTGATGCAGTCGGTGAAAAGTGTGGGCCAGAAGTATCCGGCGCGGATGACCTTTTGGGCAGTGGCCATTCCTGAGAAATGGCCGCCGCAGGCACCGCTATGGCAATCATTAAGGACCTGTTCAGCTTCCTTGTGTGTAAGGCAACGACGAAGAATTGTGTCGACTCCTCGCCGGTAAAGGACATCTCCTATGAGGAGGTAGCGAGAAGCCTGGTGATGGATACGACGACATCCATTACGAGTAATGGTGGGTCAGAAATTCTGCGTGCGTAGGTATAACAAGATATCACCGTACCATGGGTCATCAGACGAGATAGTAAACAAGTGATTATCGGGTAACTCTTCGGAGATGGGTGGGGTCGGGATAAATGAAGGCAGATCAGTGATGATCTGGGAAAGCGCAAGGGCTTTAGTTCTCTTAGGTGTTCGGAACGTGAGGTCATATTCCTGGAGGATAATGACCCATTTAGCCACACAGCCTTGCAGGAGCCTCCGGTTTAAGAGATATACCATGGGGTTAGAATCAGCGATGACTGTGGTATGACTAAGTAAAATGTAGTGTCGCAACTTTTGGATGGAAAAGACCACTTCTAGGGCTAGTCTCTCCTCATATGGGTAACGTAGGGGTGGGCCAGACAAGGTCTGGCTAACATAGTAAATGACATGCTCTTGGTGTGAGGCATCTTCTCGAACCAAGACTCCGAATACAGCATGCTCGGATGCCGAGACGTAAAGGATGAAGTCCTGAGAGAAATCCAGAGGGGAGATCAAGGGGGCTTGTGTGAGAGCTTTATTGAGGGCTTCGAATGCAGCTCCGGCTTGCTCGTCCCAGACAAAGGGTATGTGGGTCCGGAGCAAGCACAAGAAACCGTGAACGGTTGTGGCGTAATCAGGAACGAAGCGTCGAAGAAAATTAGATCGCCCTTGCAGACTTTGGAGTTGTCGGAGCGTTCGAGGAGAGGGAAGGTCTAAGATGGCTTGGACTTTCAGGGGATCAACAGTAATTCCTTTCTGGGAAATAATGAAACCTAACAATCGGCCGGCTGGAACGCAAAAGACGCACTTGTGTGGGTTCAAGCGGATCTGATATTTGCGACAACGCAGAAAAACTTGCCGAAGGTCATCGAGGTGGTCTGATCATTTTCAGGAATGAGCTGTAAGGTCATCAAGGTAGACGAGCAAGATATGGACCAAATCATGAAAGCAATAGGTCATGGCCCGCTGGAATGTGGCACCAGCATTTTTTAGGACGAAAGGCATGACGCGATAGGCGAAGGTGCCCCATGGGGTGGTAAAAGCGGTTTTGTACTGGTCTTCTTTGCGGATTTGGATCTGATTGTATCCGGAAAAACCATCCATTAACGAGAGGACTTCATGCCCCGCACACGCATCAATGAGCTGGTCTATAAATGGCGTAGGAAAATTGTCTTTGGGACACGCGCGGTTTAAGTCTCGGAAGTCAGTGCATACCCTAATGGTGCCTTGTTTCTTGTTGACAGGAACAGGGTTTGAAACCCAAGTGGTATAGGCAATAGGATAAATGAAACCTTCCGTGCAAAGCTTTTCAATCTCTGCTTTGACAGCTGGGAGTTTTGAGGGATGGATGGGACGCTGTTTCTGACGAACGGGGGGTACATCAGGCCATGTGTCAATGTGGTGCTCTATAATGGCAGGGTCAAGACCAGGCATTTCGGTATAGGACCAGGCAAAGACATCACGGAATTCTTTGAAGAGTGTTTTGTATTCCTCAACCTCTTGCGCAGTGCAAGATGCTCCTAAAGCGATGAGTTCAGGGGTGCCTCCAGGGGCAGCGATATCAATTTTGATGACATGTGAGATGTTGGCCATGTTACCCTCTTCGAAGGCGTCAGGAGCAAGAATAGGGTCCTTGAACTAGTCGACCTTGGGAGGAAGGAAGTCTTTGGATTCAACTGCAAATTGGGTAGCAGTGTTAGAGGAAGATTCATCCGAGAGGAAGTAGGAATGATGGTGCATGTCATCCCAAGGATAATCCGGGGCAGTGAGAGCCTCGAGAATAATATCCTCATCCGTACGGAATGTTTGTGTCGTCAAATCGGTTGACGAAGGAGTAGTGGTGGAAGAAATCATATAAATGGTATTAATCTCTTCGGAAGAGGAAGATTTCGGGGGGTGGATCTCCACAATGGTGGGTGGTGCTATCTCAAGATCCAGAGTGTTCATCTCAAAAAGAGTGGTATTGACCTCTCCGGAAGGGGAAAAGACCGGGGAATGGATCTCCACAATGGTGGGTGGTGCCGTCTCAAGATCCGGATTGTTCATCTCAAAGAGAACTATTCTGTACTCAGGGAGATCGGGACAGTGATGTGAGTAATGTCTGTAGACACTGCATAAGGCACTGGATTGGTTAGTGCGCAGGGATTTGTCGCGAGGCATAGGGATTGAATCTAGATGGACAACTGGGAGAGTGGGGTCGTCGTCAAGTGTTTTCATGTATTCCTGTAAAGCCGGTAAGTGAGGACATAGGTGAGTTGCATGGCCCAATTCGTCACACAGCACGCATTTGGAAGGAGCACGAAACACAATGGGGTTTTTTACTGTCTTAGGAGGTGGGACAGCAGTGTAAGGTTGGGGGCCTCTGCCCCCAGTGGGTTTGGTAAGAAGAGGGGGGAGTTTTGTGGAGGACGACGGGGTAGCGATACCGGGAGGTGGTTGACTAGTAGTGGCAATGGGTTGTACTGGTTGCAAGACGACATTTGGTGTTGGCGGGGGAACGGGAGGCAAAAAATACCAAACGGGTAATCCTAAGGTTAACCCAGGAAGGCTGAGGGTAGCCATGACTGGGGCGCTAACTACTCCTGAGGGAGGAAAGAGGAAAGGAATGGTATGGATGGGTGTAGCACCAATGTGACTAGGTACCAAAGGGGGTTGAGGCAACAAGGGCGGTTGATTAGTAGGAGTTCGCGTGTTATGGGACAGGGTACATAGGTCGGACACTTCAGTAATCGGTGACGGGGGTGGAATAGATGGGAAGGTTGAGGTCATTGGTGCGTCTGAGTAAACTCCGGGCTCCATAGAAGAAACCACTGAGGTGGTTGAGGTTATTGGTGCGTCGGAGTAAACGCCCGTCCCCAACGAAGAAACAAATGAGGTTGTGGCATCTGAAACAGGTTGTGTAATCATGGGGAGAACATTTTCGGGTGCCGCGGGGGCATTGGGATCATGGTAAGTGAGTTGGTCAATCTTGACCACGCGTCCCTCATGGGGGAACATCATGGTATGAAAAATAGTAGAAGCTACTGCCCGCATGGCATACATGTAGCTGCGGCCAAGTAAAAGGTTATAATCAAGTTGTGCATTGATAACCTCGATGTTTATGAGGACGGTTTTGCCAGCCAGCTGGAGGGGAACGTTAGTTAATAGGCCTTGTGGTTGAGCTGAACGGCCGTCGTAGGCTCGTAACGTAGTAGAGGACTGCTGGAGAGGGGGGGATCCCATTTTCTGCCAGATGGAGGTGGGCATGACACATGTAGAAGCACCTTCGTCAATAATGCATCGATGAACGACAAAATTCTGAATGGAAACAGAAACTTGGAATGCCAAAGTGGAAGGAAGGCGAGGTTCGGATTGGTCTGAATCAAAAGCCATTAACTGCGAATCATTTGGATCAATAGCCCCAATGGCTGACAGTAAATGCTTTCGCTGCAAAGGACATTTTTTCNGGTTTTGGTTAGCAGGGGCCGCATTATTACTAGCGGGGGGATTAGGGTGTTGACCAGCTTGCTCGGTCGGTTGGTTGTTCCCACGATTTCGGCCTCTGCCACGGTTTTTTTGGCCCTGGTTGCGTTGGTTGTTCTGGTTTTGCTGCGAGTTTTGTTGAGCATAAAATTTCCCTTGGATAGTAGGTGGATTCTGAGGTTGCGCAGGGGCTGGAGCAGGTGGAGGCTACGCAGGTGCAGCAACCTGAGGGTGTTGCTGATAGTGCTATGGAGGGGGTTGTGGGTTTACCGCAGGGGTTGCCTGTGACGGGTAATAATGAGGTTGGGCTTGTGACGGCGCAAGAGCTGGTGCAGCCTGCTGGTGATAGTAAGGCTGAGGTGCGACCGGGGGGGCGTAAGCGGGAGTCATATTACCGAAACATTGAGGTGGGCATGAGGGTCCATGGGTATGGTGGTGATGTGTCATGGGGGCATACTGGTTGGTTGCTACAGACTGTGAGGTGGCCCGCGAAGGGTCAGGTCCAGTGGTAGGACGGGCTATGGAAAATGGCTGAGGCTGCGAAGAGACGCGGCCAATGATGTCGTCGGCAGCATGAGATGCCCCCAGCACATCGTGCTGGGAGGAATTGTCACGAGGGGCGTCAGGTATGATGGTATAAAGGTAACCTGACTGGGCGTAAATGAGATCGAACTGTTGGGCTTTAAGGATAGCCTCTTCCTCAGACTGGGGTCTTTCGGATGCAACATCCTTAGCAATGATAGGAAGGAGGGATTTAAGGAACCAATCTAGGAAGATCCGGTCATCTAACTTGATTTTGCATAGGCTACAGCGTCGACGCCATTCATGAATGTGGTCCGTGATGTGGGTAGTCGTGTTCTGTCTGCATGATAGTAGGATTTCAATGCCTGCATCATAGCGGATAGGTAACTGGAAGAACTGGAGGTAGGTCGAGGCCAGGGAAGTAAAGGTGGCATGGGTTCCATGGGGTTGTTCGATATACCACTTGGCAGCAGAGCCAGTGAAAGTGCGCTGTAATAAACGGAGGCGAATGGAGTCGTCTACTATGGAGTTGGAGGAACACCATAGATGGAAGGACATGATATGGTTCTGTGGGTCTTCACCTACCTTACCCTCGAACTTAGGGATGTCTGAGGGGAGCTTGGTGGGCATGTGAGGCCACGCAGGGTTGTGCCGGATGGGGTCGTTGGTTAATCTGGCTAGGTCAGGTAGATTGAGGCTAGCCATGTATGGAAAACTCGACGAAGGGTGTGACACGGTTGTGGGTTGGATCAAGTTGGGGCCGATGCCCCCAAGTGGAGGGGTCATGTGAGGGAGGTTGCCCCCAAGTGGGGGAACTATGGTGGTATAGGACGGACCTGCACCACCAGGGGTGGTATGAGTCACTAATGGAGTGGGGACTGGTATTCCCGCTGCGGGAATTGGTACTGTGAGGGGGACAGTAGAGGGGGCCCCCGTGGAGGGCATACCCAAAGTAGGTGTGGTACCGGGTGTCATGGTGGATGTGCCACCAACGGTCCCCACCAAGATGGGAGTGGGAGTCACGCCAGCCATGGGGCTAGTAGGAGCAGTGTAAAGGGGGTTCTCAGACTTTGGCTCAGAATCAGAGGTAAAATAAGGGGCGTCAGAATCTGGTGACGGAGTCCTATGCCGCTGACGAGTGGAGTCAAGTGACAAGGCGCGAGATCTACGATGAGTGGTATCAAGTGATCCGTGCTGTGGGGGTTCTCCTCTGAGGCGCCGAGAATGTCTCGGGGAAGCAATGGTGACAAAATGATGTCAAATATGTGTGGGTTGAGGTAGGTACAAAACAACTCAAAAAACTCTAATGCAACCGAGTGTGCAGAAGGAGAGCTCAAAAAATGGGGCACTCAGGCCAACAACAACTCGAAACACCCACTGTAACTGCGTGCTACAATAGGCGGAGTATCAACAGAAATGGTCAGAATACCAAAAAACAGTGGGTTGCCTACAAAAATAAAAAATGGTGGACTCACTAGACCAAAAGGAGGTAAGGGAGCATGCAAACACCTAACTAGTAGTATTATGACTCAACTAGACACATCCTCTGCAAGGTGATGAAATCCAAGTCAGACAATATGAAGAGGAAAGTCAAGTGGCTAAAGTATCCCCCTACCGGGAGGGACACCGGGTAGTCAAATCCTAGAAGAATGGCAACTAAGATACCCCGTTCATGACACATCCAGAAAGGTAAATCTGCCGCTTGGTCCTTTAACCGCAATACCCCTATACAGGGATATCCCGAGGACTGCGAAAGGTAGCCCTTCAGTTACTGAATGGATTTCGGTATTCCACTCAGACCTCCGGAACCAATCTCATGACTTCAACCCTCCTAAGGGAGAGGCCCTCTGATAAACCGGTTGTGACAGTGTCAAAAAATACTAAGGGATTTTGGTTCCCTAATGGACAACAACTATGTCTCAACTGTAAATAACCGAGGGGTGTTATTGGAAGCCTATCCCCCCGATCTTACCTAACTACAAAAATTATTTTATGTTCCCCAAGTGGGGTTAGAATGTTGGTTGAGTTAAGTAGTTTTTAAGTCTCACTTGAATTAGGTGACAGATTGTGTGCTTGTGAGGTTATGAACCCAGAAAAGAAGTGCCAGGGAAACTTCGTAAATATCAATAATACTGAATGAAAAAACTTTTATCATGCAAAATTATCTGAATAAAGAATGCTAAAAAAAAAAAAATTTTAAATTCGGTAAAGGGGGACACAGATGGCTGTAGGGCTGCAGGTAGAACAGGTGGCTGTGCAAGTGCAGAAAATATGGCAGCAAAGGGGCTGGGTTCAAAAAGCAGAAACAAGTGCAAAAATTCAGATCATGGGTCTGGGGCGAAGTCGCGCGGTCGGACCGCGGGTTTTAAGGAAACAGTCGCGGTCAAGTCGCGGGTTTTTGGACTGCAGACGCGGGCGGACCAAGGGTTTCAAGAAAACAGGTGCGGTCGGGTCGCGGGTTTCTGGACGGCAGACGCGAGCGGACCGCGGGTTTGAAGGAAACAGGTGCGGTCGGGTCGCGGTTAAGGACTGAACAGGCGCGTTCGGGTCGCGACTAAGGGCTGAACAGGCGTGGTCGGACCGCAGGTTTGAGGGAAACAGGCGCGGTCAGGATGCGGCTATGGGGCTGAAAGTCACGGTCGGCGGCGGCCGAAAGCGACAGCCGAAAGGAAAAAACGGAAAATAAAATTGCAAAAAATAAACCAGCGGAGTCGCCAAAACTGTTGCTAGGGTTTTCGCCCTAGCTTGTACGAATGAGTACCTACTAAGGACAATGGATTCCTTAGTAGCAGTTCAATGATATGTGAATTAAAAGCTATAACTGAAATCAAAAGCTAAATCTAAACAAGTTAATTAAGCAAAACAGTAAAGAGTAAATAGTAATTTTGTATTAATCTGACCTTCAATGTGAAGGTTGGTGAAGCCCTTTGCGGTGATCCGAGTCGGTGGCTCCGAGCTTCAAGCTACTTCTTCTCTTTCTCCAATGGTGGAAATGGGCCAAAAAGGGCTCTCACGGTGAAAGTAGCTCAATGGTGAGCTAGGATTTCACGAGCAATTTTGACAGAGGCAGGATACTTGTGATTGTGGATATGAAATAAGGGATCTCCACCCCCTATTTATAGTTGGAAACCATGCGGTTTAGGGTTAGGGTTTCAGCTGTTTAGGGTTTTTTCCTCATTTCCTCATTATTTAATATTTTTTCTTCCTTTTTTTGGATATTTTTGATTTTTTGGAGGAATTTTGGATATTTTTAGCTAAGAAGTGGGTTTTATGGCCTTTTGGAGGCAATTTTAAGCCTTTTGGAGGCTTTTTACATGGTTTTATGGATTTTTGATGGACATATGGTGGGAAAATGGACAAATGAGCCATGTGATGGGGTAGATGAGGTAGTGAACCCTTTTTGGGTGTTAACAACAGCCACAATCAGCATGCAATATAAAAAACCACTGCTCCACAGAGGGGAGTCATAGACTAAGCTATCATCCACTAACTCCATAAGTGCCCTAGTTACAGAGAAACACTACATCAATGTTAAGTGGCTAATCCAAAGAAGCACCTCTTCGGGTCAGCTAAACAAAGGGAAGAGTTCACCTCTGAAATCCAAAGAATGTATCCATACACACAGTCATCAAAGATGAGGAGAATAAAAGCGTGATACAATATAAAATAGTTGTAAAGTATCCTTAAGAACACATTCCCGCTTAGAAAATTCTGAAAAATGTAGAAGGCCCAAGGCCAAAGATAGAGCTTCTTTGGATAAGCCATCAATAATAACATTGTGTTCTCTATATACATGAGAGGCATCAGAATGGATAAATCAAGATTCTAGCTCTCTGATATATAGACACCAGCCATCAAGATTGAGAGCGGGAAGTTTTTCATCCCTATTTAACCAAATAATGATGGCTGAGGAGTCTCCCAGAATGTGAAGATAGGGTAGCCCAATTAGATTGGCAAAGAACAATAGAGTCCAGAGAGAAAGAAGTTCCACTCTAGTGTTGTTGCTTGTTCCAATACCCATCTTCAAATGAAAGAAATGGTCCGAACTGATAAGGAGATGTACACCTATACCCCCATTCAAAAAAGTAGCAGCACTGTCGGAAAAACCAACCAAATAAAACATAGTAGGAGTTGGGCCAATATTTCTTTTTTTCCTACTATTCTATGCAACTATAGGATGTTGTTTGAGATGCTCCAAAATACAATATACAATATTTGGGATCTGGCTTAGTGTCATCAAATATACATTTATTCCGAGATAGACACAACTGCCAACATATAAATAGAGGTAAGTATGTTAACAATCTTTCATTCCTGAACCAATGCTCCAGATTCAGCATATATGAAGATTATTTCTAGATGAGAGGGCGTTGTAAGACTGAGCTTAGCATCTGGATTACCCTCTGAGTGTAGTTGCAATCAATAAAGATGTGGGAAACCGACTCGAGGGAGAATTTACATAAGCAACACCAAATAGGTCCAGCCCACCCTTTTTTATACATGTTATCACAAGTGTTAATTTGGTTGTTCATACATAACCAGTTAAAGCATATAATCTTCAAAAGAATGTTGCAGTGCCAAATCTGTGTGAGGGTGCTATCAGGGGGTTCTAGATTATGGAAGGCAACAATGATTTTGTAGGCAATATTTGCACTTACCCTGCCATTTTTGTTATTATACATCCATATCAGTGTGTCACATAGTTGTTCCAAGAATCTTTCCATTGACCGGCAAGATCCAAGTCATCTGCGGTGAGCCAGTAGGACTGAAGACCGATTCAATACACCAATTGCGGGCATCAGAGATATGAGAGATACCATAATCAGCTAATTATTCCCTAAGCTCCTCAGGAAGGATGTAATTCGAGTTGAGCCCAACAATCAGATCAATACCAATTTTGATCTTGTGTCCATTACCAGCCTTCTAGCCGAGACATCTGGTAAGCCACGAGATAGCTCGAATGAACTGTTCGAAAAGAAAGAAGTACCCTGAACCGAGAATATTTGGAGTCTGATCCATTCATCCACTAGTTTGTTCTTGAGATATTTATGCTTGATGATGGTGGTCCAAAGTCCATTTCCATTCAGAACGAGATAGAGACTCTTTAACCTAAGTGCCAAACTGAACCACTCAAGGTTCTTAATATCCCAGCCTCCACATTCATAAGGTCGTGATATCAAATTCCAATCTACCAAGTGTGATATGGATCATCCTTTATGGTTCCCCCAAATAAAATTGAAGGTGGATCTCCGAAGATAATGAACAATAGATCTGGGCAAGCAGGAAAGTGAGAGCCAGTATACAGCCAGTCCCAAGAGTACAAATTTCACCAATATCAATATGCCTCCCAAGGAGAGTAACTTATAAGTCCGGTGATTAATTATGTTGTCAAAATTTCTGATAAACCATCTCCAGTCATTTACACAGTATCCCGAGGGCTTAAGATAATACCCTAGATACTTGAAACCAACATCCAAAGGTTCCATTTTGTAGGGTAGCAAAGAGAAGATCCTTTCTCTACAAGTATCATCAATGTCATTATACAAGAAAGATGACTTCTCAACATTGATTTTCATACTTGTTGCCAAGAAAAAGAGGTCTAATAAGGATTTAAATTGTTGCCATTCCTCCACAGTCCCAATACCAAACAACATGACATCATCAACAAAAAATAGGTGAGTAAGAAAGGTATGTTGCGCCACCTTGACACCTATGATGTCCCCATTAAGCTGAGCATTTGTGATAAGTAAACTTAGATTCTCAATGATCAAGATAAAGAGTAGGGGGGGAAGAAGGCATCCCTACCTAATACCATTGGACACCGAGAAAAAAGGAGAAGGGATCCCACTGATAAGAACAACAAAATTTGAGGATTCCACACAACCCATAATCCAATTGACCCCCATCACCGGTACACCTATTTGTAAAAGGACAAGTTTAAGAAAAGTCCAGCTCACTCTATAAAAATCCTTTACCAAGTCAAGCTTAAGTACCATAACCTTTTCCTTTCTCTGCTTAATGAAATGTAATGTCTCCTGAGCAATACCAATAGGTTCAATGATCTGTCTGTTGTGTAAGAAGCCAAACTGATTTTTGGAGATGGATCTGTCAAGTAGAGGATTTAAACGATTCGTTGCTAATTTAGAGATGGTTTTGTATATAAGGTTACAAAGGGAGATAGGTCTAAAGTTAGAGAATTAAAGAGGCTTGTCACATTTAGGGATGAGAGTGATAAATGTAGAATTAAGAGCACTATTTACCCTCCCCTCCACCCTAGATTGTTCCACAGCATTAAGAATATCATCACTCACCAGATTAAAAAAATGGAGGTAAAAATTGACATGCCAACCATTAGGTCCCAGACTTTTATCTTTCTTGAATCCCTTAAGTACATCCTCAATCTCATCAAGAGATACCTTAGCCTAAAAAATTTCAACATCCCCACCCTGACAAATGAGGGAAAGAGCCTGATAACTTTTAACTATGCCTCAATATTAATATTACCTTCATCATCAAATAAATCAAAGAAGTGTTGAGCACCCATCTCCTTTAGTTTTTTCTCATCCTCAATAAATTCATCATCAAGATTCTTGAGGGCCCATATAGACTTTGAGTTCCTTCTGGTTGGGGCATAGGAGTGAAAAAACTTAGTGTTTGCATCCCCCTCATTTAACCAGTCAATCCTACTTTTCAGCTTCCAAGTGATCACCTGGTGTGTTAATAATTCTTCCTTTATAGCCTTAAGATTTGTAAGTTGAGAGTTTTCCTCAGTAGTCAGTATACTGGAATGCCTGGAAGCTAAGAGGTTGAGGATGGTTGAGTCAATATCAAGAGCCTCAAGTGTTCTGGCAAAGACAGTCTTCTTTTCCCATTCTTTTACAGTACATTTGAGTCTCTGCAATTTATAAGAAAAGACATTCATAGATTTCAAAGAGATGGGTACAGGTGATGACCAGGAAGACTCCACCAGGGTACATAATTTTTTGTTAGATAGCCAAGCTCTGTTAAACTTGAAAGAATACTGATGGCAAGTAGGAAGGGAATTCCACTCAAGAGAAATAGGAAAGTGGTCAGAAATATCGCTAGGATGGGTCCAAGAAATATAATGGTTCAGAGCAGGAATAAGGTTAGAGGCTATAGACCTATCAATTCTTTTGTTGACTCCATCAACACCTACACGGTCATTCCTCCAGGTAGGCCCAGGTGAGTTTGGAGCCAAAACTTGCACCTTAAATATCAAAGCTACAACATTCATTTGATATTACTCGATACTATATGATATAAAATATCGTGTATATGTGAGTTAAACTTCATAGTAAGGTTATGACCTTATGCTATGAGGTTTTTAAATCTAGTGGTGCATACCACCATTTATGCAAATACTTAGGATTTGTTAATGTATGGGTGCAAAACTATACCTGTAAGACTTCAACCATGAACTTGGTTTGTTTTTAGTAAATATAAGAAGTGGTGCCAAGTTGGCTATATGGCCTAGCCTTAGCATAACCCAATGAAAATTTCTTATACTATATGGGTTCAAAGAAATGAAATCTAAATAATTACACAAATATTATTGATTTTTGTAGTAATAGAACTTAACCATCTACAAGTTATGACAAGTAACATGTTAAACTTATCATTACATGACATTATATACTATCGTCATATTGTTTACATGATATAAAATAAATAAATGCTTGAAATTATTAAGGATTTATAGAAAGAGGTATGTGACAATTTTCTATAATAGCTAAGTTCCAACACTACGATACCATATGGTTTCAAAGAAATGAAATCAATAGTGTTTTAAAGACTTGATAACTAATAAATTATATTTTTATATCCACAAAGAAGAAAAATCCTACAAAAAATGTTTATCTTATTAAAATAAATATTGGAGGATTGTATCAATGATTTTCACTATGGAGGATGTACCAAGTCCTTAAGCAACTACAAACCAAACATGTATAGAAACAAAGATGGGGTCAAATGAAAGGAGAGATCTGGAAATTCCTTTAGATATGATTGAAACTATGAGAAGTTTACAAGAAAAGATAAAGAGTTTTAAAGATGATAATGACAAATTGCTTAAAGCTCGGGAAGAAAAGCAAGAGTTAAATGTTATTTTCCTACATAATCTAACTAAGATAAACAACCAAAACTGGCAAGGACAAACTTCTAGCAATGTAGGTAAAAGTACTTCGAGGAAGAGGTTTTATAGAAACAAATATTCAAGTTTTCTTAATGAAACATATACCTCTATTGATCCCTCTAATGAAGATATAATTGTCTTGGAATGTTGTATAAGTGGCAAATATAAATTATCATCTCGTAAAAAGAGAAAGAAAATGAATTTTAAATATGATTTGAAGCGTGAATTTAAGAATATTAAACCACCTACTTTTGATGGTGAGGTGAAGACAAGAGAAGATAATAATGGTTGTTAGGGATAAGTAAATATTTTCAAATTTATGATTAATTTAGTTAACATAAAGACTGGGGTGGGAAGCTGTAACCTAAATGGTAAAGGATCCATATGATGGAAGGGCCAAACGGGTAAGGAAAGTGAGTGAAAATAAAATTAAATAGAAACAATTTAATAAATTAATTATTTAAGAAAAAATATCTTTTAAAAAGGTTTTGTGACAGAAAAATTAAAGAACTTCATGAACTTAAGTTAAGACAGGTGTGTGTATATGAGTTGGCGAATAAATTTTTAGAATTATTAAGACATGTGCCATATATTAGAGACGAGAAGGTAAACATCAAGTGTTTCTTAAGTTTCTAACCTTAGTCATATTGATTTCCAAGATTTCCTTTGCTTTGCTTTCATCGAAGTGGATGATTTCCAAGATTCATTTTGCTTTGCTTTCACTGCTTGGAAATGTCTTCTTTGTATTCTTTCCTTTCACACATCCTTTGCAGACCCCATCATGTTTTGCTTGTATTTATGGAAGACCTTCGACAGCTTTGCTTGCAATAGGTAGTGCTCTGTAATGCACATGTGCGAGCCTTCTATGCCAAAGTTCACTTGGCTCTACTATCTCATGGACCAAGGCTTTTTTTGGATGTCCCTTCAATTTGTACAATCCTCCTTCTTGTTCTCCAATCACTACCGCATCATTGATAGTCTTTCCTTTTGGCCACATGATGAATTGACCATCTATGAATGCAACCCGTATTCCTTTTGCATCTAATGTTGATATGGAGAGAAGGTTCTTCTTGAGTCCTAGCACAAACAATACTTCTTTCATTGTTAGAGATTTTCCAGAGTCTCGCTTATATGAATATTCCCCACTACCTTTTATTGGATATTGGTAATCATCTCCTAGCTTTACATTGTGAGGTGATTCATGTTTTGACACTCTTACAAAGGATTCCTTGAATCCAGACATATGTTTGGAAGCCCCACTATCTATATGCCAATCATCACTACCATGAGTAATGTTACCTATGAGAGCTGATATCAGAACATATTCATCCTCGCTTGAAGAATCTTCACTTTCATATTTGGATCTCTTCCTGGATGGTTCATCATCCTCTGCAGCATGATCATGATGTCTTCTTTTGTTGCTCTTCTTTACTATCTTTTGTTTGTTAGGAAAATCCCTTGCATAGTGTCCTGCTTCTTCACAAGTATAGCATATGATCCTAGATACATCTCTTCTAGTATTATTTTTGTGAAAGTGCTTACCTCTAGAACCATGAGATTTTCTCTTGCTTGTCTTGGGGTGAGACTTGGAGTGTACCGTAAGAGCTTGGTCTTCACTTCTCATCTTCTCTTCTCGAGCTGCTATCCAAGCTTCTTCTTGAGAGAAGTCTTCCCATAGTTTTTGAACTTGACTAACTTCTTCCTAGCACAGATTCCTTGGATGAAAGAATCCCATGACCTACGAAGGCCATTCAATGTAGTCATTACAATATCTACATTTTCCACTTCTTCATCAACTGCTTCTATTTGCTCTTTGATCTGAGAAACTCTTGTGAAGTAAGAGTGGATTGTTTCTCCATTCTAAATCTTCACATTCTTCAGTTGGTTTCTCAGGGTCATCTTCTGATTGATGTTCTTCCCTTCAAACAATTTGGTTAGGGAATCAAACATAGCTTTAGGTGTCTGGAGAGAGGACACCTATGGGATAAGGTGATCCTTGATAGAATCAGAAATGATCCTCTTTGCCATAACCATCTTCTTCTTGTGTAAGGCCTTTGCCTCATCTCCCTCTGGAACTGGAACCTCCTCATGAATGTAGGAGTCTAATTCATTTTCTTCCAGGACCAAGGAGATCCTATACTTCCAAGCTCGAAAGTTTTCAGCTCCCTCAAGCTTTTCATCAAGCTTGGTATGATGAGACATCTTAAATGAGAACCTCAAATGGAAATACAAACGATTTTAGATCTTACCAAGTTCAAGATGTTGGATCTGAAACTTGATCTGAAATCCTGCAGAGCTGGTTCAGGAGTAAATTAGGGTTTTGCTTTTTTGGAGTTCTGTCCACCCAAATGCCTTGAAATGTGTCCCTAACTTCAATTTTGGGGAGGAGATCAATCCAAGCCTGGGCTCACTGGAAAATTCCTCTTCTATGAAAATCCCTAATTTTCGACATCAGTGACAGGTCCAAAACTGAAAAACCTCAGAATTGGATTCTGCTTCGACAGAAAGATGCGCCCTAAGGAGGAGAGTTGTTCCACCTTACTTTTGCTGAAAATATGTGAAGGAAGATCCATAAACTAGGAATCCCTAGTTCCTGCGGCTGCATAGTGTCTTCTTCTCAGGTTAGCTCTGATACCACGTTAGCTTTTCAACATTAAGCTATCATTATGTTAGGATCTTTACTGATAGAATAACAAGTACAGGACCTCAAACACAAGAGACAATGAACACAGTGTTTTTGATTGGGGACACCATAAATGGAGAAAACCCCACAACTTCCTCAGAGATGAATCAGCACAAGATGTAAAACCCCAAAACAGTAAGATGCACTCCTGACAGCAGTAACCTTCTTCTTGTCTAGCCCCAGTGTCTTCTCCTTCCTCAACTATGTGCTACACTTGAGTGTGTGAGTGATGTGTGCTAAATAGAGATCCCAACTCTCTATTTCTACTAATCCCGACATGACTAATACCCTACTAGGGCCGACCTCTACTTGGAGAGTCTAATAACCCTAGTGCCCCGAAACTGCGGGGACTTTAGCCCTTACAAAATCGGAGGGTTACCCACTATGACTTAACATGACTTGTTTACATTATTGATTCTCCTGATTGGAACATCAGGGCATGACAACATGACTCAATTACATAATAGATACATCCCTAAATAAACATCACGTTACAATACATAATATACATATATGAATACATTTCGAATTTACAAATACATCAACAAACCAGCTACTTCGATGCAACGTTCCACCCAACCATAGGCCAGCATGCTCCTTAATATCTCAGCAACGTTGCCACCCCTGAGGCGGGCATGATTCCCTAATGAATAAGGAACTAGCAAGCTTATACATAGCCAAGGATAACAAAACATTCAAGGGTACACAATTCAGCCAAGCCAACATAGTTGGGTTTATCAGGCAAATAACAGATTAGCCAAGCTAACACAATTGGGTTTATCAGGCCATCCAGGAGCTCAGAAAGGATAAATGCTAAGCTGTTGAGCTCATTGAAGATCTAAGGACACCTACACAAGAACTAGCCTAACTTCTAGGGCACCCACACACACCCAACAGAAGGAAATCAGTCCTTTCTTTGCTACACAGTCCCTTAGGCCCTGACCTCCCTTCCAGTGTTATTTAGGGGTTGTGGAGAAGAAATCTAGCCATTTATCTCTATCTGTGTGGTTCCCAAACACACCAGGTTTTTCAAGCAAACCAAGCCCTCATCCCCACTCCAACACAATCCCAAGACCCACCACTGCATGCATGCAGCAAAACCAGCAATTACAGCTTTGACAGGGGAAAACAAATCCTTGAGTCGTTCTTGGCCCTATCGTGGTCAAAACAACTCAATAGTAACCTACAACAGCTTCGAAGTGTGAGGGAAAACACAACCAACACGATGTAGGTACTCATAGCTACCACCGATCAGGGGAAGAGAAATAGCCAATCTCACAATGAAACCACAGAACTTACACAGTTGGCAATGGAGGAAGTAAACAGACCCTCAACCCATGCCTGAGAAAGGACATACACACCAACCACAGACCATAGGGAAAATACAAGTTCCACAGTCCTGAACACCAATGGCCAAACCGGCACCCCCTTCCTCTCTGTGTGAGGAACCACCGATAGAGAAGCTGGAAAAATAGTGTGTGAGGAAATAGAACACCTCTGCGTGAGATCAACAAGCTTGGGAGAGTGGGAGGATGTTCCATGCAATTGTGGAGCAAATGGAATAATGGAGAATCTACATGGAGTGATGGGGTAGTGGTTTTCTGACCATCGTGAGGGTCAACCTGCTGGTGGAGTGTTCTTGTGGGAAAGGACTGACAGTCCTCCCACATTCCACTCCCCAACAATAATTTCCCAACTTACAACACAACTTTTAATGAGGTAGTTGGATAAGACAAGGGAAGATGAGCAAATCAAAAAGAGTGGTGACACATGGCTTTCCCCCCATGGATCAAGGTTTAACATTCCCCCATCCTTATCCTTAGGAATATCATGCCCTTTTCAATATGGTTGCAGTGAACATAGCTAGTTGGGTTCATTTAATTAAAATGTACATTTACATGATGAAAAAATTTAATATGTGCCGTATACCACGATAAACCATCGACAACGATTTCGTTCACCGAAACATAACACAACTAAATCGATGGTGGGGATTTTTCCTTTAGCTCCACACCACGATTCATTACAATATATACATAATGTACATTTAATGCAACGGGGTCAAAACCAGGGTGTTACATTCCCCTCCCCCTTCAATAGCACTGTCCTCAGTGCTTTACAAAATTTGAACAAAATGCTACACTGGTACCGCCTCAGTGTTCCGCAGGATTGAACAAAAATGGATGTGCCAATCGCATGGCATCCTCCAGCTCCCACATAGCCTCTTCAGGTCCGTAGTGCTCCCATTGCACCTTTACCTGCCCTATGGCTCGGTTCCGGAGCATTGTGACCTTCCTATCGAGGATGCACATTGGCTCGATTTGGAACTATCCCTTGGGTTCCACCTGAATCACATCCCAATTTATCACATGGTTAGGATCATGCACATATCTCTTAAGAAAATAAACATGAAAAACATTATGAGCCCTAGTACTAGCAGGAAATGCAAGTCTATATGCAACTGTCCCTATTCTTTCAAGCACTTCAAATGGCCCACAATATCTTGGTGATAGCTTGGCACAACTTCTAAGCTTCAAGGAACTCTTCCTTTCCCTCACTTTGAGTTAGACATGATCCCCAACATTAAACTCCATGTTCACTCTATGCTTATCTCCATAGCTTTTATGTCTGTCCTGTGCTACTTTCAGATTCTGCCTGATCTTTACAACCTCTTGCTCCATTTCCTTTAGCAATTCTGGTCCAAGCACAACCCTATTCACTAGATTATCCCAAGTCACTAGTGTCCTACACCTTCTTCCATATAAAGCTACATATGGACTCATCCCCAAGGATGCCTGCTGTCCATTTTTGTAAGTAAACTCTACCAAGTGTAAGTAATATTCCCACTTGGTTGGTTTGTCCATCACGTACATGCGAAGCATGTCTTCAAGCACCTGATTAACTCTCTCAGTTTTCCCATCTGTCTGAGGATGGTATGCAGTGTTGAAGTTTATCTTTGTACCCAAATATGCAAACAACCCCTTCCAAAAATTGGAAGTGAACTTGACATCTCTGTTAGAGACTATTGCCTTCGGCAATCCATGCAATTTGAAAATCTCCTTCATGAAGATCTTTGCAATTTCATCAGTCTTATGCGTAGACTTAACCGGTATAAAATATGCTGCCTTAGTCAACTTGTCTACCACAACCATGATGGAATCATGTTGTCTCCAAGTCATCAGCAATCCTATAATAAAATCCATGGAAATAACTTCCCATTTCCATTCTAGAACTGGAAAAGGCTGCAACAAACCTGCTGCGTGTTGATGCTCAACCTTTACCTGTTGACATTTCATGCACCTTGAAATGTATTCAGCTGTGTCCTTTTTCATTCTTGGCGAAAAATATTGCTTTCTGGCTATAGCAATTGTCTTCTGGTATCCTGGGTGACCAGAAAACGGAGCTTGATGGATTTCATCCATAACAACTCTCCTCAAATATGCTACATTGGGAATATAAATTCTGCCTTTATAAGTAAGAAGCCCATCTTCTTCGAATTTATATCCCTCATGCCTCTTCTCAAGATTTTGCTGCTGCAATTTGTCTTTTACCTGCTCATATAATTTATCTCTGGCAGTTTGATTAACAATCTGCTGCCTCAAATCTAATTGGTAAATACTAAGAGATGCCACATGCATTTCCTGCACCTTTCTACTGAGTCCATCAGCTACCTTATTCTACTTTCCCTTTATGTGCTTGATTTCAAAATCAAACTCACATAAAAACTCCAGCCATCTTGCTTGTATAGCATTCAGAGTAGGCTGATCAAACAAATACTTCAGACCACAATGGTCCATTCTGAGTTCAAATCTTCTACCCATCAAGTAATGTCTCCACATCTTGATGGAATGTACTATGGCTGCAAGCTCTAGATCATGAGTGGCATAGTTCTTCTCATGCTCCTTCAGCTTTCTCGATTCATAACATATCATGTGGTTGTCCTGCATAAGGACTCCTCCAAGCCCTTGTCCGCATGCGTCGGTACAAACCACAAAATCTTTCTCTGGATCTATAACTTTCAATATTGGCGCACTTGTGAGAAGATTCTTCAATAGTTGGAAGCTTTCTTCACACCTTGATGTCCATTCGAAATTCATCCCCTTCTTTTACAAAGAAGTGATGGCATGTGCAACTTTGGAGAATCCCTCAATGAACCTCCGGTAGTATCCTGCAAGTCCCATAAAAGATCTTACATCTGTCACATTTCTTGGAGTAGGCCAATTCATAATGGCTTCAATCTTTTCAGGGTCCACAGATATACCCTCCTCTGAGATAATGTGACCCAAATATTGAATTCTATCTCTATAGAAGTCACACTTGCTCAGTTTTGCATACAGCTGATCCTCCCTAAGCAATTTCAATGTCAATCTCAAATGCTCTTCATGCTCTTTCTCATTCTTAGAATAAACAAGAATGTCATCAAGGAAAACAAGAACAAACTTGTCCAAATACCTGCTGAAGACACTATTCATAAGGCACATAAATGTAGTTGGTCCATTTGTGAGGCCAAATGGTACCACTACAAACTCATAATGTCCATACCTTGTTCTGAAGGATGTCCCATGAATGTATTCATCCTTGATTCTCACCTGATGGTAACCAGACCTCGAGTCAATCTTGGAAAATACCTTTGCTCCTCTCATTTGATCAAAGAGGTCATCAATCCTAGGCAAAGGATATTTATTCTTCACAGTAACCTTGTTCAACTATCTGTAATCAATACATAACCTGATTGTACCATCTTTCTTCTTTACAAACAGAACTGGTGCTCCCCAAGGAGACACACTCAGTCGAATATACTTCTTTTCCAACAACTCTTGCAGTTGCATCTTCAATTCTAGCATCTCTGGTGTACTCATCCTGTAGGGTGTCTTGGACACTGGTGTTGTTCTTGGCACAAGTTCAATTGTGAAATCAATGTCCCTCTTTGGAGGAAGTCTTGGGATCTCATCAAGAAACACATCCTTGAATTCATGTAACACCTGATAGTCCTCTAACCTAGGAGTTTCATCTCCCATTGGTTTCAAAATATGAGCTACATACAACCGACAACCTTTCCTACAGAACTTCTTCAACTGCATTGCCGAAACCTGCCTTACTGAAATTACCTTTGGAATACCTTTCACAACTATTGGGTTTCCTTCTTCACCCATGCATTCAAAAGTCTTGTTGTAACAGTCAAGCTTCACTCTATGAGATTCTAACCAATCCATTCCAATGAGAACATCATAGGAACCAAGCGGTAGGACATTCAGATCTACACAAGTGATCAATCCATTCATGACCAATGTACATTTCTCTACCACTTCACTGACCTTTCTCTTAGTCCCAGTGGCTAGCTGTACTAACCAATATTTTATATGCTTTACTTTCAAAAATGCACAAATCTCCACTACTTTAGGAGTAATGTAACTGTGTGTAGAACCAGGGTCAATCAAAATAGAAACAGATTGTTCAATAATCTTACCTACTACTTCAACCACGGTTGACTAGTGATCTACCTGGTGGTCCTCCAGTGCTGCATAAATCCTAGGGACTGCCCTTGCTACTTGTCCCATTGTTTTTTCTTCTTGCATGTTGTTTGTTGGTCTTGCACTTTCATTCTCGAGTGGACAATATCTGCGCAAGTGGGGTCCTTCACATTTCCAACATTTGAGTGGTCCTTTATTCTGTTGTGGATCTTTAGGCTTTCCACCTGTTACTCCAACTGGATTACTCATGGCTTGGGATGGCTGCTTCTGCTGATTGCTGAATCTAGAATGTTTGAAACCTTTCTTCCTTTGGAAAAACTTCTCATTCTTCTTGTCCTTCCATGCCTTATGGTAATCAGGTTTACCCTTGCTTTGCTCATAGCAATACTTAGCCTTCCTTATTGCTTCTTCAAGAGTTCTCAGTTCATAAAACTCAATTCTATCTTTGTAAGACTGAGGCAATCCACTCAGAAACCGCTGGACCTTCACTTTTTCATCTATGATGTACCGGACATACCTCAACAATTCCAAGAACTTATTTGCATACTCTTCCATGGTCTGCTGTCCCAATATTAGCTCATGGAATTCTTTGATATTATCATCATAATACCTATCAGAGAGGTATTTCTTCTTGAAATACTTCTTGAACTGTTTCCACTTTAGTCTCCTTTCACTGATCTTCTTTACTTGCTTGAAGTGTTCCCACCAGATGGATGCTCTTCCATTCAGATTGAATATGGAAACTCTTGCCTTCATGTTTCCTAAATAATCCTGCACTTGAAAGTACTTCTTTATCCCAAGAAGCCAAGCTTCAGCCTCTTGTCCAGTATTTACCTCACCATCAAATGTAGGAGGTTTAGCCTTCTTAAACTCATCCCGAGAGCAATCCCTATGGTGTCTCCTTCTTTTCCTTTTATGAGAAGATGAACTTGTATCCCCACTGGATTCTTCAGAGTCAGATGATCCACTAGAAGTCCTTCTCCTTCTCCTAGTACTTCTCTTACTGCCTTCTGGTCGTGTTGTACCTCATCCAGAGTCTATCTTCCTCTGCAAATCTGTCAAACTCTGCAACATGGCAGCATTCAACTGATGCTACTCTTCTTGTGCTTTAATCAAGCTTCTCATGGTGGCTGCAACATCTGACGGTGTCTCTTGGAATCTCCTTCCATTAGACTCTATGTCATCATTTCCATTACAGAAATTTTCTCCCGTGGCATCCCTCGCACGCTCGTAAGAATCTCGAGCATCATATCCATCATGGGTTCTCATAACTGAATCACCACTTACCTACCAACTGCAATTTCTGAAATACTGCCCTTAAAGGTGATTATGATTTTGCAAACATGTTAGATAGAAAACTGTTAGGTACATACCTTGATAAAAATAGAACTACTTACCTTCTCCTAGAAAATCATAAAATAACCATTTTTCTTAAACACACAAAATCTTTCTCCTTTTCAGCCCTGCAATCTCTTGGCAATCTACTGAAACCCACTGAAAAATAGTTGAAAAAATGCTTGAAAAAAAAATCTACTAGAAAAACCCAAATTTCCTTGTATAGAATCAGGTCTCATCCCAACTAACATTCCGATGTTTCGGCAGTCGGAACAACTAATTTCCTCCGCTGCTCATTGGCATTCTGTTCATCTATTTCTCTCTGGCGTGTCGGGTCCGTAGTTATCTGATCCTTCGAACTGTAATGGCGCTGCCCAAGACTGTTATGGGATCTTCAGTATATCGTCGATCAGATCCACTATACATCGGGTGGCTATTCCTCTAGGCATCCGCAACGGCGGCCAATGAACTCTTTGTGATTTCCATGGCCTATTACCCTGTCGATGGTCGAAACAGTTAACTACTACAACATCGGTGGTCCAAAACTGAACAGGTCCATTGTGTCGGTGACCCAAACCACTAACATTCTCTGACATTGCAGTGATCCA
This sequence comes from Pseudotsuga menziesii, assembly GCA_001517045.1. Taxonomy (NCBI): domain Eukaryota; kingdom Viridiplantae; phylum Streptophyta; class Pinopsida; order Pinales; family Pinaceae; genus Pseudotsuga; species Pseudotsuga menziesii. The sequence continues at coordinate 306,251 of LPNX010024124.1, read as the reverse complement.
AACAGAAATTTACCTTCGATGTGTCGACGATCGAAAACGTTATTCATCATACGAGTAGTCTCTTAGGCAGCCGCAACGGCGGGCAATGATCCCACTGTGGGTTCCACAGACCCTAATACTCCATCAGCTAGCAGGAATTCTATCCACTGTGCATCGGCGATGTAAGGCGAAACACTTCTGCTGCGTCGGTGATCGGAGCATCAGTATTTTAACCTTCTAATTATCGGAGTGCTAGTCCCCATGGCAGTCGCAACGACGGGTTCACCAACCTTTAAATTTTTTCGATCGGCTATCAGAAGCACTAATCACTATGGCATCGGTGGTTGAAGCCTCTATACATCGAGAGGATAGTCTACTAAACAGCCGCAATGACGAATGCATGAATAACTAAACTTTTCTGATGACATCCATCGGCAGTCCCATCAACTAACTTTCACCGATCGCTGATGGGTTCAACACTTAGAAAAAATTTTGAAATTTTCTTGCCGCTACATCGGCTGATTCATCCTCTAAATTTCGCCGATATGTCTAACTAATATTCGCTGAATTTCTCTTTCCTCAGCCGACATGTCATCGGCGGCTTCATCATCTAACTTTCCCCGACGGTGGTGACGTTNATCCTCTAAATTTCGCCGATATGTCTAACTAATATTCGCTGAATTTCTCTTTCCTCAGCCGACATGTCATCGGCGGCTTCATCATCTAACTTTCCCCGACGGTGGGGACGTTTCAGCGAACCTATCAACTAATTTTCACCGATCCATTCACTAAATTCCACCAACATTTTGGTGATCCTTAGCCATGCAGAGCCATCATTTCGGCACTCCCATCATCTAATCATCGGTGATGTAATCAACTAACTTCCACCGATCACCGATGGTCTGACTTAGAAAAAAATTTCAAAAAATTTTCTCTCCTTTTTCTTTTCTCCACTGACGTTTCAGTGGTCCCTTCGTCTATCCTTCACCAATCATCGATAGTCTGTGTCGAGTGGTCTTTAGCCTATACATTCCGCTGTATCAGAGGGCCTTCTTTCTTAGTCCTCCGATGAGCTGACGGCCTAAGACTTAGAAAAAAAATTCTTTGAAGTTTTGTTTTCATTCATTTTCTTCTGGGCAGAGGGAAACCTGCCTCTACTAACTGGTTTCTCATGGCCCTCTAAGGCCCAATGTTGTAATGATGGCTCTGTCACTACATCTTCATGGTCCATTCATTCCCATGCTGCAACATGTGCTCTGACACCACACTGTAACGCCCCCAACCCTCCGACCAGCGAAGAGGACGCTACCATACACCAAACGTCCAGGAAACTAGCCCCATGAACATGTACATACATATAAAAACCTGAATGCTTGAACATACTACATATTAAGATGCATAATCATTCATATACATAATGGAAGCAAAACATACAATTCAACATTCAACATGTCCATCATCATAATTCATTAACAGTAAATATGATTGCAAAACAAATTAGTCAAGAATATTTATCTTATAAGAACTGTCCCGCAACCAGCTACGTCGCTGCAACGTTCCACCCAACCATAGGCTAGCATGCTCCTTAATCTCTCAGCAAAGCTGCCACCCCCGAGTTGGGCATGATTCCCCAAGGAATAAGGAACTAGAAGGCATACACATAGCCAAGGATAACAAAATAGTCAAGGGTACACAATTCAGCCAAGCCAACATAGTTGGGTTTATCAGGCAAATAACAGATCGGTCAAGCCAACACAGTTGGGTTTATTAGGCCATCCAGGAGCTGGGAAAGGCTAAATGCTAAGCTAGTGAGATCATTGAAGATCTAAGGACACCTACACCAGAACTAGCCTGACTTCTAGGGCATCCACACACACCCAACACAAGGAAATCAATCCTTTCTCTGCTACATAGTCTCTCAGCCCCTGACCTCCCTTCCAGTGCTATTCAAGGGTTGTGGAGAAGAAATCCATCCCTCTCGCTCTGTCTGTGTGGTTCCCAAACACACCAGGTTTGTCAAGAAAACCAATCCCTCATCCCCACTCCAACACATTTAGAAGACCCACCACTACATGCATGCAGCAAAACCAGCAATTACAGCTTTGACAGGGGAAAACAAATCCCTGAGTCATTCTTGGCCCTATCAGCAGCCAAAACAACTCAATGGTAACCTACAGCAGCTCTGAAGCATGAGGGAAAACACAGCCAACATGACATAGGTACTCACAGCTACCACCGATCAGGGGAAGAGCAACAACCGATCTCACAATGAAACCATGAAACTTACACAGTCGACAATGGAGGAAGTAAACAAACCCTCAACCCATTCCCGAGAAAGGACATACACACCTACCATAGACTGTAGGGAAAATACACGTTCCATAGCCCTGAATGCTAATGGCCAAACCGACACCCCCTTCATCTTTGCGTGAGGAACCACCGATAGAGAAGGCCAAACAGTGCATGAGGAAACAGAACGCCTCTACGTGACATCAACAAGCTTGGGAGAGTGGGAGGATGTTCCATGCAGTCATGGAGTGAATAGAAAAATGGAGAATCCACATGGAGTGATGGGGTAGTGGTTTTCCGGCCATCATGAGGTCAACCTACTGGTGGAGTGTGTGTGTGGGCAAGGACTGACAGTCCTACCACACTCCACTCCCCAGCAATAACTGCCCAACTAACAACACAATTTTTAATGAGGTAGTTGGATAAGACAAGGGAAGATGAGCAAATCAAAAAGAGTGGTGACACATGGATTTTCCCCCATGGCTCAAGGTTTAACATTCCCCCCTCCTTATCCTTAGGAATATCATGCCCTTTTCAATATGGTTGCAGTGAGCATAGTTGGTTGGGTTCATTTAATTAAAATGCACATTTACATGATGACAAAACTTAATATGTGTCGTATACCACGATAGACCATCGACAACGATTCTGTTCGCCAAAACATAACACAACTAAATTGATGGTGGGTCTTTTTCCTTTAGCTCCACACCACGATTCATTACAATATATACATAATGTACATTTAATGCAATGGGGTCAAAACTGGGGTGTTACATCCTTTCATGAAAAAAACAGATTCAAAATATTTGGAAGACTTCGTATCTAAAAATATTAGCATGCTACTGTACATAAATTCTTTTTATGAAAAGAAAATAACATTACTATATAGTTTTTAGTACAAAATATAAACAAATAGAGGTGAATCAATATTTTTTTATCTGAACTCGGTATTGTATCTACATTATATATGTATATATATCTTCAAATATTTACCCAGAAAAGAGAAACAAATTCTCTATTTGTATTCATTAAAACTCTATTAAATCATAAACAAAAGTTTACATAATCCTCATTAGATAATAGACTTTAGGAAAAACTCTGAGTTGTAAAAGAAATGCCAACAATAGTTTTAGGAAAGAAAAAAAAAACCTTGTAGTTAACTTAGAGACACAACCCAAAATAGTGCATGGTCGATGCATGAATTAACCCCAATATCCTACCACAATTGAAGGTTTTACTCACTACAAGGGTTTGCAACCCTAAATTTCTTGGTACATGAAGGTTGTACTCCCTCCCTCCCTCTCCCTCCCTCTCCCTCCCTCTCTCTCTCTCTCTCCCTTTCTCTCTCTCTCTCCCCTCTCTCTCTCTCTCTCTCTCTCTCTCTCTCTCTCTCTCTCTCTCTCTCTCTCTCTCTCTCTCTCTCTCTCTCTCTCTCTCTCTCTCTCTCTCTCTCTCTCTCTCTCTCTCTCTCTCTCTCTCTCTCTCTCTCTCTCTCTCTCTCTCTCTCTCTCTCTCTCTCTCTCTCTCTCTCTCTCTCTCTCTCTCTCTCTCTCTCTCTCTCTCTCTCTCTCTCTCTCTCTCTCTCTCTCTCTCTCTCTCTCTCTCTCTCTCTCTCTCTCTCTCTCTCTCTCTCTCTCTCTCTCTCTCTCTCTCTCTCTCTCTCTCTCTCTCTCTCTCTCTCTCTCTCTCTCTCTCTCTCTCTCTCTCTCTCTCTCTCTCTCTCTCTCTCTCTCTCTCTCTCTCTCTCTCTCTCTCTCTCTCTCTCTCTCTCTCTCTCTCTCTCTCTCTCTCTCTCTCTCTCTCTCTCTCTCTCTCTCTCTCTCTCTCTCTCTCTCTCTCTCTCTCTCTCTCTCTCTCTCTCTCTCTCTCTCTCTCTCTCTCTCTCTCTCTCTCTCTCTCTCTCTCTCTCTCTCTCTCTCTCTCTCTCTCTCTCTCTCTCTCTCTCTCTCTCTCTCTCTCTCTCTCTCTCTCTCTCTCTCTCTCTCTCTCTCTCTCTCTCTCTCTCTCTCTCTCTCTCTCTCTCTCTCTCTCTCTCTCTCTCTCTCTCTCTCTCTCTCTCTCTCTCTCTCTCTCTCTCTCTCTCTCTCTCTCTCTCTCTCTCTCTCTCTCTCTCTCTCTCTCTCTCTCTCTCTCTCTCTCTCTCTCTCTCTCTCTCTCTCTCTCTCTCTCTCTCTCTCTCTCTCTCTCTCTCTCTCTCTCTCTCTCTCTCTCTCTCTCTCTCTCTCTCTCTCTCTCTCTCTCTCTCTCTCTCTCTCTCTCTCTCTCTCTCTCTCTCTCTCTCTCTCTCTCTCTCTCTCTCTCTCTCTCTCTCTCTCTCTCTCTCTCTCTCTCTCTCTCTCTCTCTCTCTCTCTCTCTCTCTCTCTCTCTCTCTCTCTCTCTCTCTCTCTCTCTCTCTCTCTCTCTCTCTCTCTCTCTCTCTCTCTCTCTCTCTCTCTCTCTCTCTCTCTCTCTCTCTCTCTCTCTCTCTCTCTCTCTCTCTCTCTCTCTCTCTCTCTCTCTCTCTCTCTCTCTCTCTCTCTCTCTCTCTCTCTCTCTCTCTCTCTCTCTCTCTCTCTCTCTCTCTCTCTCTCTCTCTCTCTCTCTCTCTCTCTCTCTCTCTCTCTCTCTCTCTCTCTCTCTCTCTCTCTCTCTCTCTCTCTCTCTCTCTCTCTCTCTCTCTCTCTCTCTCTCTCTCTCTCTCTCTCTCTCTCTCTCTCTCTCTCTCTCTCTCTCTCTCTCTCTCTCTCTCTCTCTCTCTCTCTCTCTCTCTCTCTCTCTCTCTCTCTCTCTCTCTCTCTCTCTCTCTCTCTCTCTCTCTCTCTCTCTCTCTCTCTCTCTCTCTCTCTCTCTCTCTCTCTCTCTCTCTCTCTCTCTCTCTCTCTCCCTCTCTCTCCCTCTCTCCCCCTCTCTCTCTCTCTCTCTCTCTCTCTCACTCTCTCTCTCTCTCTCTTCCCTAGATCCATTCTCTTGAGGTGCTCCATATAAATAGGCCCAATGGGTCTTATTAGGAGGAGAGAAAGTATGGATGAGATGAGGACCCAAGTTCTTGATAAATTTCCATTAATAGTAAAACATGAATTTGGAAATCCAATAGAGAGGACTAAGGAGATTCATTTGAGAACATTGCTTTATTCCGTGTTAACCAAATCCCCCAATTCAAGAGAAAAGAATGGGATGATAATCCTTCAAATCTATTGACTTAAATACCTAATAAAACATTTATCCAGAGAGTTATCAATCCACATATCCTTTTTCTTATATATTGCTTCTATTCCCTACCAAACTAAGTGAGTAAAAGAACTATCCCAAAAGATATGAGTAGTTAATGCATCTGATACTTTACAGAGAGAGAAAATGCCAATACTATCCCAGTTCATATTTTGAAGATGGTCCCAATTTAGGACTCTATTTGATAGAATTGACCACATTATGAGCATAGATTTAGGGGGAACAACTATCTCCAAAATGTTTTCCAGTGCCATTTAACTCGATTATTCTCAAACTGAAACATGGACTTATATCCTAATTTTTCTATATAGGATCCTCCTAAAGCATTTTAAAATCCAAACCATATATTTAGCGTCATATTTGATTATAATATGTGTGTGAGATAGATATTGGATATAAGAGTCCCAACTTATACCCCAATCATCATTCAGAGAAAGGGCCTAAGCAGAAAGCCACCCTTGGTGCCAAATATTAGTTTTCACTTGATCGATGAATTTATGCAATTTTTGCTAACCAATACAATACAAATGATAAATGAGGTCTCTTGGGAGAGAATGCTAAGAATTACGCCCCATTATAGCATATGTTCCTAGGTGCACAAATTTGTTGTTTCCAACCTTCTAAGGGAGAAACTTCCAAATGATCGAAATGCTTTGGATAAGGATTTCCAATGATTTGATGATTTAAATATGGGTTTAAATTTTCATCAACTCCAGTCAATTATGGAACCATGAGCTATATGTTTTTGCACAAGAATATATTTCCACAAACTTTTTATGTCGAAAAATTTCACAGGGATTTGGTTGCTAAAACCTTGTTGAAAATGAGAATGTTTTTCATCCCCCATCCACCAAGGGCCTTAGGAGAATAGAGTTGGTTCCATTTGACAAGGTGAAAAACTTAATATTCACTATATCCTCTCCATAAATATTTGAGACATAATTTCCTTATTCACACTAGAATAGATTTGGGGATATGAGCCATTAGGTTCCAATAGACAGGAATCGGCTCCAAGGCCAATTTAATGAGCACCAATATACCACCTCTAGATATCTATTTATTGCACTAGAAATTGGTTTGGCCTTCAATCTTGTTTATCATCCAGCACCAATCCACCTTTCCATATTTCATAGGTTTAATATTAAATCTCAAATACTTGATGCCTTCTTCTAGATTGACCTCCCATACGGGACTTAGTCTAAATGAGAATGAAGCAAATGGGTAAAATATTTAAGATGATTAATTTCCATGATTGTTTCTTGGAAAAACATATCCATATTTTCTTGGAAAGTAGTTGTTCCAGAGGGGACTTAGGTCTAAATGAGAATGAAGCAAATGGATATAATATTTAAGATGATTAATTTCCATGATTGTTTCTTGGAAAAACATATCCATATTTTCCTTATGCCTTTGACATTCCCTTTCATATTGTATGCAAAATAACATGATATCATCCACAAAAATTAAGTGGGTTACACATTCTTGGAATGAGATTCCAGTCATTCTCCTATGCCTATGCTCCTCCAATATAAGTCTACTCAATCCTTCAACAACTAAAGTTGCCTACTTAAATCCTCCTGAATTTTTTTGGTGCCACCCAATCAAGGTTTGATATTGGTTGTTTTCACTTGTTAGCCTTCATAAATTATCCTTAGACTTCATACATGAAGTTACTACATTTCCATGTTCAAAATAGACCCTAAAAAGGGAAAACAATATAATCATAGTATAATGTGCAACAACAATTCCCATTATCCAAACACTTTTATCAAATAAATCATTTACTCAAATCTACAAAACATAAAAGCGAGCAAAATTATTAACTTATAATCTTCTTATAATACCACGGATGTTAAGCCCCCGACATATCTTATTATTTGTTTTGTTATTGTGGAACAAGTTTCCAAGACAATGGACTTTAACATTATCATTATTTAAAAAATAAGTAGCTCAACATGGACAACTAACAATAATGGGGCGAGGAAATGGATTCCACATGTGAAGGGGTTGGGGATTAGGAGTTTTTCTCCCTAACATTACTTGTTGAACCCTATTTTTTATTATTTTGGGTTATGTAGGTACTATTACACCCTCTTTAATTTTTAGTGGGACCCTCTTGGCTAGGGCCCCCTCCTTGGCTATTCCAAGCCTCTTGTGATGCTACTCATGCTCACATGCACCCTCACTATATATTTTATCCTGCACGCCTTGAAAAAGTGTAACCCCCCTCTTGTTTCACCTTTTTCTATTCCAGGAGAGGGAATATCTAATTATAACCTCTTTCTCATTAATTGAGTAACCCCCAGAGAATTTGAGCTACCTCTATTGTAATTAGAGTCACTCTCTTGGAAATTTGAATGGCTATAGAAGGATTTGAAATGGCTCTCTTCCACTCTTCTTCTCTCTCTCTGAAATATATAGTGTAGGAGAAATTCTCTCTTGTATAGGAAATGCATGCTCTCGAGTAGGACATGTATTTCATTGCAGGAATATTGAAGGCCTTGTAATGAGGTTTGAATAACCTTTAATGGGGATTGAACATTGATCTATACTTACACATCACGAGTCCTTCTCCCATTTCTTGTTTATGTCTAATATAGCTCATAAATCCTATGAGGGTGGTGATATCGTGAGGGCTTGTGCAGCGAGGGGAGTCACAAATTACCAGGTAGTGTAGATGGAAAGGAAATTTGATCTGGTGAAAGGTGTAGTTGAGAAGGGCACAACCATGTGTTTTGGTTTAGATATTTATTGGCATTTCTAGGTTGTGAGACCTATTCCATTGCATCTTAAATGTCATTCCTGCTTTTGCTTCCATTTTGATGCCTAATGTTACTCCTAGTCGTGCTCCTTGTTTTGCTTATAATATTGTTCATAGTCTTGCTTCTTGTTTTCCTTCTAATATTTCTCCTAGTATTGCTTCCTATTTTTCTTCTAGTAATGAATCGAAAATAGATATTTTTTGGATTCCTAAATGACGCCAAGTTTTGTTTCCATTATGACTTCCCTTGTTTCTTCCATTTTTTATTCTATCTTTGCTTCTGGTTTTACTTCCAGTTTTTCTTCTAACTTTTATTTTGGTTTTGCTTCCATTTTTTCTTCTAGATTTGTTTCTAGTTTTGCTTCCATTTTTTCTTCTAGCTTTGCTTCTGGTTTTTCTTCCATTTTCACTTTTGCTTTTACTTATTGATTTGATTCAAGTTTGCTTTTATATTTGCTTCCAGTTTTTCACCCACTTTTGCTTTTGGTTTTGCATCAAGTTTTGCTTTTGATTTTGCTTCCAATTTTACATCTTTTGTTGATTCTAATATGGATTCTATTATGACGTCTTATGTCGCTTCTAAAATTTCTTCCATTATTACTTCTTTGTTCTCTACCCAAATTTCTTCTGTTTTGTATTCCTGTGTAGCGCCAAGTTTTCTTTCCGAGATTGCGTATGGTTTCTGTCTATTTTGGCTTCCATTGTTGGTTCCACTTTTGCTTCCAACAATGCTTTTTGTTTTGCTTTGACTTATTAATTTAATAAGTTTTATTTCAATTTTATTAGTTAAATATAGCATGCCTCTTAAATAACTTATATGATTATAGAGTAAGTCATATTAAATTCGAAATATTTTATTGGATAACATTTATAAACAATTGTTTAGGGAAACAGACATCCATACAAACTAATTACAACATTATACTTATTAAATCTGCATAAAAATAAAATATACAACTAGTATATATAAAATAACAAGATAATTATTATAACCTGGTCATCATTTATAATTAAAACAAGTGAGTCAAATATCTATAATTTAACTAAATTTGTCAACATCCATCCTTAGAATTAAATTAAAATGATGATCATATGTTATAAATATTCATCCAAAAATTGTGGACCACTTCCTATATATGCAACTCAATAATATGAACAATGATCCATGATGCAATCTATATGATAGTACATTGTGACTGGATACCACCATAAACTACCTCATCATCATCATCACCATCATCATCATCATCAACAACAACAACAAAAACATCAACATCCGCCTTGGTATATCATGTATCATCCTCATCATTATCTCTTGCATCAGTGCTAGACCCAACCTAACTAGATCTATGTCATCATCTCGCTCAACAAGATATTCTACAAGACCCATTTTCTGCCAAGAAAATATTAAAAATGAAAACTTATTGTTAGTTTCATGCAATAATTAAATTCTCTATTATATCTATAATATTAAAACATATGAAACAAAACCATATTCATATTACATCAATATAAAATTGCACATACCATAATAAAACTTGAAATAAGTTACAGCTAAGATGGCAGTGCAATAATTAAAAACATGCAATGATTCTAATAAACATTAGTAAATATTATTAAAAACAAAACTGTTTACAATTTAACTATCAATTGTAAATTTTAGAAACTTGAGTTCATCTGTTTTGTGGCTACCTGTTAAAGCTCAACAGAATTCATCTCAGTATCCCATTTCTTCCAGCTAGGTCCATTCCCACCAAGTGGGTTTGCTAAGGCAATCCTCCTACCACCTCAATGATGAAGCATAATTATCCTTAAGTCCTCCAGACAATCTTCGAAGAGGTCGTCCCCATACTTTGTACAATCGTCCCTATCTGATCCCCAGTATGATGGATTCCTCAACGTACATAGCTCCATTTGTTTGTAAATATACTAAGAGTCCTCCAAACTCAATTGTATAACCTTGATCCTCCAAGGATGAAACTAAGAGCACATTTGCACTTAGAAGAGTAACATATATAACATGATTAAATGCTAGAGTCCATCTCGACTCTAACTCAATTACAACAGAGCCCTCTCTTCTACCGAATGCTCCTTTTATGTGGATCCCACACCTCGCCAAGTATATAGTAGCCATCGATCTATGTGGTTGAAATAGATCACACTCCCTTTTCATATGGCATGTGGAACCATGGTATAGATACCACCCATCTCGAGAAATATTCTGTGAATCCAGGAGTAAGACATAGTCCTTAAATAGTGTGGAGAATACTCCTTGAACAACCTGAATTAGTGGAATAATGGATTTCAATTATACTCAATTATACTTATTAGTTTACAATAGTGGAAATCAATCTCAATATTAATTATAGATCCAATGCCAAGAGGAGGAAGGAGTCCACTTCAATGTAGCTTGATTTGATCACTAACACAAATTGTTGTCTTAGCTATTGTAGCATATGCATAAATTATGGAATTAATATGTTAACCCTACATATCAACATGTAGACAAGAATGTGTATGTTATTTAAAGGATTGTTTTGGAAAAATTCCTTTAAAAATCATATGTATATGCCTCTCTACAAGAGGAATAAATTCCTGGGGGTTCAAATGCTCAGGGTTGTTTATCGAGCATTATAGCGCATCTTGGGTTTACTGTGTTGATATGATAGGGGTTGTTCGGTCAAGCATTAATGTGCATCCTCCACAATTTTACTTTTATTATATGTTATTGATTTATTACTTTATACCATAATATAGCCTTTGGCGTTTACAAAACTTATGGGGTGTATATTATCTTCTCTCTTCGGGCTTATCCCAATTTTACTTTTATTATATGCTATTGATTTATTACTTTATACCATACTATATCCTTTGTATTTTAGTAAACTTATGGGGTATGTATTGTATTTTCTCTTCAGGATTGCCCCATGGTAATGGTGGGGCTATAACTAAGCTCACTTTATACAAATTCATGGATCTATAAGATTTTGTGCTTTAGATATGCATATAAATTACCATATTATAACATAATATCCCTAATATATCTTACAACTTAGTTTATGCTATACACTTATTAGATAATCTTACGATATTGTTATGAATAACTACAACACACAGGACACATTGTTAGTATTAACACACTTGAACTACACTTATCTCTTACTTTCATGAGAAGACTCACAAGGTTCAATGTTACTAGTCTGAGTTAATGGTGATCATAGATAATCTCTTACCTACTATGATATCAATAACGAGTTGTAATACCAGTAGTTGGACAATAGAGTTGATTATGCTATATAGGTAATCCCATGAATAGAAAGAGTACAGTATACAAACAATACTCAAACCCTTTGCATGTTTCATTATTTAGATATAGATATATACTGTGTACAAGCCATGTCATTTCCAACTTTCAAGCACTACCTATGTTAAGAGCGACATGTGTTTAACCTTTGTTCCAAGGGTAGAAAGATATGAACTAATCCCATAATAAGAATGGTATATTTATAAGTTGCTTGTAGTTTCATAACCTAGTGTGTAATGGAAACACGAATACTAGTATTAATGTATAGTAGTACTCTGCTTTAGTTGATGTACCTTGTTATCAATATCCTTGTGCCTTATGTGATAGGGTTAATGATGTGTGTACTTGGTTGTAATGCTATGTATTTACACTCTAATCTAATTATTTTACTAATTGAATCTATACAATAATAAACTTTTGGTCTCCAACAACGGTATATAAGGTTCAATTCCTTGAGCTATGGTACTAGTACTATGCTTTGTAAAGGGTTATACTAGTTCTTATGCGATTAACTAGCACAGTATTAGATACACAAATAAGTTACCATATTATAAAATACTATCCTTATCATAGCTAATAGCTTAGTTTATGCTATACATTGCTTAGAGAAGCTTACGCTATTGGTATGAATAACTACAACACAATGGACACAATGTTAGTATTAACATGGTTGAAATACATGTATCTACTTCTTTCATGAACGAGCTCACCGGGTTCAATGTTACAAGTATAAGTTAATTGTGATCATAGATAATCTCTTACCTGCTATGATATTAAACATTGGTATCCAACACCAATATACAATATCAAACATTGGTCTCCAACACTAGTATACAAGGTTCAATTCCTTGAGTTATGGTACTAGTACTCTGCTTTGTAAAGGGTTATACTAGTTCTTATGTGAATAACTAGCACAGTATTAGTTTATGTATTGATTATGTATTACACTTATCTCCCTAATCAGATATAATGGGGTTCAATATAATGAGGTTATAGTTTACACTTATATGTATTTCTTGTACTAAAGCATGTGTTACTTGTATAAGTAAGCGTGTTAGTATAATCAATGGGGATCACACTCGTATCGATCTTATTAGTACTCTTGTTATCCAATTTTTTATGGTATACAATTTGATATGTGTCGATGATATTTTGATTGCACTATGAACTCAATCTACACTATAAGATAGGTATAACAAAGATCTAATCACTTATACTATGTATTCATGTGGGAAAATAATAAGTTACAATGTGGATAGTTGTGAATATTACATATATTTAAACCAATGATTTCCATTTATTACTCTTAGCTTATAGCTATGTAGATTATACAATTCATCTGATTGATTGCATATCATAGCCATCATTATTTATTACAAGTAATGTAAGCTACTATACTTCATTCTACTTATATTACCTATCACTTAACTCTCACAATGACTCCATTTATTATCATTAGTATAAGGTAATTAGTTACTATGGAAGTGTTCATGTTCAGTCCAATGGGATTGATACTAAAATAAAGTTTACATGTATAGTATGCCATGATTTATCTGTTCTTTCCCTTGTATTCCCCTTAGATTAATTATACAATCTCATATGACTTGTTTGATTCCCCTATGCTTATTAGGGATAAATTAATTTGGAGTTGTATCTGATAGTAGAATCAAGTATTTAAATTTATACAACTAATTAGTTGAACTTACATGTAAAAGGGAATGAATTGCAGGCATGTGTACTCCCCATGGACCAAAATAAGCTTAGCATCCCCCTCCACATTTTTATTTGCATGGGCATCAAGATCTAGTCAGGATGGAATCAAACTACTAGAAAACCTCGACCAATTCTTTCTTTTATTACCCGAGGCCTTAATAAAAGAGGAATCCAATGACAACAATTGTGGTGTTGACACTCATACCTTTCAAGGAGGCAATTGCAAACACCAAACATAATAGCGTCGAAGGAGTAATGCACATTAAAATTACTTTGATAGTCACAAAAGGATTTTTTTAGGACTAAGGCATTATTGGATTCTTGATGCTTGACCATATAAAACCCATGCAGTCTAGAAACATGAAAAAACAATGTAAATAATTGTGTGCACATATGATCTATTGGAAGCTCATCCATGACGCCAGAAGCACACTTGAGGCTGGAAAAAAAATACCCAACTAAAGGGTACCATACTGAGACTTGATGCCAACAAGTAGACTACACCAATATATCAATTAGAAGATGGAATTCATGATCATTTAGACACTTTTAGATGCTATGATAATTTCACAAAGGATTGATTAGAAGAACAAGTCCAAGCAACACCATAAATTTTTGGTTGAGCAATGCAACCAATATACTACAATAAAATATAAAGAATAAGGAGACTCATTAAAACCCATACAACTGACATATCTTGATGACTCTTATCCACCCACAAAAGTTGGAAACATGAGTAAGCACCAGCAAGATAAGAAGAAAGATGCAATTATGTGTTGTTAAATTCATCATACATCCATGCATGAAAAAATGTGGTGCTCAAAAATCTATGTTCTTTAAGCTCACATGGCAAGAAAGACTACAACTAGTGTAGTAAAATTACAACTTATGCACTTGAATCCTCTAACATCGTCATTCTCACAATGAAGACAAACTCAAATCCCAAACCATGATATTATAACTAGAAGAAGAGAAAGAAAAATTTTTCCACAAATGGATGTGCAATCATTAACATCTTCTTAACTTCATCATTGAGAAACAAAGTCATGAGAAATTATTTCCATAACCACTTTTTAACAGTGAAAGCTCATCACACAACCAACCATACACCATGACAAAATTGGATGTCTTTAGTTAGGAAAAGAGATATATGTCACCAATACGTGTATGTTCAAGTACACCATATACCCTTGGAATGTGTATTAGGGTATAACAAAATACTTCTAGTAATATGACATATCCTAAGTGTTATTGTAAGTTCATATTGGTATGTTTCCAATCAGATCACATCGTAGTAGCATATGTTATTCACGATAATAACAACAATGAGTGACAACTATAAGCATAATTAACATGACATATATAATTAAATGGAATTCATTCAATGTAACACATATATACATGAGTGTAATAAGTTGTTTCATATACAATGAAAAAGACATAGTGCCTTCTGAATATCTATGGTCAAAGTTGTGAGGGTGGACATATTCTCTATCTTTTGATGCATGTCTATGCTAAGGATATTGATCATGCCGGTCCCCAAGACTTGTGTATTTTCCTCGACAGTGGTAAGTAGTATTTGCATTTGTGGTTTGATCGTGTCAAGACTGACAAGACCCATAATGGCCTAACTAATCCATTGATGCTCTTCTTTTTTCTTGTTTTACTAGTTTTTTCATTTCTAACATGAGTTGATCATGAATTGTTTGCGTCGTTCATTCGGTGCTTGCTTGACTGTTCTAAAGTGAGCTAATGAGCTCACAAGTCTTCTGCATCTATTCAAACACCTGACCGTAGTGTGTATACCAATTTCTCAAGACCTCTATTGTTACTGTATATTATGTGATATACTGTTTCAACAAGTGGTAGGCTGTCGAGGATATTGTATACTGATTTCTCAGAAGAACGGTAGTTTCTTCTACCTGTTCATGTCGCCTTTTTTGAAACTGCACTTGAAGTTTCAACATGACACTTTCAAACAGTTGGTATGCCTTGTCCAATGGTTTTTCTGTGTCAACCCTTATGGGACTGTGACAAATTGGTTTGCTATATTTTGACACTTGGTTAAGAATATCATCTGCTCTATATTTATTTTCTTTAATTGTTCTTTATTTTTCTCTCTTCTAATTCAGGACTCTTTATTTATTGCATCTATCAACACATTGAGCTCTTATTCTCTGGCCTTCTGTTTGTTTATTTTCATTGTCAAACCTAATTGAGAAAGGTGGATCACTGAGGGTGTCTAATGTTGATCATGTTGTAGCTGTCTCTGGTGTTCCTTATCTTGCTTTTTCTTTTCTTTTCTTCTCCTACTCTCCTGCTCTCTATTTTTTCTGGCAATCTCTTCTGTCAGTAGAGGTGTAACATGTGTTTTCTCTATAGGGATAATAGGTAAAACAGGGCTAGGTGGACGGGTTGATAGGTGATGATTGTATGATGGGTGGTGTAGGTGAGGGAAGGGTTGGTGGTCATTCAGAAGTTGATGGTAGTGAAGTCGGGATACGATCTGTCGGTAAAGGGTTGTTGACAGTTTCAGTTATTTTGATGATTTCACCGGCCTCAACAGATTCAACATTCTCAACCATTTCTTCACTAATTTCTGTTGGTTCGACTGGGTCAACAACTTTGACAAGTTCCTCAGAAATGGTAGGTTTGGTTATTTCATCAGTAGGGTTAAAAATTGGTGGGTTTTGAATGGGTTGTAGAACAAATAATGATATTTGTTCAACTACTATATCGTTGGTTTTATTGGGGTTTCTTTTCAGAATGGATTTAACCTGTCCAACGACAGAACCCACGTTGTAATCAATCAGATTGCAAGGTTACCAATGATACACATAAAGAATCATATAACAATAATAGAACAAGAGACAAGAATGGTAGATAGAATAACAAATTATATTACTCAAGAACACATGTGGGTTCATACAATAAACTGAACTGATTATCTATCTGGCTCTACAGCCTATATATATGGTTTACAAAATAGTTACAGAAACTACCTATCGGTTCAACCAACCGACGCGGCCTATGAGGTCGACCTAATCTACAATTAGTCCAGTAGAGAGTCTAGTCGGTTTAGCCAACTAGGTCCTCCAACAAGAAACAAAGTCATTAAAATTTATTTCCAAAACCACTATTTTATAGGTGAAACTCATTACACAACCACACATACACCATGACAACATTGGATGGCTTTAGTTAGGAAAAGATATCTATGTTAGAAATAAGTGTATGTTCAAGTACACCATATACATTGGAAGGTATATTAGGGTATAACCAAGAACTTTATTAATATAACATATCATAAGTGTTACTACAATTAGTTCATATTGGTTTGATTCAATCAGATGACATAGTAGTAGCATATGTTATTCGAGATAATAACAACGTTGAGTAACAATTGTGAGCATAATTAACATGACATGTATAATTAAAAGGTATTGATTTAGTGTAACACATATATACATGAGTTTTATAAGTTGTTGCATATAAAATGAAAAAGAGATAGGCTTTTGTTCTAATGGTCTTGCATATTGCCTGACTTGTTTGCGTCCCGTATGCTTACTAGGGCTAAATTAATCTGGACTTGTATGTGAAACCAAAGACCTGGAGTAATATGACATATCCTATGTGTTACTGTAAGTTCATATTGGTTCAATTCTAATCAGACCACATAGTAGAATCATGTGTTATTTAAGATAATAACAATGTTAAGTGTCAATTGTAAGCATAATTAACATAACATATACAATTAAAGGGTATTCATTCAATATACCACATATTTACATGAGTTTTATGTGATGTTGTATATAGAACGAAAAAAAATATAGGATTTTGTTCTAATGGTCTTGCATATTGCCTAAAAATCTTAACTGATTCTAAATAATCTTTGCAAAATAAAAATCTTTTTGTTCTACCAGCTAAATTCTATCTCTAAACCCCTAGGCTTATAGCTTCTCACAAACTGTCCTACCAAAATTACAAAATAATAGTTCATAATATATAACTAAAACTATTATATCTCTAAATACCTGGTCATATAGCTTCTCACAAATTTCCCTACCAAAATCACATCAAAACATTTCAAAATATATAACTAAAATTGGAACCATGGAACCTCATCTTCAAACTTTATTTGAGGAGGAGTAGATGATGAAGCTTCAGCCCCCTCCTTCCCTTTCATCTTCCTCTTTAATTCTGCAACTTATTTCTCTACAATTTCCACTCTATCCTTCATATCTTTATCGACGTCCTCCAACCGTCTACTCTACCTGTCAACAGGTCCAATTGCAACTAGAAATTCCTTCTCTCATCCAATCGTTGTTGCTCATCCTCCTCTTTCCATTCTTCCCGGTGATGCTCTTTCTTTATCCCATATTTCTCCATATATTTGACCCTCTGGATCATACTTTGAACACTTATAATGAGCTTTTAGACTCTATTGTGGGCACAACAATATTTTTCACACAAATCTTCTCTGCCCATTTTTTTTACGCAGAGACGAAGGCATCTTCTGTTTATACTTCCTAGGAATATAAGGCATATCTCTCCCTATCCATCAACAGCTTGAATTATAAATAAACCCATTCTTCTTGCGATAATATATAAACTTGAATCATTATCTACAACATAATTACCATTTAGAGCCATCAAGATTAATTTTCCTATGTTGAAAGTGCTTATGTACCATCCAATAGTAATTAAACCCTATATTCCTTCCATAATATATGAACCCGGACCATTAAATACACCATGATCACCATTTATGGCCATCCAAATCAATTTAATTTGATAGAATATGATTCTATACCATCCAAGAATTCACCCAAATCGATGACATGGGACATGACCAATATGCGCGTGAGAAAAGGTTACGACAATGGTTGAGGAAATCCTTCCAACATTTTCCAATACATGCACAAAATATTGGGTGTACAAATGCTCTTCCTCGGCTCTGCACCCAATTTAATGTGAAGTGAAACCACCACCTTTAGCTTTCCAACCCTGGTGTCCCCACGTGTCTCTCCCAAAGGCTTATGATGACGACTGGTGGGACTGGACAAATCCAATGTCGAACTTATTCATACCGGTTTTGGGAAGGACTTTAGCACCCCAACTATGAATTGATCAAGCACCATAGACTATGAATTTGAAGGTTCAAGTGGTAATTATATATTTTTGTTATGGAAAGTGGGCTTGAGTATGTACTTGGTTATGTTCTTTGTGGGACTTTTATTCAGATATTATTGCTAAGAAAATAGGATGCATTTTGTGCATTATGTGGCAACATGAAACTGAGGCATTGTAAGTTATGTCAAATACTTGGACATATTTGGACATAAGAGACAAGAATATTTTAAGGTGGCCTCAATATGTCACCATGATATGTTTCCCTAAGTTAGATGGTGTGACATATTAATTCCAAGCTACGTACAACAATAATGAGTGTAACCCAAACTCAGGAAGTCATTTCTACTAGCAATGACCTTAAGTGTTTTTTGGATATTCTATAATATGGGCATACTACTTTTAATGTTAGTACATTCTTTCAAATTCCATGATAAGATACTATCTAAGGACTACTATGGGGTAGTATATTATTGTTCACAAAATTTGGGACAAAAACTTTAAAACTTAAATTGCTCGATTATAAAATGAAACTCATGCAGCAAGAGAAACTTAACCCAATTAGCTCTAAACTTTAATTGCACATGGTACATGCATCCATTGGCCTATATAACATATGATTAAGACTATTTCTATACACAAAATACCATTAATGAGTTCTTTACACATATATTACAATGTTAAGAATCTCACAACGTAATAACATCTAGCAATCATAGACTCGTCTAATGCTAGATGCATCCTAACTATTATCACAAAGTATCTCATGCATCTCATCCACCTAAACAATCTCTTTCAAATTACTCACTAACTCTTCAAAGACCTCAGTAGGCTCCTAAATGGTCAACTAACTATGAGTCTGAGGTGCCCCCCTAGTATTTTTCTCTTGGGGTCTCTTCCCTCAACCTTCGACTTCTTGAGGATGGTTTTTTTCTCTTTTCCAAAGTAAATGTGGATTTTCTAGGGATTCCACACTTCTATAATTTCATGCATGAATGGTATGATAATACTCTTGCACATTGGATGAACCATATATTTTATGTTTGATCGTCTTTTGTCTAAACTTGGTAACTGTGTCCTTGTACTTCTAGTTGAATGGTTCTAATTTGGTGCATTCTTCTAACCTAGATAGGGATTTCTTGCTCATTTTCGTCATCTTGTCATTTGGAGACCTCCATTATTCGATTCTTTCATATTTTTAGCCTTATGACTACGTTTTTCTATAATTTAGGTCTTTACAACAAACCTTTGTGGTTGTTATAAAAGCCCTAATCTGCAAAAGTAGGACAGTCTTCTTTGGAAGTGATGTTGACATCGATCCCTTCTAGGTTGGGATAGAAACATAATTCCCCCCCACTCCTTTTCTTCTTCAAAATTATTGCATTTTCATTTGTGAATAATTTACATTTCATGGTAGATTAGGTTACTATTTAGGTCGGTAATATACATAATAAAAACCCTAAAAGTCTAGAAAAAATTTAGACAATAAAAAAAATATAAAATTTTTCATTTTGGGGCCCTCCTATAATTTTTGTTTGACTCTCTAATAATTCGCCTTGCCATTTTACCCCTTAAAAACCCAGAACATCATCCTTTTTAGGTCTATGTTTTTATTTTTTGTTATTATTTTGAAAAACTATAGAAAAACTAAAAAAAAATACCTAACCAAAATCCTAACCTACCCTTACCCTGCTTATTAAAGGCCAAGGCTTCCCTTTCTACTCTAGGCCATCTCTACTAAGCCTTTGTCCTCCCTTCTCCTTGCTTTTTCTTCCCTCTCTTCTTTTCCATCTTGGTTTGCTACAGCTATAGACTGTCCACTCTTTTACTACCGTAAAACTACTACATTAACACCATAATAAAAAAAATAGCAAAGGCATTAGTAAAGAGACATTTAATTATTGTGCAATAAGGAATGGCAAAGGGATTGTTTTGTTAATGATTACATGTTATTGGAGGTGCATATTAGGTATGATATATTTTTTGTAAGGCATGTTATTTTGTGACCTCTATGTCCCTCACTTGGTTTTTTGTCTACATTTAGCTATTGATTGGAATTAGAAAACCATCATATGATCTCTGCCATCTATAAGGAATCTAGGTCATAGGTTCAAAACTATTTACAGGGAAGGGTCTTCGAAGAGTGGCGGTGCTAATATTGAGTCTCGTGAAGAAGAATATGGCATGGAGGAAATTTTGACTATGCCATCACCTTTAAAGGTTGTTAGTTTTAAGTCCCCATAAAGAAACAATAACAAAAAGTGTCCTTAGGTAATTAGCATTCTATTGAAAGGGATTTATTTTAGAGTATGAATAGATCATTGAAGGAGTGTGCAATGATGAATCATATATAAATTTATTTCCATATCAATTTTTTGTAGAGTACCTAGGAAGGTCCCCAATCTCATCATTGTATGCCCTCATGGTTTTTATTCATAGATGTATAGTATTATCAAAATAGAAGGAATACTATGATCTTCATAAGAAGAATGGGATATTGGATATATGTTATATGCTTTTGGAAACGCAAGATATCATGGTCTTTCTTCAACTATTCGCGACAAACAAAAAAATAATTATGGATGAGAGGATTCCTTTTTCTTGTAATGAAAATGTGTGGGGATGAATGGTTGATGTATTATATATCTTTTCAAAATTTATTTATGTATTCCCATCTTGCAATTTTGAGTATAAGCTCTTCATTGTAGGTGCAGTACCTACCACTAATTTTAAAAATGGTGGCCTTCATTGTACCATAGAGTGTGATGCATAGACTATGTATTTGGTTCATAGGGAACCCACAATATTCCCAAAAAAGAATTATCTTGATGTGTTATTTCTAGAAGGATTTATGTCGTTAGAGACTCTTTGAGTAGATATGCTTGTAAGAGATCCATTTTTCATGCAAAGGAATATGTTGTTGAGTTTGATTTATGGAAATTGATTGCAAATATTCCTAGAAAGAGATATGGTTTCTTGGGTGTTAAAGCTGATGAGATTTCTTATGTAAACATAAGACTTAATTTTGGTAAAAAGAATGGTTTCTCATTGCAACCTTATTCTTATATGGGTTGTATGGGTTCATATGACCCCAATACAAATACTTTCCTCAAAACCAAGGCCTTGCCTCCATTACAAACTTTGTGGAAAGTAAAGTAACGACCCATTGTTTATGTGAAGAAGAGAGAATACTTTTACCATCAACGAAACCCAATCAGGCACCAATATTTTTAATGCATGACAATATATTATCTTGTGTGGTTATTGCCAAAGATTGTTTTTCTTGACAATTTTGTGAGGTCAATTTTTGTGACACTAGTCCCATGAAAGTACTAATAATGACCTTATGGAAATTGGCATATGACAATTTCTTACAATTATTAATAAACCACGTCTAGGTGGGTGTAGTGGGCTTAAGATAAACTCTAATGAATGTGATAAACCACCTAATAGTATAGCTTCCCAAAGAAAGAATGATCAATGTAGTAAAATTTCTCAACAAGAGTTACAAGTCAAAGATACCTCATTCTCCATCCAGATTAAAAAGTCAGTCCACTTTTTTCTTTGTAAAAAATATTTTTTGTATGGTATTGGATGTTGGCCATTTATCTCCTCCTGTCAAAAACATGGCACATGGACTAGTTAAACTAATTATTATGCACTCATTTACTTTTTTCTAGGAATTAAAAAAATATAATTTCACATAATAGATATACTTACAATGTACAAATCAAGGCCTGTAGACATTTTTGGCCACGGTGATGCATGGCACGAAGTTTGGCAAGCCTATCGTTGGAGGCCTTGTCCTAAAACATATACCAAATCAGTTTAAATATGCACAAATCAAATATAAAAATTGTTTAATAAGTTTGATATAATCTTATGAGAAAATTCAATTTCCTGGGTACTCTCCTCACCAGACTTCATCTGTGCATTTCAATTCTCATATGCTTTTACAAGTTCTTTCCATGCTTTAATACTTAAATCAACTGGCCTTTTTTAGCCTTTGCTTGAGCAAGATTTTTTTTTCTTCTTTGTTTGGTTGCACCAGAATATCTTGAAATTTTGAGACATTTGTTTTTTTTTCCTTCTTTATAAACCAACATATGTCGAATTCAATCTCCATGTCATGGATAACTGCTTTTTGCAGGTGCATCAATATCTTTGAGAATGTAAAATGTAAATAGTATTTGAATTGTTGAAGTCATGACTCCTTCAAACTGTTTAGAAAAAAAATTCCAGTATCTGACATTTGGATTTCCCCTAAAACCACATCATATTCTATCTTTGTATCATAGCTTCCAATGTAAGATGAAAAATATGCCATAGTGGAAGAAGTCTATGTCCTAGGAGTGGTTGGATAGTGGATATATATGCTTCATATTCCACATTTTGGGAGTTTATTGTTATTGATTTCCTCCTAGTTATTTTGCTTGATCCAAGAGTGGATGGGGAATCAAGTGATTCCCTTTGACATGGTTGTTTTGGTTGCAATGCTTCAGAGGTTTTACTATATTGTTTTTCTATGTATCTAGCAAGTGTTTTGAAATCCAAACCATCCATCTTCTTCATTTCCTCCATTCCCAATATGGAATATAATTCCTCTTTCTCTTGGTCAATATCGGTTTCCTAAATATATACAAAAAATATATAATTTTAAAGTTTTAGAAAAAAAAAACTAAAAACTAAATATTTGAAACATTTATAAATCAATAAATTGATAGACATACCTCATTGTGTCAAGTGTCTTCTCCCTTGCTACCTCCTCCCTTTTTTACCTTGATGTTGATTGACATTCTGAGGTGACCTAGGGAAAATTATTTGTGTCCAATCCTTGGAAGCAAATGAAAGAGACACTGCTAGGGAAGTAGAGGGTAAATATCTACCCTAGCTTTCATGTTTTTTACGAAACATGTCGAATTTAAATAGAAGTGGTGGGGATAATGAGCTTTTTGGGGGTCACAATATTTTTATTTACTCGATAGTGATCTTCCCAAAATCTCGAATTGTGATTTTTTGTTGGGAATTAACCCTATATTCCCAAGTTCAACTGGTGGAGATCCGCGGTGGAGAGTTGAAATTTCCTTAGCTAACAAACTTCTATTTGGGTTTAAAATCTTGTTATTTTCTCCACGATGGTCTTCTTGGAAGCTCAAATTGTGGTTCTTACCCCAACATTGCCTCAACCGCTTCCAAGTTCCATTGGTGGAGCTTCAGGCTGCAGAGTTGAAATTCCCTTGTGTTAACAAGCTTCTAGTGGGTCGCAATCTTGTTATTTCTCCATGGTGGCATTCCTGAAGATTGAATCAGTGGATTTGTGTTGGGATTTAGCTAGATTTTTCCTCGAGTGGTATCAAGTTAGATTGGTGGATATTTGGTGGTGGTATGTTGGGTTTTGGATATAAACCTTGTTTAATGTTCAAAGGTTTTTCTCCACTAGTTTTTTATTACTTTTTTGTTTCATCACTTAGAATTATAGTCGATGCAATTAACGCCATGTCTAGTGCCAATTTTTGGCCCTAAATTTAACATTGTTGGGGTTCCAAATTTGGCACAAATGACACCCCATTTTGCGTTTATTTTCCATCCTATCATTATGTCGAGAGTTGAACCAAGTTCAGGCCCTGAATGTGCACACCCTAGGGCCAAGATAAGTTCAATGATATTCTCTTGGTGCACTGCCGCTATGTGACTATTCTCGTTGTTGTGTATTATAGGATCCAGAGGACGTCATCAATAGAGGACGTGGACAGCACAGAACTACTAAATAGACTAGAGGGAAGTAAGTGGAAATAGATATGACAACAGAATCTGCTGATATAGTAAAGGTAAGAAGACAAGGAAACCCCAACTAGAGGAGGAAGGTGTTTATGAATTCACAAATGCTACAATATGGATGAGATAAAGTCATTTCTTTTTCCATGAGGCATTTGAGTTCAAACTTATTGCTTTCAAGTTTACAGAAATGGTGATTAAATGTGATTCTATGATCAAGGGAAAAGTTTGAAACTTAGGATGGCCATGTGGGATATGGATGTTGGATACTTTTATTGTTTAAATTTGAGCTCAATGTATATACCCAGGGCCATAAAAAAATTCAAATCCAAAACATGATATCAATATGTCCAATATATGATTAAACGAGGCCATGGCAACAGATTGTGTCATATGTAATGAGGACACAACGCTTGACCAGGAACATCAGGTACTCAAATTTTGAATTGACTTTGAAAAGATTGATTTAATGGAATTTTTGTGATACATCCATCTTTTTTCACAACTTTTATTAAAATTTATAGTGTTTTATGCAATCGTGACATAGAATAATGCATGTAGTTGATTATGTTAGATGGAGATTGGAGCGTTCAATTAGCAAAAGAAAAAGATATGTACGCAGATGTGGACCTAAAAATATTAAATCACGTGGACGACAATGGGTGGAAGAGGATATGACAATTGATCCTACAGACACAACAAATGATTGCATTAAACAAGAGGTTGGTTAACACTATAGTACATGGGATGGATATTTTGAGAAAATTGTTGGTTTTGGATGTTTTGTGTGTCATGGAAAGAAATAATTAAACAAGCAATTGTACAAAGACATTGCATAGATTATGAGATTCCACTGGGTAGTATGCCTCCTACAATCGATTCAAATCCCATAAGAACTGTGGTAAGGAATTTTCCAATTTGATATAAATAATATGTATAATTATTTTAGACATTGTTTTACATTTTTTAAATCGTTCATTTTTTCCTTAGTGAATACTTGCATGATAAAGTTCTTGGTTTAAAGTTTCTTGGAGCATCGAATTCCATCCTAGAGGGTGATAATTATTTATCATATGATACATCCAAAAAAAATATGTGCACATATACCAGCTCGAAAGATGAGGAATTGAAAAAAACAACTAACACTAGAACAAGAACTAGTTTAAAGATGCATAATTTGCATAAATACTAGGGGAAGGTGGATTACATACCCTATGAGAATGAATGTGATGGAGATAAAGACTTTCCCCTGGATTTGAGATCAATTTACAAAGATAAATTCGATCATCGACTATATTGTGCTTGGACTAGTGATCAACAACTACCTAGAGTGTACGAGGTGTTTCAATTTTGGGGATACAACTACATGATATGACCCTACAACATTCTTGGAGCGAATCTAGGCCTATTTATTTCCCAAAATGTACATGTGGGATATAAACATATAAACAATTCACAACAAACCACTAGCATATTATTGTCAAATTATGGTCCATCATATTATAGTGGTGAATGGAGAGGCTAGCAAAATATAAGCCGTTGATATCACAATATGGTCTAAATTCAAATATGTATACACGTCGTCTCCAACTTGAAAATGGAAAAGAAAATAATAGAGGTCATATTATGTATATAGATGGACATGCATATACACACAAAAATATTGCATGAAATATAAATAGTAGTAAGGGAAGGGACCCTGTTGTAAAACCGAATCGTCAATTTATCGAGGTTATAAATTATTAAGATTAAGATATGGAAAGAGATGTCGATAGATTGATAATGGTCAAGTCTATTATGGACCTTAACATTGGGAATGAGTTATTGATTTATTACCCCTTCTTAAAATGCACTCTGGCATGAAAGAAAAGGGAAGAACAAGGTCTCCCTAAGGATGTTCTTAAGGACATAAAACCAAAGAATAATCAATGAGTGTGGACTGATGATTTATAATCTATGTTGTCAAAGTTGT
Organism: Pseudotsuga menziesii; assembly: GCA_001517045.1. Taxonomy (NCBI): domain Eukaryota; kingdom Viridiplantae; phylum Streptophyta; class Pinopsida; order Pinales; family Pinaceae; genus Pseudotsuga; species Pseudotsuga menziesii. The sequence goes on along the minus strand of LPNX010024124.1, from coordinate 280,120 downwards.
ATTTTATTTTAAATTATTGTATTAAAAAGTATTCCATAAAATAATGTTGCATGATTCAATTGATGTATATATGTTCATAAATTCTATATTTTTATTTCTTAAGATGATTTTGATTATATTTATTTGAAATTGATACATTTATGATTTACCCAATTATTTCCAAACATTTAATAATGCATGTGTTGGTTGATAGGTAGAATATTTTGATGATACACCTACCAATACCCAAGACCAAGCTAGGTTATTAATATTTGGATGGGATGATCCAAACCATCTTTAAACCATACTAAGGTGAAAAGAACGACATTGAAAAGAATACTACCAACTGGGAAATTTGAAGAGCTGATGAGACTAGCATACATTGACGACATGCCACATATCCTTAATGATGATAACGATAGTGAAAATGTAGTGCATGAATAAGGATTGAATGAAATGCTTACATCATTGTTTGGGGATGGAAACAATGATGACAATAATGATCACATGGTTGACACTAGTGATGATAGCAGGGGTAATTACCACCAAGGTAATCATGATGACAACAACCTACATAAAGACTCAATCAATCAAGCATCCAAGGCACACATGTTCAAACCGAGTGCAACTAGAACCTCAAAATTGGCATGCACATTAATATTATTGGAAATCAAGTCACTATTTGGTTGGTGAGACAAAGGATTCACTACCCTACTAAAGTGAGTTCAAATCTATTTCTTACTTTGCATTGTCAATTGTGTATGTAATTCATAAACATTCATCAACTACATTTAAATTTCATTAAGGGGATTTTAATACCATATATTGCATATAAATACTCATACTATAGAATGACATATCAAACATGCCCATCACAAGTCAAACAATATATTGATTTAATCTCTTGCAATCTTACAGGGCACTAAAACTAAAATATTCCCTAAAGAGAATGGGTTGAGTAAGGGATTGAATATAAGAAAATGTATTAATGTATAAATGATTTCATTTTACACAAACTTAAATATCAAAACAAGGTAGAATTCCTTGTATACAAAGTGAAGAGATATCATACATATGCACAAGGTCTTACATTACCAACTAGGTTTTACGGCACATGCCAATTATACCTAGACTTCAATGAATGTTTTGTTGAAAGTCACTTCAACAAATGATGGACTAGAATGTAAAGAATAGGGGTAAAATGGATTCATGTGAATTTTGGCATACTGCAAAGCAATGAAACACATAGAGGGAAAATGGCCAAAAAATTTCAAAGATGGACCCTGTAGTATCAGGTTTGGGATTGTAATAGATGGAATGTGTCCAAGATCTTTCATGAGCATAAATACTGCTATTTGAATAGACGTATTTATATTATACAATATTCCCCCATCGATGAGTGTTAGAAAGGAGCACCTTATGCTGAGTCTCATTGTTCCAAGATAGCATCAAGTTAAAAACATGGATGTTTATCTTGCACCTTTTATTGATGGCATGCAACTGTTATGGAAAGGCATAAGAATGTATGACATATCACTGTCTCCATCAAATAGGGCGTTCATGTTGTATGGTGTGATATGCTAGACTATCCATGATTTCCCAAGACTCGGTGTTTGTTCTGGTAAGATAAAATATTTACGTATTTACAGTCATGTTTTATCTTCATCAATAATTTCATACTTAGTTTTATAATATTATTTTGATGTTATTAACATTCAATATTGAACTATAGGGCTTCAAACAAAGGGGAAATTTGCATGTCCAAGATGTGGAGAACAATTTCAAGGGTGGTATTCTAAAGGTCTACATAAATTTATTCATGCAAAATACAGGGTTTTTCTACTACCAGATCATAAGTTTAGAAATCGCTTGAAGAATCAATTTGATGAAAAAGTTGAAAAGATAAACCCTCCAATGATTATGGGTCCAGGTGATTGGATTAAGAAATATGAAGATGTTGAATTTAAAGCTTGGGAGGATTTTTTCAATCGGTGTGATTCAATTGAAGAACTAGAACAAGTTGTGGTTAATATGCTAGAAGGAATGAAAAGTAAATCTATATTTTGTGAGTTCCCTTACTGGAAGGATCTATTAATATCTCACTTTTTAAATCCTATACACGTCTTCAAAAATGTGCTAGATTCTATAGTTCAACGTATATCAGGAGAAGACAGGGAAACTTCTTCAAGGAGAGATATCGCTCCTTTGCGTACAAAATTTGATAGAAGACATTTGTGTCCAAACATGGAAAATGAAACATATGAAGAGGCTCAGTGGATTTGGAAAAAAAAGAGCTAGACCAACTAAAAAAAATTATTTGTTAAATAAGGAAACCTACTGGATATGGTCATCATTGGAAAAATATTTTACAGTTGATGGACATATCACATGATTTTCATAATTTTATGAAGGTATTATCATCGCTTAACTTTTACCGGTAACATTAATTAAGTGCTAAATATATTTTGATATTCTATTGTGTTAGAAAAATTACTAATGAAATTTGATCAACGTGTTTGATAGCATATAATGCCATTGGAAATTATGGGGGATTCATGTCTTATTGTTGATTTAAGGACCAACATAAATTGATTATCAATATTTGCAAGGTATGTGTTACAAAATTTTCATGTGTGAGGGGCAGAGATATTATATTGAATTTTTATTTTTTACTAAAGGTACATACTAATTTACTATTGTTATAATATGTGGATGACCTCCAAGGAGATCCACGAATGTGAAGTGCCAAAATGGAAGAAGAAAATTGCATAAAATGTATGTTTATTTGAGAAGGAGGTCGCTACAAGTCCATTTACTTATACACCTAGTCGATGACTTTGAATTGGTGGGTATCTTATCAATGAGGTGGATGTTTTTCTTTGAGAGGTATATGACAACTCTAAAAATATGTGCGACAAAAGGAAAATCCATAGGGTTGCATGGCTAAAGAATGTGTATTGAACTATTTATTTTCCTTCCTATGTGAATTCCTTGGTAAGTATTTTGAATATAGGCCACGCTTCTAGGATGAAGAATGGGCATCAGATATTATTGATGGTCTACAGTCAAGTTTCAATGATGATGAAGATGATGAAAGTGAAGATGGGGATGATGAAAATACCACTTTAGCGGGATGGTGTAGGAATAAGAATATTAAGTACTTGAAAGAATATAAGAACATTGATAATGATACATTGGATGACATTATTGCACACAATAATGTTAATGAGGAAGACTTTAATTTTTTTGAATTATTTGTAATTATTCTTTTGAAAATGATTATTTTTATGGCCCACACTTTGAAATGCTTCAGTATTATTTGTGTTGATAAAAATTATGTAGTGCAACATCCTTAAAGTGTTCAAACTTGGGTATGAATTGTTGGCAGAAAATAATAGGATTACTCGGAAATTAAGAGGTAGCATGGTCAGTGGTCATTTATTCGTTGATAATGGTTTTGAGGTGTTGTTATCTTATTGGTCAAACTCTGATTGAACTAAGACAGTGAACCTATTGAATAACATTACATTAAATATGTAATATATATAAAAATAAAAATTAAACATATAACTACCTATAGTGTATGTGTAAAACAATGTAAATCCAAACCATTAGGCAAAATGTACACAAAGTGGATTAGTGTATTTTGCATTAGGAAAAATGTAAATCCAAACCAATTAAAATGTATGCAAAGTTTGTTCATTATTTTAAATTATAAAACTTATTAAAAAATTTCACTAAGCCCTTTGCCCGATATAATCCCTAAGTAATTAATTATTAACCCATTGGCATGTTGGACATTATTAAATTCTTTTGGGATGTGTTAACTTAATAGAATCATGGTTTAATAATCATCATGGGTGGTGATGATGATTATGATGATTTCCTTGAGTATTAAAACCCTCCTATACCTTCAAGGCATGCGCCTAGCCTAACCATGTAAAATTTCAACACAAACAGGCACATTTTGAAGAAATTTGTTCATTGCTCAATGTGTAGGGTGGATGGATGACATTGGTGATGAGTGTGTTGGAGTCCCATGACATTAAAATAGAGTTATGACAAATATTCGATATGTGGGAATGACGAATGATGAAAATGAGAGGTGCACAATTAACGTTGATGGAAACATGGATGATATTTTACATTATCTGGGGACATCATACGTCCTTGAGTCTTGAAACCCTCCCATACCCTCGAGGAATGTGTCTAGTCTGACCATGTCAAATTCCAATGCATACAGTCACAGTTTGAAGAAATCTCATCGTTGGCCCCATTCAGTGCTCATTGTGCAGGGTCGATGGATGACATTAATCACTTACCCCAATATAATCCCTAATCCATTAACCATAAAACACTTGCATGTTGGACCCTATAAAATTATTTTGGGATGTCTTAACTTAATAGAATCATAGTTTAATTATCTCAAATAATGCCACAACAAAAAGGAAAAGACATGGAAATTGACATCTTGATTAGGTTTTGTTGCAAAGTTCGGTATGTCGGGCTTGATATTTGTTGACATGGATGGAAAAATTGGGTCGTGATCGTAACACCCTCGATAGGAATCGTCACCATGCTCTGGAACCGAGCCATAAGACAGGTAAAGGTGAAGTGGGAGCACTATGGTCTAGAAGAGGCTACATGGGAGCTAGAGGATTCCATGCGATTGGCACATCTATTTTTGTTCAAATCTACGGAGCACTGAGGGTGGTTCCAATGTAGGATTTTGTTCAATTTTGTAAAGCACTGAGGATGGTGCTATTGAAGGGGGAGGGGAATGTAACACCCCGGTTTTGACCCCGTTGCATTAATGTATATGATGTAAATATTATATGGAATCATGACAAGGAGCTCAAGTCCAAGGCCCTGTCATTGATTAATGTTTGGTATATAGGCGATCATGGTTGATGCCTATGGTTTATGTGCTAAGTCAAGCACATTTGTAAACATCATGTAAATATGAAAATTAATGAAAAACCCACATCCAACTATGTCAATGCAACGAAAAATGAGATGGGGGCATGATTTTCCTAAGGATAAGGGAGAGGGAATGTTAACCTTGAACCAGTTTGGGAAAATCCATGTGTCATGGGGAAATCCCATTAAAACTGTTAACTACCCTTTTTCTTGTCTTTCTTCCCAGCCATTTATTTCTGCCAGAATGTGGTTGAGGTAGTTATTGCAGGGAAGGGGAAGAGTATGGAAAATTCGAATTAGGCAGAGCACCCAGTTTTGAATGTCATGTTTTGACTTCATGGGAAAGAAAAAGACCTAGAACCATATGCCAGTTTCACTCATGCATTACGTCTTGGTTTGGATTTCACATTTTGGGAGCTGCAAGACGTCTTGCTCATCCATTATTCTCAATTTGCGTGGAAGCTCTTCGGTAGTTGAGCTCTTCCTGTGTGTATCCTTCGCGTTCTCCAAGTGTTTTCCCTTAGCGAGACTGTGATTGTTGTGTTGCAGCGTTATCTTGAAATACAGAGTGTATGAGACCCTATTACTTGTGTTCCAGAGTAAATTCGGTGTTGTTGAGTCTCCCTATGGTTCTTGTGTTGTGCACCCTAGTTCGGGTTTGAACTATGTACAAGACTTAGGAATGGGAGAGACGTAGAATGTGCTTGATGAACCTAGTGTGGAACCTCACAATAAGATAAGGGTGGTTGGTGAACCTGCTATGCACATCCTGAAGAGAACTGGAAGGGAAGGTGTAGCCAGAGGGACTATGGAGAAAAGAAGGGTACACTTCCTTGTGTTGGGTGTGTAGGAAGTGGGGAAACCAGGCCAGATAGTTCTTTTGAAGGTGTTATTAGATTTATATATGAGCTCACTAGCTTAGCAGTTTTTCTTTCACATTGCCTTAGAATCCTGATAAACCCAACTGGAAAGATGGCTTGGTTGGTAGCCTAATAAACCCATCCGTTGGCTTAGTTGTGTCTTGTTGCGTTTGACCTTGTGATTAACCTTTGGATGGACAGTCTGATAAACCCAACTATGAATGTTGGCTTGGCTAGGTAGCCTGATAAACACAGCAATGAGATGGCTTGACTGTGTACATTCTGATAAACCCATTTGTGGTTTGACTGGTCCTTAAGGTGAATGTTGGCTTGACTGTGAACAGTCTGTGAAACCCAACTGTGAGATGGCTTGGCTGAGTGGCCTGTAAAACCCATCTGTTGGTTTGTTTTCCCTTGCAGCCTAATAAACCCAACTGTGTTGGCTTGGATGAGTTTTGTTTCACCCTTGGCTATGTATGAGTCTGCTAGTGTTCCCTTATTCCTTGAGGAAATCATGCCCAGCTCGGGGGTTGCAGTGTTGCTGAGATATTGATGAGTGCAATGGCCTATGGTTGGGTGTAATGTTGTAGCGACATAGTTGGTTGCGGGACAAGTTATTCTCAAGATAAGTGTTCTTGTCCATGTTAAGCTCTGCAATTGTATTTATTTCAATGTAATTGCTTGACAGAATATGATGAACATGTTGGATGTGTTGAATTGATGAATTGTTCCTTTGAATAACTACAATTATTGGCATCTATGCATGTTTCCTTCAATGCATTATTAAACTAAGTTGCAGGGTTAGAATGCCAGATTTATGTTGGCCTGTATGGCCAAGTCTATTCAAAGACCTCGATTAGCAAGTTGAATTTTCGAGCAGAAACCTTCTTTTGCAATGGTTTATTCCGTAGGCGGGATGCGGGATGCGGAAGACATCCTTTGGCAGATTTGGACCTCTGCAAACTCCTTTTTGCAATTGTAGGATGCGGGATGTGGAGATGTCTTTTTGTGAATTACAGCTTTCCGCAGTTTTTGTTCCGCAACTTGCAGGATGCGGAATGCAGCTTCACAGATTTTGATTTTTGCAATGGTCATTTCCACATGCAAGATGTAGGAATGTGGAATGTGGGATGCGGGATCGTGGTATCGTGATTTCCACAATTCCCAATCCCGTAACTCAAGTTTTTCTGCGTCGTTGATTTTTGCGGGATGATCCTGAGCCGTTGATTTGATTCCGTATGTAGAACCATTTGTGATCGTTGGTTTCTGTCACGATTTCTTTCCGCCATCCAATCTCCTCTGAGATATTTCCTTGCAGATCATCAAACTAATCCATGGAAGATTGGAGGGAGCATGACAGTGTTGGAAATGTCGAGAAGTGGTTCACGACCATGCCCTATGTTTCGATGAACAGTAAAGGTTCTCGATGAAATTTTTAATTCTACATGATAATTGGGTATGGGTACACGACAGAGTGGTATCAAAGCTACTGGTTGCAGCATTGGGCCCGGATGGACCAGTATGGATAGTGTAAGGGATAAGAATATCCTCACATACCAGCATTGTAGTATGCTATAGAGTGGTATCTACATAATGGTGCCAGCACTGCAGCGTGGTATCAGCGTTGCGGGTTGCAGTGTCAGGCCTGAAAGGACCGGGTTGAATAGTTAATAGAGCTGTTGGTTACAGCATTGGGCCTAGATAGGCCAGGTGACAGTAAGTAAATCCTTTTGATTTTGAATTTTTGTGTATCTAACAAATGGTATTTGATAACACATTTTGTAGATTCATAGTGCATATTGGAAAGTGGGTTATCGGCTCAGCCATGAGAACCTACGGCATGAATTATGCACAGGATCCCTATGAGCATGAGGAGGATGCTATGGGGCGGAATTTCTTAGTTGGAAATGCTGAGATAGAGTCTATATTAATTCTTGCACATGATCTAGGAACTAAGAATCAATCTCATGAAAGAATAATCAACAAATACTCATGAAATGGTGTTAATCGGAACCAGAATTGGTTTCCTCTCTGTATATTCAATAAACAATGAATGGTTACAATACCATTGTCAAGCAATAGCTTGAATCAATGATAAATTTGAATACCTAAGGAGGCAATTCGAAATCAATGAGTGAGTCTGGCTTAACTGACTCTGATCCATTCAATCACACTCAGTTAACCACTTGACCAAAACCCTAATTGACTCACCAAACCCTAACTGAAGTCGGAGTGCAATAAATGATTGAATCTCAACTGAAGGAGATCAAACACATGTCATAGCAAGCCAACCATCAAGTGCTAGTACTCCATGACTTCAATGAACACCGATGAGGTTAACTGAAGCTGAACTGATCATCAGAAGTTGGTGGAGGCGCCCTATTGACTCCAGATCATTAAATAATAATATATAATCATTAAATAATATATTTAATGAGAGGAGGTACCTTAACTGACTGATTGAACTGATTGTAACCACCAGTTAGCAATTAGGTGCATTAATATCACTCAGATCACCCCCGGAGTGCTCCAATTAGCCTCCTTGACTGTAAGAGAAGGCTAAGTTAGCCTCCTTGACTATAGGTAGGTGTGGGTGTGACTATATGATGGCAATTAATGCTCCACTGATGTCAATTATACTTAGGATAGTGGTTTAACTAGGACAATTTGACCAAAAAGAGTGTGTATGATGGTAAATGTCTCCAACAGTCTAATGAGGGGAGGTTTCAAGATACTCCCCAAGATTTTGTAGCCACCATGAGAAGCCTCAAGGTGGAGATGCAGAGCTATAGGGAATATAATGAAAGGTTGGTTAAGGATCAGGAAGAGCGGAATTAGCTGAATGTAGCCATGCTATAAAGTTGGACAGATATTCAGAGGTGGATGAAATCTGGGGACCGGACATTAAGGCCGAAAGGCAGTAAGAGCACTACTAGAAGGAGAAAGAGATCTCCATCTAACTCTGAAGGATCCACTAGCAAATTAAGTTCCTCTTCTCACATGAATGAGAGGAAGAGGCGTTATCGAAACTATTCACGTGATGAGTTTAAGAAGGCAAGTCCTCCTATCTTCAATGGCGAGATAAAGAATGGTCAAGAAGCTAAAGCTTGGCTTCTTGGGATGAGGAAATATTTCCAAGTTTAGGATTATTCAGGAGATATGAAGGCTAAAGTATCCATCTTCAATTTGACTGGAAGAGCATCCATATGGTGGGAGCACTTCAGGAAAGTGAAGAAGATTAATGAAAGGAAAATTGTGTGGAGACAGTTCCAACAGTATTTCAAGCAGAAATACCTCTCTGACAGGGACTATGATGACAAGATCAAAGAATTTCATGAGCTGAGATTGGGACAACAAACCATGGAAGAGTATGCAAACTAGTTCTTAAAGTTGTTGAGATATGTCAGGTACATCAAGGATGAGAAAGTGAAAATTTAGCGTTTCCTGAGTGAATTGCCTCAGTCTTACAAAGACAGAATTGAATTTTATGAGCCTAGAACTCTGGAAGAAGCAATAAGGAAATCTAGGTATTGCTATGAGCAAAGAAAAGGAAAACTTGACTATCATAAGACATGGAAGGACAGAAAGAATGAGAATTCTGACCAAAGGAAGAAAGGTTTTAAACCTTCTAACTTCAAGAATCAGCAGAAGCAACCATCCCAAGCTGAGAAGCAGCCAGCCAAAGTAGTGGGAGAAAAGCTGAGAGATCCACAGCAGATCAGAGAACCACTCCAATGTTGGATATGTGGAGGACCCCACATACGCAAGACTTTTCCACTTGAGGATGACAGTGCAATAACAGCTTACAACCTTCAAGAGGCAGAAACAGTGGGTCGAGTAGCGAGGTTCGTCCCTAGGATATACGCAACACTGGAGGACCACCAGGAATACCACCAGTTGATTGTGGTTGAAGTTGCAGGTAAGATTGTTGAGCACTATTTTTCTATTTTGATTGACCCTAGTTCTACCCACAATTACATTGCTCCTATAGTAGTGGATATTTGTGCTTTCAAGAAAGTAAGGCATAGAAAATCGTGTTTAGTTCAGATATCCACTGGAACTAAGAGAAAGGTTAGTGAAGTGGTAGAGAAATGTCCATTGGTGATGAATGGATGGGTTACTTGTGTAGATCTGAATGTTCTACCCCTTGGTTCCTATGATGTTCTCATTTGAATGGATTGGTTAGAATCTCACAGGGTAAAGCTTGACTGTTACCATAAGAATTTTGAATGCATGGATGAAGAAGGGAACCCGAGAGTTGTAAGAGGCATTCCAAAGGTAATTTCAGTGAGGCATATTTCAGCAATGCAGTTGAAGAATTTTTTTAGGAAGGGTTTCCAGTTGTATGCAACTCATATTGTGGAGGCAACGAAGAATGAAACTCCTAAGTTGGAGGAATTTCAGGTATTGCAGGAATTCAGGGATATTTTTCTTAATGATATTCCAGGGCTTCCTCCAAAGAGGCACATTGATTTCACGATTGAAATTTTTCCAGGAGCAACACTAGTGTCCAAGACACCCTACAGAATGAGTACGTCGGAAATGTTAGAGCTGAAGATGCAGCTGCAAGAGTTGTTGGAGAAAAATTATATTAGGCCGAGTGTGTCTCCTTGGGGAGCACCAGTTTTGTTTGTAAGGAAGAAATATGGTACACTTAGATTGTGTATTGATTACAAACAGCTGAACAAGGTTATGGTGAAGAATAAATATCCTTTTCCTAGAATTGATGACCTCTTTGATCAAATGAGAGGAGAAAGGGTGTTTTCCAAGATTGACTTGAGGTTGGGTTACCATCAGGTGAGAATCAAGGATAAAGACATTCATAAGACATCCTTCAGGACAAGGTATGGACATTATGAGTTTGTAGTGGTACCATTTGGTCTCACAAATGTGCCAGCTACATTTATGTGCCTTATGAACAGTGTCTTCAGCAAGTATTTGGACAAGTTTATTCTTGTTTTCCTCGATGACATTCTTGTTTATTCTAATAATGAGGAATAGCATGAAGGGAATTTGAGATTGGCATTACAATTTATTAGGGAACATCGGTTGTATGCAGAGTTGAGCAAGTGTGAATTCTATAAAGATAGAATTTAGTACTTGGGTCACATTATCTCAGAAGAGGGTATATCTGTGGACCCTGACAAGATTGAAGCCATAATGAATTGGCCTAGTCCAATAAATGTGACAGATGTAAGATATTTTATGGTACTTGCAGGATACTACAGGAGATTCATTGAAGGATACTCCAAGGTTACACATGCCATTACTTCTTTGCAAAAGAAGGGAATAAATTTTGAATGGACTGTGTGTGAAGAAAGCTTCCAACAGTTGAAGAATATTCTCACCCATTCGCCGGTATTGAAAGTTGAAGACCCAGAGAAAGATTGTGTGGTATGTACTAATGCATGTGGTCAAGGGCTTGGAGGAGTCCTTATGCAAGACAACTACGTGATATGTTATGAGTCCGGAAAGTTGAAGGAACATGAGAAGAACTATGCTACTCATGATCTGGAACTTGCATCCATAGTACATGCTCTAGATATGTGGAGGTATTACTTGATGGGAAGAAGATTTGAGCTAAGGACAGACCATTATGGTTTGAAGTATTTGTTTGATCAGCCTACTCTGAATGCTAGGCAAGCTATATGGCTAGATTTTTTATGTGAGTTTAATTTTGAGATCAAGCACATAAAGGGGAAAGAGAATAAGGTAGTTGATGTGCTCAACATGAAGGTGCAGGAAATGCATGTGGAATCCGTTAGTGTTTTCCAATCGGAGTTGAGGCAGTAGATTGTTAATCATGTTGCTAAAGATGAATTGTATGTGCAAGTCAAGAACAAATTTCAGCAGCAAAGACTTGAAAAGAAGTATGAGGGATATAAATTGGAAGAATATGGAATTCTTACTTATAAGAACAGAATTTACATTCCAAATGTAGCAGATTTGAGGAGAGTTGTTATGGACGAGATCCATCAAGATCCATTTTCTGGTCACCTAGGATATCAGAAGACAATTGCTACAGCGAGAAAGCAGTACTTTTGTCCAGGAATGAAAAAGGACATGGCTGAATACATTTCCAAGTACATGAAATGTCAACAGGTGAAGGTTGAGCATCAACACCCAGCAGTTTTATTGCAGCCTTTGTCAGTTCCAGAATGGAAATGGGAAGTTATTTTCATGGATTTCATTACAGGATTTCCAATGGCTTGGAGACAACATGATTCCATCATAGTTGTGGTGGACAAGTTGACAAAGGCAGCCCATTTTATACCGATTAAGTCTATGCATATGACTAATGACATTTCAAAAATATTCATGAAGGAGATTTTCAAATTGCATGGATTTCCAAAGGCAATAGTCTCTGACAGAGATGTCAAGTTCACTTCCAATTTTTGGAAGGGATTGTTTGTAGATTTGGGTACAAATCTAAACTTCAACATCGTGTACCATCCTCAGACTAATGGGCAGACAGAGAGAGTTAACCAAGTGCTTGAAGACATGCTTCAGATGTATGTGATGGAAAAACCAACCAAGTGGGAAGATTATTTACACTTGGTAGAGTTTTCTTATAACAATGGACAGCAAGCATCCTTGGGGATGAGTCCATATGAAGCTTTGTATGGAAGGAGGTGTAGGACACCTCGTGACTTGGGATAATCTTGTGAATAGAGTTGTGATTGGTCCCAAATTGCTCAAGGAGATGGAGTAAGAGGTTGTAAATATCAAGCAGAATCTGAAAGCATCCTAGGACAGACAGAAAATCTATGTTGAGAAGCATAGGGTGAATAGAGATTTCATTGTTGGGGATCATGTTTACCTCGGAGTGAGGGAAAAGAAAATTTCCTTGAAACTTGGAAGTTGTGCCAAGTTGTCACCCATATATTGTGGTCATTTGAAGTGCTTGAAAGAATAGATCCAATTGCATATAGACTTGCATTGCCAGCTAGCACTAGGGCTCATAATGTTTTTCATGTTTGTTTGCTTAAGAAATATATACATGACCCTAACCATGTGATAAATTGGGATGTGATTCAAGTGGAATCCAGGGAGAGTTTCGAATCAAGCTAATGCGCATCCTTGATAGGAAGGTCACCATGCTCTGGAATTGAGCCATAAGATAGGTAAAGGTGAAGTGGGAGCACTACGGTCTAGAAGAGGCTACATGGGAGCTGGAGGATTCCATGCGATTGGCACATCTATTTTTTTTCGAATCTATGGAGCACTGAGGGCAGTACCAATGGAGTATTTTTGTTCAATTTTGTAAAGCACTGAGGATGGTGCTATTGAAGGGGGAGGGGAATGTAACACCCCGGTTTTGACCTCGTTGCATTAATGTATATGATGTAAATATTATATGGAATCATGACAAGGAGCTCAAGGCCAAGGCCCTGTCATTGATTAATATTTGGTATATAGGCGATCATGGTTGATGCCTATGGTTTATGTGCTAAGTCAAGCACGTTTGTAAACATCATGTAAATATGCAAATTAATGAAAAACCCACATCCAGCTATGTAATGCAACGAAAAATGAGATGGGGGCATGATTTTCCTAAGGATAATGGCGAGGGAATGTTAACCTTGAACCAGTTTGGGAAAATCCATGTGTCATGGGGAAATCCCATTAAAACTGTCAACTACCCTTTTTCTTGTCTTTCTTCCCAACCATTTATTTATGCTAGATTGTGGTTGAGGTAGTTATTGTAGGGAAGGGGAAGAGTATGGGAAAAATCGAATTGGGCAGAGCACCCAGTTTTGAATGTCATGTTTTGACTTCATGGGCAAGAAAAACACCCAAAACCGTATGCCAGTTTCACTCACGCATTACGTTTTCATTTGGATTTCATGTTTTGGGAGCTACAGGATGTCTTGCTCATCCATTATTCTCCATTCATGTCAAAGCTCTTCAGTAGTTGATCTCTTCCTGCATGTATCCTTCGCATTCTGCAAGTGTTTTCCCTTGGAGAGACTGTGATTGTTGTGTTGGAGCATTATCTTGAACTACATGGTGTATGATACCCTGTTACTCATGTTCCAGAGTAAAGTCAGTGTTGTTGAGTCTCCTTGTGGTTGTTTTGTTGTGAACCCTGGTTCGGGTCTGAATTATGTACAAGACGTAGGAATGGGAGAGATGTAGAATTTGATTGATAAACCTAGTGTGGAACCTCACAATAAGATAAGGGTGGCTGGTGAACCTGCTATGCACATCCTGAAGAGCACTGGAGAGGAAGGTGTAGCCTAAGGGACTATGGATCAAAGAAGGGGACACTTCCTTATGTTGGGTCTGTAGGCATTGGGGAAGCCAGGAAAAATAGGTCTTGTGAAGGTGTTCTTATCTCTATAGATGAGCTCACTAGCTTAGCAATTCTTCCTACCCATTGCCTTAGAATCCTGATAAACCCAACTGGAAAGATTGCTTGGCTGGTAGCCTGATAAACGCATTTGTTGGCTTGGTCGTTTCTTGTTGTGTTTGACCTTGTGAGTAACCTTTGGCTAGAAATTTTGATAAACCCAACTATGAATGCTAACTTGGCTAGGTAGCCTGATAAACCCAGTAGTGAGATGGCTTAACTGTGTGCAGTCTGATAAACCCATATGTTGGCTTGACTATGAACAGTCTATGAAACCCAACTGTGAGATGGCTTGGTTGAGTGGCCTTTGAAACCCATCTATTGGTTTGTTTTCCCTTGCATCCTAATAAACCAAACTGTGTTGGCTTGGCTGAGTTTTTTTGCACCCTTGGCTATGTATGAGTCTGCTAGTGTTCCCTTATTGCTTGAGGAAATCATGCCCAGCTCAGGGTTGGCAATGTTGCTGAGAGATTGATGAGCGCACTGGCCTATGGTTGGGTGGAACATTGTAGCGACTAGCTGGTTGTGGGACAAGTTCTTCTCAAGATAAGTGTTCTTGTCCATGTTAATCTCTACAATTGTATTTATTGCATTGTAATTGCTTGATGAAATATGATGAACATGTTGGATGTGTTGAAATGATGAATTGTTCCTTTGAATAACTGCAATTATAGGCATCTATTTATGTTTCCTTCAATGCATTGTTAAACTAAGTTGCAGGGTTAGAATGTCGGATTGATGCTGGCATGGATGGCCAAGTCTGTTCAAATACTTTGATTAGCAGGTCGAATTTTTAAGCAGAAACCTTCTTCCACAATGGTTTATTCCGCAGGTGGGATGCAGTATGTGGAAGACATCCTTTGGCATATTTGCACCTCCACAAATTCCTTTCCACAATTATATTTCTGCAATTGTGGGATGCGGGATGTGGAGATATCTTTTTGTGAATTACGGCTTTCCACATTTTTCGTTCCGCAACGCACCTTTCTGCAACTTGCAGGACGTGGGATGTGGCTTTGCAGATTTTGATTTCCATAACGGTCATTTCTGCATGCGGGAATGCGGAATGTACGATGCAGGATATGGGATCGCGGTATCGTGATTTCTACAATTCCCAATCCCGCAACTTAATTTTTCCACACCGTTGATTTTTGCGGGATGATCCTAAGTCATTGATTTGATTCCGGATGCGGAACCATTTGTCATCGTTGGTTTCCATCACAATTTCTCTCTTCCATCCGATCTCCTCTGAGATATTTCCTTGCATATCATTGAACTGATCAGTGGAAGACGGGAGGGAGCATGACAGTGTTGGAAATGTCGAGAAGTAGTTCGTGTCCATGCCCTATGTTTCGATGAAGAGTAAAGGTTCTCGATGAAATTTTTAATTTTGCATGATAATGGGGTATGGGTACGCATCAGTGATGAATATGATGATGATGATGATGATGATGATGGAAATAACAACCATGATGGTGGTGATGATTATAATGATGATTCCCTTGAGTCTTAAAACCCTCCCATACAATAAAGGCATGCGCCTAGCTTAACCATGTAAAATTTCAACACATACAAGCACATTTTGAATAAATTTCAACATTGGCCACATTCAATGCTCACTGTGTAGGGATAATGGATGACATTGGTGATGGGCATGTTGGAATTCCCGTGACATTAAAAGAGAGTTATGACAAATATTCTATATGTGGGATTGATGAATGATGATAATGAGAGGTGCACGATGAACGTTAATGGAAACATGGACAATATTTTAGATTAAGTGGAGACATCAGATATCCTTGAGTCTTCAAATCCTCCCATACCCTCAAGGCATGTGTCTAGTCTAACCATGTCTAATTTCAATGCATATAATCACAGTTTGAAGAAATATTAGCATTGTCCCCATTCAGTGCTTGTTGTGCAGGGTTGATGGATGACAATAATCACTTAACCCAATATAATCCATAATCCATTAACCATTAAAACACTTGCATGTAGGACCCTATAAAATTATTTGGGGATGTATTAACTTAATAGAATCATCATTTAATCGTCTCAAATAATGCCACAAGAAAAATGCAAAGACATGGGAATTGACATCTTCATTGGGTTTTGTTGCAAAGTTCAATATGTCAGGTTTGATCATTGTTGGCATGGATGGAAAATTTGGGTCATGATGAATATGATGATGATGATGATGATGATGGAAACAAAAACCATGATGGTGATAATGATGATTATGATTATTTCCTTAAGTCTTAAACCCCACCCATACCATCAAGGCATGCACCTAGCCTCACCATGTAAATTTTCAACACATACAGGAACATTTTGAAGAAATTTCAACATCGGCACCATTCATTGCTCACTATGTAGAGTGGATGGGTGAAATTTGTGATGGTCATGTTGGAAGTCCCGTGACATTGAAAGAGAGTTATGGAAAATATTTTATATGTGGGAATGACGAATGATGATAATGAGAGGTGCACGATGAACGTTGATGGAAACATGGATGATATTTTAGATTATGTGGGGACATCAGACATCCTTGAGTCTTAAAACCCTCCCATACCCTCAAGGCATGTGTCTAGCCTGACCAAGTCAAATTCCAATGCATACAGTCATAGTTTGAAGAAATCTCAAAGTTGGCCCCATTCATTGCTCGTTGTGCAGGGTCAATGGATGACATTAATCACTTAACCCAATATAATCTCTAAGGCATTAACCATTAAATAACATATCCCTGATTTTTAATTTCATATGCTTCTATCATTCATTTTGTATCAACATGTTTGTGAAGACAAACAAATATGGGTTATCATGATCATGATTGTGTTACATACATAAATATAGTTAGAAGAATCATTTATCTATCCTTGTAATGTATTTATATTATGCGTAAATATATGAAGAGCAATAGAAATAAATGCTTGACAATGTGACTTTGTGTACTTAATGCTATAAAAGTGTATCAATATGATGAGAATGGAGAGATATCTTTTTCTAAGTAGCAATTATAGTATTAATTTTTTATTGGAATTTATGTTCAAGACTTAACCATTAATCCCTTAAACATTAACCACTTAGCCCATAATCCCTAAGCCATTAAAAATTAAACTACTAAACCCCTAATCCCTTGACCCTTAATTCCTCAACCCCTAATCCATAATCCCTTAAACCTTAAACCATAAATCCCTAATATCTAAATCCTCTAATCCATAAATCCCCTATCCCCATTACCCCTAATACCTAAACAGCTTAACTATTTAGGCACAATCCGCTTTAAATTGGAAGCTAAATATGACGTGAAACAAGAAGCTAAAAACGATGCTAATTTAGAATTTCACAAAGAAGCTAAATTCATAGTAAATAAGGAAGTTAAACTAGACATCAAAACGGAAGCTAAAAAGGTGTAAAATAGGAAGATAAAGAGGATGTTACAGAGGGCGCTAAACTAGATGTTAAAGAAGGAGCAATAAAGGTAGCCAAACACAAAGAAAAACTAGAAGCTAAATTAGGTGTTAAAATTGATGTTACAATCGACGTTATTACCGTCGACTTTTGCATCGGCTTGGTCTAATCAACACAAATTATGCTAGCAATAGCACCATCTCAATGAATAGCAGATTATTTTTCAAAAAACATGATAAAAAAGTGTTGGAATGGTAAGGAGAAGCAAAAAAGGGATCCAAAAATGAATCTAATCACAAGGATTCAGTTGCAGTGGAGTGGTATCAAAGCAAGATTTCAATTTTGCGATTGTTGCACCTTCTACATAAACTCTATGTGATGTATTTGGAATCATAATGTATGTATTGTGAAAGAGATGTGTAATCTTCTAACAATGATTGATAATGAACACATCACATCCCTAGTTATGTTAGTTAATGAATAAGCATGCAATGTGCTTATTGAAATACATTTTTAAACCCCCAATCGAAGTAGTTAAGACCAAAGAATTAGTAGGTATAGTGAAGAGGAAGCTACAACAGCAAGAGATTAGATATTAGATTTCATCTACAAATATTAGAGATGAATTTCGAAGGGCATATACCATACATCCCTGGAGAGGAGTTTGGAAGAAGAGAAGCTAGGAAAAATGAACACAAGAGAAGCAGTGAACCCTTAAGTCTAGAAGATTCAGTAATAAAATGCAGAGAATATGATGAAAGGATCATTCATATTCAAGAACAAATCATGCATGGTCTAAAACAATTGCAAAGAACCTAAAGAACAACTCCAATAAATAATCAGGAAGCCAGAAGACATGTATCATGAAGAGATTATGAAAGATCTAGATCATTCTCAAAAACACCTCATCATATGCCCTCTGTAGAGAAGAAGAAAAGGTATTCATCAAGAAGCTCATAAAGCGTCCTTGAAATATCCTTAATAACATATAAGAAGAGAAGCTTTGCACATAATAAACTAGTGGGAGAACTAAAAACAATCAAGCCCTTAACCTTTGATGGAGAAGCAAATCAAGGTGAAGATGTTGGATCTTAGTTGTTTGGACTTAGAAATTTCTTGTAGTTATATCAATACACATTAAACATGGAAGCAAGGGTATACAACTACCATTTTCAAGTTAAAGCATAAGTTTGTTGGGATCGTCTAGTAAAGATGAAAGATATTGATGAAGATATAATATCTTGGAGAAAGTTTAAGAAATACTTCGAGAAATTATATCTCTCATAGCATTTTTATCACAAAAATATGGAGGAGTTCTTTGAACTCAAGTTGGGAAGCATGACCATGGAAGCTTATGAGAAAAGGTTCCTAAAACTCTTGAAGTATGTAGATTTCACAAAGGATGAGAAAGTGAATATTTGAAAGCATTGGTCTACTAGATTCCTATAAATACAATATCCAATATGACAAACTAAAGACTGTTAAAGGTTCCATTTGGAAGGAAAAGCATCTATATGAGCAGAATAAGAAAAAAGGTCCATATCATAAGGACTGGAAAGATAAGAAAAGAGACAGTCAAAAATAGAGAAAGAAAGGATTCAAGCCTCCATCATTTAGAAACAGTAATAATTCCTATCAGCAAGAGACAAGCAAAACCAAGGGGGAAGAACATTCAGACAGAAATCCAAGACAACCTTTTGAATGTTGGATGTGTAAGGAGAATAGTTGTGCCAGTCAATGTCCACATAAGGGAATTACCATTAACAACATTCAAGAAGCCTCAATTGTTGGTGATGTTGGAAAAAGTATTCCAAGAATCTATGCAACCCTGGATGGTAGAAAAGTTGCTCATCAGTCCCGGATGATTGAGGTAACAAGTAAGATTGATAATGTACCTATATATATTTTGATTGATTCTTGAGTTATTTGAGCTATCCATAGTTACATTTCAGTAACATAGTTGAGAGATGTTAGTTGAAGAAAAGCAAGCTTGAGATAGTGGGTCTAGTGCAGTTGGCTACAAGTTCCAAGAGGAAGTTCATAGAAGCAATAAGAAAGTGTCCTTTGGAAATGAATGGTTTGAATACATTTGAAGACTTGAACATCATGCATTTAGGTTCATATGATGTATTGATTGGCATGTATTGGTGTTAGGATTAATTAATCCTCCTTGGTCCAATATAGTCTATTTGGTCAGTTTTCCTAACTTAGGGAGTTATTATTACTATACTAGATTGAGGAGGACATGCATAGAGGTTATCTACCACTTACTGCATGTGCATGCATGATTTTATGTGCCTTTGGGAGAAATCCCTACATTATAGGATCCCACTCTGAGTTCCATCGATAGCCTCCATCAGTTGGTTGTGGTAGGTAAGCAATTATACTGAGTTAACCTCCAGTTACAATCAGTTATATCACTTCTATCTAGCCTAGCGCCATTTTTGCATGCATGCAGGGAGAGTGGCACCTTTTTCCCACCTACCTCATCAATTAACTAATTGTATACTAATTTAGATATTCGAAGTTAGACTAGTGAACTACAGTGGTGATTTAGAAACATTGAGTTAGCTAACTAGGCAGTTAGAACTGATAGATTTGAATCTTATCTTTAGCATTTGAATTTTATTTATTGTATAATCATTGTATTATTTACTAATGAATGAAGATTAATGTTATGATTATTTGAGCAATTCTTGTCTGATTTATCTGAAATTTGTGGCATGAATTTCCTATTTGGTGTACATTCTCTTTAATTATTCCACTGCATAATTCCCTTCCTACATCTTTCATATTATCCTATAGATCATTGGTTCACAAATTTAACATGGTATCATAGCCTTGTTCAGGATAGAAACAAACCTTGTCCGATCTCCATTGTGCACCAGAATCAACTGAGTTTTCACATAATTCCTGGAATCTTTTCTTTACTCCCTCTAGATTTTGTCCAAATAAGTCTATCAAGGTGTGACGAACTCTAAGAAAGTGCACATGTCGAGGTGGAAAGGATTGAACTAGCATATGATTGCAAATTGGTTTGTTTTGTAGTGATATTTTGTAGGTCCAACTTCAATATGGATTCGATATTATCAATTCCTCTTCTTACTCCATTCACAATATATTTAGAGTGGAAATTGAAGATGATTTCATCTCTAAAGAGACAAGGTATCTATGAGGTATCTATTGGACTTGGTAAAGAGCCTTATGAAGATCAGAATTAATGGATAAATAATGGTGATAGATATTTTAGAAGTATATGTCTGGCCTTTTCTCCAAGCTTGCGCTACCTTATTGATTCTACTGAATACCCAAAGGATCTCTTGAACGAATTCGATAGAACCTTTGGAAAGCACAATGAGGATCATTCTAGCAATTTGGAGAGCACACACAGTACCACAAGAGTTATTTCTTCAAAATTCTCAGCCTCTATTCTCTCTGATGAAGTTTTTCAAGATGAAGAAGAAGCACAATATTCAACACAGTCAATTCAAATCGTAGATAGTCTCCTTGGAGTGTACATTCTCTGAAATTTGTGGCATGAATTTCCTGTTCAGTGTACATTCTCTTTAATTATTCCACTGCATAATTCCCTTCCTACATATTTCATATTATCCTATAGATCATTGGTTCACAAATTTAACATGGTATCATAGCCTTGTTCAGGATAGAAACAAACCTTGTCCAATCTCCATTGTGCACCAGAATCAGCTGAGTTTTCACATAATTCCTGCAATCTTTTCTTTACTCCCTCTGGATTTTGTCCATATAAATCTATCAAGGTGTGACGGACTCTAAGAAATTGCACATGTCGAGGTGGAAAGGATTGAACTAGTATATGATTGCGAATTGGTTTGTTTTGTAGTGATATTTTACAGGTACAACTTCAATCTGGATTCGATATTATCAATTCCTCTTCTTACTCCATTCACAAGATATTTAGAGTGGAAATTGAAGATGATTTCATCCCTAAAGATACAAGGTATCTATGAGGTATCTATTGGAATTGGTAAATATCCTTATGAAGATGAGAATTACTGGATAAATAATGGTGATAGATATTTTGGAAGTATATGTCTGGCCTTTTCTCCAAGATTGTGCTACCTTATTGATTCTACTGAATACCCAAAGATATCTTGAACGAATTCTATAGAACCTTTGGAAAGCACAATGAGGATCATTCTAGCAATTTGGAGAGCACACACAGCACCACAAGAGTTCCTTCTTCAAAATTCCCGGCCTCTATTCTCTCTGATGAAGTTGTTCAAGATGAAGAAGAAGCACAATATTCAACACAGTCAATTCGAATCATAGATAGTCTCCTTGGAGTGACTCCTTCTCTTGTTGCTCCGGAAGTTTATGAGTTCTCTGATATCTCATATTCTCATATAGTTGATCCAGAATAAGACATTCGAATATATGTTATTAAATTAAAACTCTCCTTCCATTCTACTCAATCATTCTCCAGTGATTATTCTATTTTAAATTTTGTGTGAAGTTTGCCAGTGATTGCTTCAAAAAGTGAAGAGGAATTCAATTTCTATCTCTCTAATGTTGTTGATGGATGTTTTGGAAGAAATATCAGATATTAGGAGTGATCCAATAACTCTCATTGATCTACAGCTTCCAACAAATTCCTACATGATTGCTTGCACCAGTACTCAGAGTTGTGTTGAAGAAGGAGAAAATTATGCATCTACCATCTCAGTGGAGCACTTGGACCTTTGTTCCATGCTCTTCGATCTGATATGGCCTTATTGGGATCTGATATGACCTTATTTGGTTTGAATTTTAAGTTTCAAGAGCCTCCTGGAATGCTTGTAGTTGTTCCCATCAATTTTGGTGTGAAAAAATCACCTCAAGTCTCTTTCAAAATTGTTGTTGGGGATTCGATGTTAGTTTTATCTCATGAGTTTGGTGATATTAGATTTTGTGAATAATTGGATATTTAAGAAGCTATATCAGATTATGGATCTCAAGCATTCACTCTCCATGGTGCCAGGACTTTTCTACCTTTCTACTCGATCACATGCTCATCTCCTCACAGTACTAGTAAAGATGGAGACATCCTGCATTCACCTGGACACTTGGTCCTAACACCCGAAGATGATTTTACCTCATATGGTTTGATGTTCAAGGATGCAACATCTAATTTTATTGGGTTTACCTCACATGGTTCTAATTCTCAACCACTTTTGCTCTCTCAACAGTTGGTTTCAGTTGCTCTACATGGGTCCAGTTTTCATCTTGCAGTTGTCTATGTTCCTAATTCAGTTGGGCATATTCCTATTCTTCCAAAGAGGAAAATTCCTCGAGAAATAATGATTTATTTTGGATAGGTTCACATGCATAGTCCCTAGATTTTAGTGCACAGAAGAACAAACATTCTGCATTGTTGCTCCACAGAGATGCAAATTGCAGAAATACTTTCACGAGTTTTTATTGAAAGCTTATTTCCTGATTCCTACTTATTTTGAGGGGGTAAAGGTTACCATGAGGTTTTCCCCATTTTTTCATATTTTATTAATCATTTTTTTATTCATTTAGATTGTATGGGTGACTTTTGTCTTAGTTTCCAAGGCCCAAGTTGTCCAAAGTTAGGATTAATGGGGGGTGTTAGGATAAAGTAATCCCCCTTTGTCCAATATAGTCTATTTGGTCATTTTTCCTAACTTAGGGAGTTATTATTACTGTACTAGAGTGTGGGGGACACACCTATAGGTTATCTACCACTTACTGAATGAGCATGCATGAGTTTATGTGCCTCCAGGAGAAATCCCTACATTATAGGATCCCACTCTAAGTGCCACCAACATCCTCCATCGGTTGGTTGTGGTAGGTAAGCAATTATGTTGAGTTAACCTCCTGTTACAATCAGTTAGATCAATTTCAATTATCCTAGCACTAGTTTTGCATGCATGCAGGGAGAGTGGTGCATTTTTCCCACCTACCTCATCAGTTAAATGATTGTAGACTGATTTAGAGATCCGAAGTTAGACTAGTGAGCTCCATCAGTGATTTAGATACATTGAGTTAGCTAATCATTCAAATAGAACTGATAGATTCGAATCCTATATTTAGCATTCGAATTTTATTTATTGTATAATCATTGTATTATTTATTAATGAATGAATATTAATGTTGTGATTATCTAAGCAATTCTTATCTCATTTATCTAAAATTTGTGGCTTGAATTTCTTGTTCAGTGTACATTCTCTTTAATTATTCCACTGCATAATTCCCTTCCTACAGCTTTCACATTTGCATGTAGATCAGTGGTTCACAAATTTAATCATTGGTTGGATGCAGATCATGCCATACTTCATTGTCACAACAAAATGTATACTTGTCTAAATGAAGAAGGAAATCAAGTGACAGTGAGAGGTACACCTAGACCTCTATCTCTAAGATAGATCACATATATGCAGTTGAGAAAGTGTTTCAAAAAATTTTGTCAGTTGTATGTAGATAATGTAGAGGAGACAAATTAAGGAAAATAAACTGAGTTAAAAGATTACCTAGTGTTACAAAAATTTGCAGATGTATTTCAAGAATTGTTAGGAGTGCCATCTGAGAGAGATATCGATTTCACTATTGATTTAGTGCCAACTGCAGTTCCTTCATTTAAAGCACCTAACAGAATGAGCACTCTATGATTTAAAGAGTTGCAATTGTAGTTAGAATAGTTATTGAAGAAAGGTTACATAAGACCTAGTGTGTCGCCTTAGGGAGCTCCTGTGTTTTTTTTAAAGAAGAAAATGGAACTCTAAGACTATGTATAGTTTACAAACAATTGAATAAAGAAACAATAAAAAACAAGTATCCCTTGCCAAGGATTGATGACTTCTTTGATCAGCTGAGAGGAGCTAAAGTATTCTCAGAGATAGACCTGAATTCAATATATCACCTAGTCAGAATCAAGAATGGAGACATCAATAAGACAACATTAAGGACCAGGTATGGTCATTATGAGTTTACAATGGTACCTTTTGGATTGACAAATGCACAGGAAACATTCATGTGTCTAATGAAAGGTGTTTTCAAAAATTATTTGGATAAGTTTATAATTGTATTCTTGGATGAAATCCTTTTCTATTACAAGTCAGAATAAGAATAGGAAGAGCATATAAGATCCGTGATCCAAGTACTCAGAGAACATCAATTGTATTCCAAGCTAAATAAGTGCTCATTCTATCAGATTAGAATCACTATTTGGTACACATTATATCAAAAGAAGGCATCTCACTGGATCCTAAGAAGATAAGAGCTATAATGGAATGGAGGATACCAAAGAATGTATCAGAAGTAAGATCTTTTATGATATTGATAGGGTGCTACTGAAGATTCATTAAAGGTCTCTCAAAGTTATCTCATCCCATTACATATTTGCAAAAGAAGGGTGTGAAATTTGAATGGACTTCCAAGTGTGAAGACAATTTTCATAGACTTAAGAAAATGCTTACCAGTGCACCAACTCTTAAGATTGTAGATCATGATGAAATATTTGTAGTGTGCATTGATGCATGTAAGTAAGGAATTGTTGGAGTGTTGAATCAAAATGGCCATCATTAATCAGTTATGAATCCAAAAAGCTGAAAGAACATGAACATAACTATACCACTCATGATTTGGATCTTGCAACCAGCATTCATGCCTTGAAGATGTGGAGACACTACCCTATGGGTAAGAAGTTTGAATTAAGGACTGATCGGGATGGTTTGAAGTATTTGTTTGAGCATCCTACCTTGAATGCAAGATAGAGAAGGTGGACAGAATTGCTATTTGAATATGACTTTGATATCAAGCACATTAAAGGAAAGGAGAATAAAGGAGTTGATGCACATAGTAGGAAGATACATGTGATGTATGTAGTAGCTATCAGTACTGGTACATCAAATTTGAAAGATAGGATCATTGAAACCAATTATATAGATGAAAATTACCAACATGTAAGAGATGGATTGCAGCAATAGAAAGTACCACCAAAGTTTGATAAGTATAGGTTGGAAGGGAATGGAATCCCCATGCATAAAGACATATTTTATGTGCCAGACTCTATAGATATAAGGAAGATGGTTCTAAAAGAGATGCGTAATGTGCCTTATCCTTGGAATTTGAGTTATCAGAAGATAGTAAAAGTAGTGAGGAAGCAATACTATTGTCTAGGAATGAAGAATGATGTTGCAGAATACATATCCAGATGCATGGATTGTTAGAAGGTTAAAGTGGAGCATCGGCATCCAATTGGTGTTTTGCATCCATTACCAATACCTTAATGGAAGTGGGATGTAGTGATGATAAATTTCATTTCAAATTTTCCTAAGACAAGACTACAGGATAATGTCGTCATGGTGGTGGTGGATAAGTTGACTAAAGACACACACTTTATTCCAGTAAATACAACTCATAAGAAAACTAACATTGCAGACATCTTTATGAAAGAGGTTTCCAAATTGCATGGAATTCTGAAATCTATAGTGTCAAAAAAGATGTAAATTTTACTTCTTACTTTTGGAAAGGATTGTTCGAAGGATTTGACACAAATATAAACATGAGTATAGCATACCATCCTCAGAGACATGGTCATACGAAAAGATTCAATTGAGTCATTGAGGATATGTTGAGAATGTATGTGATGGATCAGCCATCCAGGTGGGCAGATTATTTGCATTTGATAGAGTTTTCCTATAATAATCGATATCATGCCTCTCTAAATATGAGTCCTTTTGAGGCATTTTTATGGGACAAAGTGAAATACTCCTATCAATTGGGATAATACAATGGATAGAATCATCATTGGACCTGAACTTCAGAAGGACATGGAAGTTCAAATGATTAAGATCAAGCATAATCTAAAAGAAGCTCAAGAAAAATAGAAAAATTATCCATATCATAACATAATAAAAAACAATTTAAAGTTGGAGATCATGTATTTTTGAAAGTTAGACCCAGGAAGAGATCCTTGAACTTGGGGAACTATTCCAAGCTAGCTACTAGATACTATATACCCTTTGAGATATTAGCTAGGATAGGTTCCATTGCATATGAGCTTCCATTGCCTACTTTCATAAAAGTGCATAATGTATTTCATGTATCTTTGTTGAAAAAGTATATACATGATGCTAATCATATTATTTATTGGAATGTGATTCAGGTGGAGTCGGAAGGGGGTTTTTCAGTACAACAAGTTTCCATATTAGGCATAAAAGTCAAGTTGTTATGGAATCGAGAGATAGGGAAGGTAAAGGTCTAATGGACCCATTATAGTCCTAAAGATGTTACTTGGGAGCTAGAAGATGCTATGAGAGAATCATAGCCTCGTATTTTTTGAAATTTTATGTTGCAACATGTATGTAATAAGTATGAATCAAGGATGATGCAATGTTTTAAGGGGGAGGGGGATGTAATACCCTGTATGTTAAGCCTAGAACATACATTATTATTATTTTTGTTATTTTGGCACAAGGTGTTGGGACTATGGATTTGGATATTATTATTATTATTTAATAAATAAATATATCAACATGGAAAACTAACGAGAATCGGGGCGGGAATGGATTCCACATGTGAGGGGGTTGGGGACTAGGAGTTGTTGATATCCCTAACATTACTTATTGGACCCTATTTTTTATTATTTTGGTTTATGGAGGTAATATTACACCCTCTTAGATAGTGTGCCCTCCTTGGATATTCCAAGACTCTTTTGATTCTCCTCATGCTCTCATGCACCCTCAATAGCCATTTTTAGTTTGCACTCCTTTAAAAATTGTAAACACCCTCTCGTTTCACCTTTCGATATTCTAGGAAAGGGAATCTCTAGTTGTAACCTCTCCCTCGTGAATTAAGGAACCCCCAATTAATTTGAGTTACATCTCTTGAAATTTGAGTCACTCTCTTGGGAATTTGAATGGATATAGAAGTATTTGAATTGGCTTTCTTTCACTCTTATTCTCCCCCCCTCAGCTCTCTGAATTGTGAATGTTTGAGCAAAATTGAATATGATTGAAATTTAAAATTTTTATTAATCAATCATTGCATATATGAATCTCATAAGACAAATCATCCACATAAATCATTCAACCATAAGAGACAATATATACTGTGGGAAAACCCTCCACACAGAGGATGAAAAACCCTGTAATTATTTGAGTGTGATAGATAGATTTGCAGAGAATGGCTTAAAACACATAATCAGATTTCCGATAAGAGATGTGACCTCGGCATTAGAGAAGAGAGATCCAATACAAAATTGTAATCATCTGTAATGAACTTTCCATATGTCAAGCATATTAATAACAAGACAAAACACCTAGAATGCACAAAGATATGCGCCCTTTTAATATTGCATATGCTAGACTAGATATCATCAGTGTTTAATCCAAATTCACAACACTAACATATGCAGGATCACTGAAAGAAACACACACAATATTTATCTAGGGAAAGCCTCAAAGGGAAAAAAACCCAGCAAAACTTCCTCTGTATAAGATGTATAAGATAAAAACCCAAAACAGGTATCCTCCTCCTTAATGATCTCTCTCTCTCTCTCTCTCTCTCTCTCTCTCTCTCTCTCCTATGCGCTACTCAAGTGAGTGAGTCTGTGTTATAATGAGAAGCACAGCTCCTCTATTTATAAACTTTATGTCAACTGACTTTTACCCTAATCAATTCGGCCCCACTAAACTGTCTGGGCCGACTTCACCTAGGAAAACTCAAAATAGTATTTTATATTATTCATTAGGGTACTAATGACCTGACATGTAATGGAGGCTTTACCTCATGACTCTATGATGACCAATTACAATATTAACATCCCGATGGAGGAATAATAACATCTCCCTTGGGGTACATCAGTAAAATACATTTAGAATATCCTTTGAAGTTACAATATTTTAACACTCCCCCTTAACGAGAAGGGTATTTTACTAACAACATCATCATCAACTATAGGAGTAACGAGAGAGAGCATCTTCAGCAGTATCGAGGTAATACATCTATAGCTCATAGGAAGTTTTCAACATTAATAAAAAATGGGAACAGTTAGTCTTCAATGTATTCATCTTCTACAACATATGATCACTTCATCCTATTACAAAAACACTTTGATCTTCTGATCCTTCGTAGTAGCACTTCAATCGTCTTGATCCTTTGCAGTATACTTTGATCTTCTCTATCATTTGTAGTAGCACTTCGATCTTCTCGGCCCTTTGCAGCAGTACTTCAATCTTCTCGATCCTCGCCAGCAGCACTTCGATCTTCTTGATCCTTTGCAGCATCACTTTGATCATCTTGATCCTTTGCAGTAGTACTTTGATCTTCTTAATCCTTTGTAGCAGCGGCACTTCAATCCTTTCAATCCTTTGCAGCAGCACTTCGATCCTTTGTAGTAGCATTTCAATATTCTTGATCCTTTGCATCTGTACTTCGATCTTTTTTATCCTTCGCTACCATGCTACCTGCAATACACATGATCTCCTTATGGGATTATCAATCCCTATCACTTTAGTACATAGGCCTAAGGATGATGCAATACCCCATCATCCTACTCCCCCTTAATGAGGAGGGTCCATAGTATCGACCAGCTAAATCATCTACAACTAAATGTATATCTCGACCACACCTAGATGCAAGCCCTGTCGTTCGTAAGGACTCATTGTAGAGCATCCTCAGCTTCAAATCTAGGACCACTCCTAATCGAGTGTTATACTACAGAATCTTCATGTACATGTAGGCATACTCTCCATACAATAGTATTGTCTGTAGAGTAAATCTTGACCACACCTAAATGTAGGCCCTCATTGTAGGACATTCTCAGCCTGTTATAGCTAGGACAACTCCATGTGAGTGTTATACTATGGCGTATGTCGGGACTCATCATAGAGCATCCTTAGCACTAAAGAAAGGACTACTCACAAGTGAGTGTTATTCTATGGAATCTACATATAAATGTAGGTATACTCTCCTTGCAAGAGTAACATCTACAAGGTAGATCTCAACCACACCTAAATTTCAACCCTGTCGTCTGTAATGACTCATCGTAGAACATCCTCAGTGTGAAAGCTAGGACCATTCGTAAGAGAATGTTATACTACGGTATCCAAAAATAAATGTGGGTACTATCCATGCAGTAGTATCCTTTGTAGGGCCATCCTTAGTGAGTAAGGAGCACTCTCAAGAATAGAGTGTTATTTCCTGCAATACCATCCTCAAGAGACGATATTATCATCCACAAGTGAATGTCGGACCTTGTTAGCATATTCAGGCATAATTGGCCTCTTTCATACTGGAGCTTCAATATCATCTGTCATCGATGACAATCTTATGATCACTCCCCATTTTTTAGGAGGATCCATATCATCAACCTGCTCCCCCTTTGTCCAAGGAGGGTTCATATCTTCAACCTCTTCTTCCTTTCCAAGGAGAGTCCATATCTTTGACTTGTTCCTCATTGAGTCCATATCTTCATCATTCCTTCTTGCAAGGAAATTTTGTAGTATCATCATTGTTCCTCCTTACAAGGAAAGTATTTTCTTAATACAGCAAGCTTGTCATGAAAATATTCAAACTTTACCCGAGATAGAGGCTTGGTCATCACATCATCAACTTTCTCATCGGTACTCAAATACTGGAGCTTTATAGCTCCCTTTTGTACCATATCCCTTATATAAAAATATGGGATTTCTATGTGCTTTTATTTATCATGGAACACAGGATTCTCTGTCATCTTTATGCAATTCAGGTTGTCACAAAGAATCACTGTGGTATACAAATCCATGTCAAATAGTCCTGACATCAGTTTTCGAAGCCATATCGCTTCACAACTAGCAGAGAAAGCTTCTATGTACTCTACTTCAGTTGTACTAAGAGAAACACTAGATTGTTTATTACTAAACTATGAGATCATGGTGGATCCCAGAAAATAACATCCACCTGAGGTGCTCTTTCTATCTGCGACACTTCCTGACCAATCTGAATAAGTATATCCATACAATACGTATTCATGATCTCTACCATAGTAAATTACAATATCTATCATACCTTTTAGGTACTTCATCACATGCTTTGCAGCTATCAAGTGAACCCATCTAGGTTTAACTAGATACTGACGTAATGTGCTCATGACAAAGCATATATCTAGCCTTATATTCGTCAGATACAGAAATTACCCAATAATGTGTATGTACTGATCCATGTCCACTAAATCTGATAACTCATCAGATAACAACTTCATGTTGGTGTCCATGGATTTATAGTCCAACATATCAAATATTTTCAAGATTTCTATCACATACTTTCCCTGGTTCAGAAAGATTCCTTATGGGCTCTGCCACACTTCCAGCCTGAGGAAATAATGCATCAATCAAAGTTCTTTCATCTCAAATTCTTTGGCTAGCTTCTCGTTGCTCTTTGTGATATGTTTCTCATTCCCAGTTAGCTTGTAAATCATCGACATACAGTAATAGTATGACTGGTTCATCATCCATAACCTTCATGTAAATGTTAGGATCAGCTTTACTCTTGGTAAATCCCAAGCTTGTCAAGAATCTATCTATTCTACCATACCAAGATCTAGGATCTTGATTTAGTACATACAAATCCTTTCTCAACTTACATACCTTATTCACTCTGTATCCGACTTCAAATACTTGTGGTTGTTCAATGTAAACCTCTTCCTCAAACATACCATTCAGGAAGGTTGTCTTTACATCCATCTAGTGCAGATCTCGTTTCATCATGGAAGCAAGTGTCATGATGGTTCTGATGGAAGCGTACCTTGCTATTGGATCAAATGTATCTTCATAATCAATCCCCTATTTCTGAGAGAATCCTATAGCCACAAATATTTCCTTGTACTTTTCAATAATTCCATCAGCATCATATTTTATCTTGTATATCCATTTCAAATATACCACACTCTTGTTTTCTGGTTTGGGTACTATATCCCAAACATCATTATTCATTATCGGTTGGTATTCTTTCGTCATTGCTTCCACCCACTCTTTATTCTGTGTAGATTCCTCATAGTTGGTGGGTTCTTGGTCTACAAGGTCACACATAAAAGCTACACAACTAGAGTATGGCTTTGATCTTTTGCTTCTTCTTATGTAGCCTTCCAGAGCTCCATATCTCTCTACTTCTTGTATAATTTATCTTACCCAAGCAAGTTTTCTCTTTAAATATATATCCATAGTAGGGGGTTCCTGAGGTTCTAACATATCATGATCTTCAGATGTTACTATTTCAGGAGAGGGTTCAACTTCTACCATTATGGGAGGTACATCCTCTTCATGTACTTCTTCAAGCTAACACCTTCTGTATTTATTAAGAGTTGTATATTCATCAAATGTTACATCCCTACTAATATCGATATAATGGAATCTTGAGATGTATCTCCTGAAGGCTTTGGAGACTTCATAGTATCCAACAAATATTCCCTTCTTTCCAGAAGGATCCAACTTGGTTCTCTTCTCTTTCGGAATATGTACATATACTGGACAACCAAATATCTTGAGATGAATCACTTCAGGTTTATTTCCCATATACATCTCTTCAGGAGTCTTGAATCCAAGAGAACTATGAGATAATCTATTCTGCACATATACGGTTTTTCTTGTTTCTTCATCCCATAGGTGCATGGGGAGGTCTTGGTCATGAATCATTGTTTTCACTGCTTCCATAATGGTTATATTATTTCTTTCCGCAACACCATTCTGTTAAGAATTATAGGGAGTGGTTAGTTCCCTCTTGATTCCAACCTCCTTGCAGAATGCTTCAAATTATTTTGAAGTATATTCTCCACCATTATCTAATCGCAGTGTCTTGATTCTTCTTTCTGAATGGTTCTCTATCAAGTCTTTGAATTCCTTGAATTTTTCGAACACTTCACTCTTGTTCTTCAAGAAGTATATCCATTCTTTTCTTGAATAATCATCAATAAATGTGACATAATATTCATATCCACTTAACGATATGGAGGGCATAGGACCACATACATCAAAATGAATTAATTCGAACATACCTTTAGTCTTTGTTTCACTTTTCGAAAAGGGATTCTTGATGTTCTTTCCTCTGGCACATCCTTTGAAAGTTCCTTCATGATCAATCTTCAGATATGGTAACCCTGTTACCACATTCTCACATAGGCCAGTGCTTTTTAGTTGATGTGAGCAAGTCTCCTATGCCATAGTTCACTTGAGCTAGTAGTCTCATGGATAAGGGATGTCTCTGGATGTCCTTTGAGTTTGTATAGTCCTCCTTCTTCTTCACCAATGACCACATCATCTTCAAGTGTCTTTCCTTTGGACCACATGAGTACTTGTCCATCTATAAAAGAAACTCTATATCCTTTCTTATCTAGAGCTGATATTGAAAGTAAGTTCTTTTTGAAACCCGGTACATGCAGTACTTCCTTGATCCTCATGGAAATCCCAAAGTCAAGGTTGTAGCTTAATCCACCAATACCTTTGATGTGGTATTGATAGTAATCTCCTAATGATACTTTCTGAGGAGAGCTCTTTTATTCAAGTCTTGATAGAGTTTTCTTCTTCCTTGTCATGTGCTTTGAAGCACCACTATCAATAAGCCATGTATCTTCTCCAGGTGTTACAGACCCAGAGAGTGTAGAGAATAGTACATATTCTTCTACATCTTCTTCTTTTGTTAATCTCTTCTGACGTCTTTCTTCCTCATCCTCATCTTCAGCTAGATGAGCATGATGTATTTTGTTATTCTTCTTCTTTGGTGATGGACACTCTCTGGAAAGGTGTCCTATCTTATGGCAGTTATAGCATTGATACTTTGAGTAATCTTTCTTCTGATTGTTTACTCTTTTCTTTTGAAACTTATTCTTTGAAGGTTTATGATTACCTTTCTTGAAGTTTGATTGTTTTCTTCCTTTAGTATGGATGGCTGGAACATGATCATCTTCTCTACGTAGAGATTTTATGTTATCTACTCTAGATTCTTCTTGAATGAAATCTTCCCATACTATGTCAAACTTCATACTTTCTTTTCTGGCACATAGAGTCTGTATGAATGAATCCCAAGGTCTAGTGAGACCATTGAGATCAGTCATAACTAGTTCATCCTCATGAAGGGTGTCTCCAATAGCACTTAGTTGTTCCCTGAACTAGGAGAGCCTTGTGAAGTAATATTGAATTGATTCTACTTTGCTCATTTTGGTGCCCTTCCGTTGAGCTCCCAAATTCATCTTCCTGATGATATTCCTTCCCTCATACATTCTACAAAGTTCATCATTCATTTTCATTGGTGTCTTCTTAGATAACACTTGAGGGATCAAGTGATCTTTGATAGAATCAACAATTATTCGCATTTCCTTTATTAGGTCTTGTTCATGCTTCTCCTTGGCTTCATCTTCTTTAGATTCTACAAATTCATCCTTGATGTACTTTTCAAGTACATTCTCTTTAAGAATGAGAACAATCTTATACTTCCATGCTATGAAGTTTTATATGCCTTCTAGTTTGTCCTCAAGCTTAGTGCTTGGGGCCATCATGTCCAGGAGGTCAATAAAAATTGAAATTTCTCAAAATGAAAATCTAACCTTACCAGGAGATGTGCTTGACTGAGGCAACTTGGTTGTTCCAACTGATTTCTATAGATCCCAAATATTCACCCTTCAAATCTTACTTGTGAGGTTCCAATTTCTACAAAATTTCTGGTTCTGGTTTTTTGCAATTTTTTGGTTCAGGACCAAACTAGGGTTTGGATTTCCCAAATATTCAACCACCCAAATACTTCAATCATGGGCTCAATAGATGCGCTCTAGTGAGATGCAACTTTCTATGCAAGCATATCTTCCAAAATCCAAACTTTGCATAAACCCTAATTTCTTCTCGAGGGAGAGGAGAGAGAGTTTCACCTTATGAAAGTTGTCATATTCAGGCTAGCTCTAATACCATGTTAATATTTCATATGCTATACTAGATATCATTAGTGTTTAATCCAAATTCACAACATTAGCATATGCATAATCACTGAAAGAAACACAATCACAATATAGTTATAGTATTTATCCTGGGAAACCCTCAAGGGGAAGAAAACCCAGCAAAACTTCCTCTATNTCTCTCTCTCTCTCTCTCTCTCTCTCTCTCTCTCTCTCTCTCTCTCTCTCTCTCTCTCTCTCTCTCTCTCTCTCTCTCTCTCCTATGTGCTACTCAAGTAAGTGAGTTTGTGTTATAATGATAAGCACATGTCCTCTATTTATACACTTTATTTCAACTGACTTTTACCCTAATCAAGTCGACCCCACTAAACTGTCCAGGACGACTTCACCAGGAAGACTCAAAACAGTATTTTATATTATTCATTGGGGTACTAATGACTCGACTTACAATGGAGGATTTACCTCATGACTCTATGATGACCAATTACAATAGTAACATCCCGACAGAGGAATAATAACATCTCCCTTGGGGTATATCAGTAAAATACATTTAGAATGTCCTTTGAAGTTACAATATTTCATCACGCCCTTCCTTTCATTATTAGTTTTTTTAACTGGATGTTGACTGACTTGAACTGAATCTTTTAATATTTAATTGAATGTATGACCATAAAGTTAGAAGTCTAACTTAATGTATTTGGTGATTCACATTTAGTGCACAATTTCTATTATTAACTTCTACATGGATCTTGTTAGTTAACTGAATGTTGATCACTTAGTTAACAGGCTAACTTAAGTGTCATCAGTACTTCACTCTTAGTGTCATCCATGCAAAACATTTGCATGGATATTTGTAAGTTTCCTTTAATGAACTGAAACATATAAGTCTTTATTAATTCAATTGCATTAGTTACTATTTTTATCTTTGCATGGATCTTAGAGAGATTCCTTATTTAACTGATACATTTTTTATTTACAACTAAGGCTTTAATTGAATCCTTTACAATTCAAGTTCGCATGAAGTCATACATAGTCAATTCTAATTCATTCTCTCTCTATGCTTATCTCGTTATCATTTATTATTTACTACATGGTCCACATGTGTATTTATTTATCCATATATCATATCATACTCAGAAGAATTATTCCATACCGATGATCATATATATTGCCCCGGGTCATATAGTAATATGCTAAAGTAATTCACTCTAGGGGTAGTTAATCCCTAAAGGAGAATTTTAGCACTCAGTGACCATGACTAGTAATACATCACATAGGATTTGATATAGCGCCTCAATAAATGAGGATATTGGTAGGATTTGATATTAATCACAAGTCAACAGTCTTGAGATTACTCAGAAGACGAGCTTGATATTACTCACAAGCTCATCTCCATGACTGGAGGTCCATCTCATATGGTAACGTCTATAAAAATACATGACTTTATATATTACTCATAAGTCTAACTTGATATTAATGACAAGTCTATTGTCTTGATATTACTCACAAGACTTCAGTACTATCATCCCACCTCAATACATGAGGATATATATATATATATATGACTTGATATGACTCACAAGTTCTGACTTGATATAGCTCACAAGTCCTGACTTGATATAGCTCACAAGTCCATAGAATGACTCCTTGTGATGTACAATCAACACACTACAAGATATGCTCTCTTTTCTGGGAAATACATGCTCTCAAGTAGGAGATGCATTATATTGCAAGAGGATTGAATGCCTTGTAATGAGGTTTGAAGACCTTGTAATGGGGATTGAAGATTAATCTATGCTTACACAACATCAGCCATTCTCCCAATGCTTGTCTCTATCCAATCTAACTCATAAATCCTATGTGAGAGTGGTGATATCCTGAGGGCTTGTGGAGTGAGGGGAGTCACAACTCACTAGGTAGTATATATGGAAGGTAAAGTTGATAGGGTGAAAGGTGTAGTTGTGGTATTCTCCTGTGTTAATAAGGGCACAACCATATGTTATGGTTCAAATATTTTTGAGAATTTTTGGGTTGTGATACATGTTCCATTGTGTTTGGAACATAATTTCCATTAAGGAATATTTTTTGTTTCATTGAAAAAGGTTTCGGTTTGACTTAGATACAATTGTTTTTGTGTGGCGGTGTTCATGGTATTGAGATGAGCACACCATAGATTTTGGTTTGATAGTACCTCTCCTATGGCTCTATGGCATCAACTTGGGGGTGAATTTCATGGTTAAATATGCATGAGTATGCATGAGTAAACATTGTACTATTGAAGCTAGTCGCTTTTCATTAAGATGAGTATTTTGTTATATGCTTATTTACTGCATTTACTTATATATATGTGCTTATGGATCTGATTTTGTTGTCATTTACATGGTTGTAGGTGGAATCCATGAGATATGATCTTTTTATCATTTATATGGATGTAGATGGAAGTCTTCATATTTGGTTTTGTTTATGCTAGTATCATTATAGGTGGCAGTTAGTAGATCTTATTTTTGACAAAATTAATATGGTTGATTGTGGCAGCTTGTAGATATGTTTATTTACATTGTTTATGGTTACTTGTATATATGATTATATGAAAGTTTAAATGGATGTAATAGATATGATATTTCATTTTGGAAATCATGTTAATGGATTGCTTAGATCTTGTATCATTTCATGCCTACATTTACCTTGCATAGCATGTGTATTGGGGAATGATTTGAATTTGTATTCATGCTTTTCATTTTAAAAGGTTGAATGTTTTATTTTAGTGGATCTTTGGCATGTTGGCCTAGAATTAGTTACACTTATTCCGCTATGCATTACCTTGATTCAATGTTCCCCTTGGGTTTCTAGGTGTCCTTGGCCTTGGATTCAGGGCTAGGGACATCACGGTTATTTTACTCCCTAGTGTCCCCTTTATTACATTACCTTTTCCAACTATACATATTTTATATTCATTTATTTTCTCTAAGTACCTCTACCCACATTGGCCATAAAATTGTGACTTAGTGGTTAGGATGACATGTGGCATGAAAATAACCTATGTTTAAACCTTGACAAATGTATATCCTTTGTATGTGTGTGAGGGGATGTGTTTGATCTCCTATAGTTGGTTTCCCTCCATCATCTTGATCCCATATTCATCGAGTTTCTAAAGGGATCAAATCCCCTAAAGTGCAATTTTTTTAGAGTGTAAAAACTCAAGCAAATGTTTGAACCTCAAGGTATTTTATCCCTCTCGATGCTTGATAAATTCCAAGTGAAATGGATATAAGATAGTTAATTATGAAATTTTACATTCATTTTGAATGGTTTTACATATTTTTATCACTCTCTATGTGTGGTTGTGGAAAGAAAACCCTAAACATTGGTGTGGAGTATAACTACCTACCAATCATTTTCTCCTTATAAATGTATGTAATGGACCAACTCTTATATCTACATATATGCATACATAGATACATATTTAGATATAGATATAAATATATCTATACATGTATACAAACACACATGCATGTGTGAGTGTGTGTATGTATGTACATGTATATACATATAGGTGTGTGTGTGTGTGTGTGTACACACACACACACACACACATATATATAAGAGTTGGTTCATTGCATACATTTATAAGGAGAAAATGATCACTAGGTAGTTTTCTAATTATAAGAATTTATGGCTCTGGAAATTATAGTTCGCATCAATGTTTATAGTTTGCTTTCCACAACCACATGTAAAAATGATCAAAATAAGTAAAAACATTCAAATTGAACATAAAATTTCAACACAAAAAAATTATATCCATTTAACTTGGAATTTATCAAGCATCGAGAGGGACCAAATCCCTTGAGGTCCAAACATTTCCTTGAGTTTTCACACTCTAAAAAAATTGCACTTCAAGGGATTTGACCCCTATAGACACTCAATAAATATGGGATTAAGATGACGGAGGGAAACCCAGCCTAAAAGATCAAACATGTCCCCTCATACACATACAAAGGATCTGAACTTGTCAAGGCTTAAACCTAGGTTGTTTGCATGACATACGTCATCCTAACCACTAAGTCACAATGTTATAGCCAATGTGGGTAGAGGTACTTGAGAAAATCAATGAAGAGAAAACATGTGGATTTATCTAACATTTGGATATTTGATAACTCGGTGTTTTGATCTTATGTAAATCTTACAAAGAGGTTCTACAAATCTCATAGGAAGTAGGCTACCTTTTGAAGTTCATGATGGTTGAGAGTATACAAGACACTACATGGTGACTATAATATCCTTTGACTAAGTAGACAATGCAAACAACACTAAGATAGAGTTGAGTCCATATTAGACAATCATATATTAATATATATGTGTATGTATGTATGTATTTATACATGCATACATATATGTATACATACATACATACAGATATATATAAATACATATACATACATACATACATACATACATACATATATATGTATGTATATGTATATGTATACATACATATACATACATATATATGTATATGTATACATATATATATACATACATATATATATGTATATATGTATATGTATATATGTATATGTGTGTGTGTGTGTATTTATATATGTGTGTGTATGTATGTATGTATATATGTATGTATGTATGTATGTATGTATGTATACATTATATATGTATATATGTATATGTATACATGTGTACATATATATATTGTCGAGTCCCATCCCATCCACCAAAGAGAGAACGCGACCATGGTGCTATCTAATCTGGGTAATCTAGCCCAATGAACGTAAATATAAAAATGCATTGAAATAAAACATACATAGATGCATAAATTATTAACATACAACGGAAGCAAAATTCATTCATTCATAGCATTTAACATGTTCATATTAATTCATACACATATATACACTTGCAGAGATAAAATAGACAAGAATACTTATCTTGAAAGAAGTTTGTCCCGCAACCAACTACGTCACTGCAACGTTCCACCCAACCATAGCCCAGTGTGCTCATCAATTTCTCAGCAACACTGCCACCCCTGAGCTGGGCATGGTTCCCACAAGGAATAATGGAACACTAGCAGGCTCACACATAGCCAAAGGTATATCACAATCCAGCCAAGCCAAACACAATTGGGTTTATCATGCTACTAGGGAGGTGGAAGGTTGAATTGCTAAGCTAGTGAGATCAATCATAGAGCTATGGACACATGCACCAGATCTGGCTTGACTTCTACACATATACACACCCAACACAAGGAAGCATCCCCTTCTCTGCTACACAGTCCCTCAGGCTATGCCTTAAAATCCAATGCTATTCAGGGTCTGCAAAGAAGAAAACCAACCCCTCTAGATATGTCTGTAAGGTTCCTTCATATACTAGGTTTATCAAGCTATTTCAAACCCAATTCCACTCCCAACTAGTTCAAATCAAGCAAAATATGCACACGCAACAAGATACAAAATTTTGGGTTTGAGGAAAAACGTTTTTCCAACCAAAAAAGTAAATGGCAATTGGGTAAAACAACCCCCTGATAGAAATTCGATTTCCAGAATCGTTCTATGGCTTCATGTGGGAAAAAATGGCTCCCTCAGTCCCTAAATTCGTGGCTTTGTACCCCATTGGTTGTACAACACTAAAAAAATGAAATTCCCTAACCGTGGAGATGTGGAAACAACACAAAAATGCCCAGGAGTGATCCCATCCACTGAACATTAACAAAAACACTTCCCAGCCATGGGAAAAAATGAAGAACACTGCAAAAAAACGTGAATCCAGAATTCCAAGAGCTCGAAAATGTGGGGAAGACAAACCACGTGAATGCATGAGGGAATGGGCAGCATTTTTGGGCAATAACTTGCCCCATAAGTCAAAATAGTGTTTCCCAAAAAATGATGGCTTCTCAAATTCAAATTTGGACTGCCATACCTTGCCCATCCCATGGAATAACTAACTCAACCAATTTCTAGCATAATTAAATGATTGGGCACAAGAGACAAAATGGGTAGTTGACAGTTTGATGGGTTCTCCCTTTGACATTTGGTTTTTCTCCATTGGCCCAAAGGTTTGAATATCCCCCCCTTATCCTTAGGAAATCATGCCCCATCTCTTTTTAATTCTTTTAATGTTGCATTGACATATTTGGTTGTGGGTACTTTAATTAAATTGCATATTTACATGATGTCCAAAATTATAATGTGCCGGCTAGCACAATAGTACCATCGGCAACGATTTTAATCGTCGAAACATAAAACGATAAATCAATGGTGGGGATTTTTCCGTTAGCTCCACACCATTATTCATTACAATATTTACATCAAATACATTTAGTGTAAACGGGGTCAAAACCAAGGTGTTACATATATATGTATACATACATACATATGTATGTATGTATGTATGTATGTATGTATATGCATATATAGATACATACTTACATATATATATGTGTGTGTGTGTGTGTGCGTGCATACACACACACAAAGAAATGCATATATATATATATATATATATATATATATATATATGTTAGTATCTATGTATTTATGTATACATACATAGATACATACTTACATGTATATATATGTGTGTGTGTATATATATATATATTTGTGTGTGTGTGTGTGTGTGTGTGTGTACATGTGTGTGCGCGCGCATGCGCACACACACACACACACACAAAACATATGTATATTTTTTTTCCAAGAAAAAAAATCGTGTGTTCTATTCATATGAAAAGAGAAATACATTCTTCAAGGGGTCTCAAAAAATATTAGAGTAGATCAACACTCAAGAAAAATATAGAAGTATGTTGAGATATATTATAGGACTAAGAGTCAAAATATTTTTTCAAAAATTTGTAGCAAGTATCCATATCATTCAAAAGGACCAAAAAAATGG
Source organism: Pseudotsuga menziesii (assembly GCA_001517045.1). Lineage (NCBI taxonomy): Eukaryota > Viridiplantae > Streptophyta > Pinopsida > Pinales > Pinaceae > Pseudotsuga > Pseudotsuga menziesii. Next base: position 238,797 of record LPNX010024124.1, on the reverse strand, counting down.
AGGACTCTTCAAATATGTCTCTCTATACTAGCAGTCTTGACACCTTCTTTGTATTCTTCTATTATCTAGGAACCAAGATTCATTTCTAAACCTTTTTTGGAGAGTGAGAACGCCATTTGCTTGAATTCCCAATAGAAATGTTCAAATATGATGAACTAGAAGGTATCTGAAACTAATTTCATATCATCAATGAGGTTACTGAGTAATAGATTATGTGCAATTATCAAGTTGTTCATGTAATTTATTACAAGTTGAGAGTCTCCCTTGATTTTGATAGTCTATAAATTTTGTGCCTTGATAAACTTAAGAAGCAAATCAAGGGCTTGTAGCTCTGCCCAGTTTTTTGTACCTGATCCAACAGAGCCAACACTTTGAAAGTTATGATCAACAAACACATGCACAATGAAACCAAAACCACACTTGGATCCATGATCGTGATATGCCCCGTTGAAACAGGACCAAGGGTAAGTGTTTGGAAGCATAGAAATATGAGAATGTCTTGTCCCTTTCTTTTTATTTAGTTGCCTATAATATTCAAATAGACCCCAAAAAATTCCAATGATAACAACAGAATGTGGTCATTCCTTTATTCCTCATGGTCCAAATTTCCTAAGAGGCCAGAAAATACAGAGGCCAAAAATCCTTCAGTTCATTGGATTGGAAGAAATTGAGAAAGCAATAATAAATGGAATTTTCTGACCAAAGATATTTTATATGATCATGAGATTCCAAAATCCTTCCAAATCTCCTTAAACGTATTGCATTCTCTAAAAATATGACTTGATGATTCTTCAAACTAGTTTCAGAGAGAACACATACATGACCATACTGTTATAGCGGATTTCACCACTCTAGGTGAATCACATTTTGTATGGTTGTTGGGGCACGCACCCCAACGGTCCTTAAGGAAAATATCTTCGCGGGCCAAAAGAGTTTGTAAGCGGAGGTTGACTCAAAATAGTCTTAGGGGTGTCAGGGGTTGAGTCAAAGTCCTCTATTGTAATAAACCCACGGTTTAAGACCAGGGTTTAGGGTTTTGGGTGCCCATGGTTTGAAGCCATGGTTTTGTAATAGCGCGATGTATAAATAAGCATTTTTGTAAATAAGAAAAGTTAGGATTTTTGATGTAAAGAAGGTTAAGGCGAAGCTAAGGCTATTGTGTAAAGAAAGTTTAAGTCCCAGCTGTGTGCGTGGACGACCTCTGCAGCTGTGTGCGCAGAGGGTTTTTGTAAAAGGTTAAGGGAAATCTGCAGCTGTGTGCGCAGAGGCCCGTTGCTGTGTGCGCGGCTTAAGAGACTGAAGAGATCTGCAGCTGAGTGCGCAGATCAGAACTGTGATTTTGAAGAAAGTTGAAATAAAACACAGTTCTGTGGACATAGCCCCTACACTGGGGGTGAACCACGTTATATCTGGTGTTGCGGTTCTTGTGTTGTTTCTATTTCTATTTGTTTTCACACATTAATAACTATATAAATCTGATAAGTAAGATCATTACTAATAAATAGCTTCGCTGTGCATTCCCTGTAGTGGGTTGAGCAAGTCACGGTATGTTTATTTATCTGCGAATTTATTTAGATATAAGTGTCGGAGCTCTGTGTTTATTGATTATAAGTTGTTAAAGGACAAGGTACAGTAATCTCCCTCTCTGCTTGCAGAAACCTGATTCTGCGACACCCCATAGCTGTTTCGGGTGAGACTGCAACCTGTTCGCAGGTTGTTGCCGAAAGGGCCAACACTGTGGGTCTTTTGTTGGTGTGACGCGAAAGGATTAAACCCGGGTCTGCCCTATTGCCCAACAAAGTGGTTTCGTTGTCGGTTGAACTCAGTATCTGCTCAAGAGGGGTTTATGTCGTACCTCGAGGGCTATGTTCTGGAGGCCCTCTGTGAAGGAAATCGGTGATTGGCTTGATGAGACTTATCTGAAATTTGCTGAGAAAGAGAATACAAATCCGCGTCGTAGCGCACGTGACTTTTTACAGAGGTATGTTTTTTGTGATGCTTATGAAATTTTCTTTGCTAGTATCCACATAGAGTTGCACCAGTGGTTGTCCAGGTTAGCTGAGAAAAGAAGGAACTTCCGCGAGGGGCGGTTTTCTGTTTGGACCCCCGCAAGAGTTAACATATTAAAAAGCGTGAACAACGAGATCTCCCGAGTGGTTGATTTCTGGACCACACGGACCCTTGAGGCCTTTGTGAGGGAGTTCGCCATAGACACGAGCACTTCCTTTAGTGAAGCCGAGCGACGATTTTTCCAAGGACCACGAGGTAAGATTTTGAATTTATTTAGCTTAAGAATTGAAATGCTATTGGTTGAAAAGGGAATACTACTATTTGAATCAGACTGTTAGATTTTGTGTTACTAACATATGTTTGCAAGTGACAACACCTTCGCTGAGCAAAGTGGTTTACTGCGAAGTGGAAAAAGGTACAAGAGAAATTTTGATTCCTATTCCTTAGGTCAGGATACCGCACTGTCCCCTATAAATCCCGAAGAGCCATACCCGGAGGAAAACCCTCCCCTTGAAAACCCTCCGGTCACCCCGCCGCGCAGCTCCGCTACCCCTGAAACTACGTCGCAGTCCACCAATCAACCTAGCCCGAGCATTCCCGTCGCAGGCCAGTCTACCCCAGTAAACCCTTCCCCGTCGACTTCTTGTCCCCAGCCCAACCCTCACAAATATACCATGGCCCACCTAGCCGATGATATCACGCTCCCTGTTTTCAAAGGATCTGGGTCAGAGGACCCAGAACAGTTTTTGTTCTTATGTGAAGCAGTGTGGACTGCTAAAAAAATTATGGATCCAGCTGACAGAAGCACGCAGCTAGTCACTTCTTTCAGGGACCGGGCCTTGACCTGGTTCATGAAATTCTCCAGTACTCAGCGCCCTACTTTAGATGAGATTAAGGCCGCTATAATCAAAGAATTCAAGAAGCCCAAATCAGAATCGCAGTGTATCACTGAGCTGAAAGAGATTCAGCAGCGGTGTGAAGAATCAGTGTGGGACTTTGACCAGAGATTCAAAGTTCTACTGGACCAAGTCAGCTTCACCATTAGTCCTGCGCAACACAAGGAATGGTTTATTGCAGAATTGTTACCACATATCCGAACCCCACTCATGCAACAGAAGGTTGTTGACCAGCAAGAGGCTCTGGAAATCGCAATGAAGCTGGAGAATGCCCCTGTCGGAGATGATTCTGGTATTGCTCAAATCCAAGCGCAGCTAGCAGCGATGGCCCTGGAGCTTTGCAATATGAAGACAGCTAAAACAAGCCGAGAGGAGGTTTGGTGTACGCAATGTCGAACCGAAGGACACGACAGGGACCATTGTTCTATGGTCAGAACTTACCTGAATATGGGTGCACCAAACCAGTTCAACCCCGGTGTTCTATATTGTGAGATATGTCAGACCACTAGCCAACATCGTCCTGAAAACTGCCATCTTCTCCAGAGATATGTACAAGTTCCCAAGAACCCCTACTGCAAGTTCTGTAAGTCCGTAGGCCATAATGAAGAGGATTGTTGAAGTTATGACCTCCTGTGCGAGCGCACATATGACGCCTACCGGGTACAAAATGACGGGCAGAATAATGATGGCTACGGTTACCGGGGTGATGCCTCTAGAAGGGGTGCTTTTGGAGGTTGTGGCCATGGTGGTATGGCCGGACATGGTAGAGGCCAGATCGTGTGTTACAACTATAACCAAGCTGGGCATCTGGCTCGGGACTGTAGGAACCCCACTACAACCTGTCGGTATTGTCGCGCAGTAGATCATGTGATCTAGTAGTGCCCCCAGCTGATAGCTAAGATTCATGCAAACAACAGTGGCCCGACCCAGAATATTTAGTTGATTTCTGTTGAGCAGAGACCTACCGCAGCCATCAATGTTGTCACCTGGAGTGGGGCTACGACGCACCTACAGAATATGCAGAAATAGCCTATTGGGGCGTGCGTTTGTACGACCTCTGAGAAGATCCCAGCACATGATACTGTGAGAAACCACACACCAGTCAAGAAGGCTCAATACGATATTGTTGACCCTAGCATGGCAGCCGTGCCTGCGCAGCAACCTTAGTAGGCCTCGCAGCCGCAAGATGCTCTGACGGATAAAGTAAGTACACTCTCCTCCTTTTTATAGAGTTGTATGAAACTCTTGAGGAATCAGAATGCTTTAAAGGAGTTGCAAAAAGTTCTTGCTGTCATAGACCCTCAGAGAAGAGTTGATCAGGAGAAAACTGTTAATCGTGTCCGACAAATGGGCAGGGAAATGAGATTGAATGTTCAGATAGGGGAGTATAATATGACTGACGTCATCTTGGATCTTGGATCAAAAGTTAATGTCCTCACCAAGCAGACCTGGGAACAAATGGCAAAACCGACCCTGGCCTGGTCCCCTATACAATTGAGGTTAGCTAATCAGCAAAGGATTGTGCCCTTAGGGAGACTCCTTAGTGTTCCAATAGATCTTGATGGGGTCAGTACTCTGGTGGATTTTGAAGTTATTGAGATCATTGATGACAGTAATCCTTATCCAGCCCTGTTGGGAATTGAGTGGGCCATGGCAAACGCTGCAATCATCAACCTTAAGAAGAGACAGATGACCTTCGAAGGAAATGGTCTGTGCGTTATCATACCCCTAGACCCGTCCCAAGGAGAGAGATATCTAGAACTACTCAGAGACGAAGATCAGGATGTTCTGGAGCAAATTTATAATATCACAGCGCAGGAAGAAGATTATATCGAACCTACTCCCGAAGGTATTATGGATTGGCAGTGTGACAGTTCTTGCATGACAGATTCAGATGATGGTTTAGAGAACTAGTAGAACCGACTATATGAGCTCAATGGCCATAGATGCGCCAGAATTCCCAAGCCCCTCAGATGGCTTACTGCGCAGCCAAGCACCCTAATTGCTTCTGAGGGTTCAACAGATCCACCAGAGTCCATTATGCCATTACCTACCGAGCTGCTGGCACCCCAGAAGGTGGAAAATCGGGATTCAGCACTAGGAGTCACCACAGCTAGCAGATGGACTGCTCATACGAAGTACCTTTTTAGCTGGGAAGCTTGTGAGGCAGCCCCCCACCTGCGATTTATGGCTCCGCCCCAGACGATGCGCAGCAGGTTCAATAGGCAGAGTTGCCTGCTGGACCGCTTCGAGCATTCTTCTACAGCAGGGACACTTGTGCCTCAAACAGACTGGGACCCTAGGGGTCGTCATACCCAGGCACCTGCGGCAGAAACCCAATACAAGGAGATCGGGCCTCGGCGTGCTACTATGTCCCAGGCTAACGAAGTCACCCAGGCTCGCCCGCGCTGGCTGATAAAAACCACTACAGGAACGACGCTCACTGTTTGGTTGTGGAACTTGTCTCAATATGCCGAAGGTAATTACCCTGACGGAGGTCCTTATCATGACACAGCTGTGGTACTGGTTGCGGCGCAGGATAAAATCCAACCGTTGGCCCACAGCCGATTTGACGGCGCCGGTACTTTAATTGCCTGTCCTTCCGATATCCGTCAAAATTTAGTGCCGTGGGATTGGAATCTCTGTCAGATTTGGCGCCTTCAATGCACATTTATGACCAAAATGATCGATGGCTTCCATAAGAAGAACCCCAGGCATCGGCATTTCCCATTATGCAGTTTCACAATTGAACCTATGTTCGTCGATCAGGAACTTTAAGACTTACTGAGCGAATTTGAACAAACAGGTCTAAGGAACATTGTCCACCCCCCACCTGCACCTGCAGCACGTGAGGCAACCCTACCAGGACCGATTCCTCCAATGCAAACACAGTCTTCTAGGAAAAATTTTAAGCCTGAAGTTCGTTCTAAGCGGAACTAAGACCGACACAAGCGCTCTGGGAAAACATCACAGGATTCCGGAATGGATCCACTTGGTTCAGTAGAAATTCCAAGTGGCGGGGAGGATCCTATGGCACCACGATGGCCACCATATGTCCCACCTCTTCGACCAGGAGTCAAACCTCCTCGGCAGTGCAAGCAGTTCACAATAGGTACTCCTTTATTACCAATGGGTGTACAGTTGGTTGGGTCCATGACAGGGAAGATCGACTGGCTTAAGTATTCTGACCATGATACAAGTGACAGTAGCAAGTTTCCGCAGTTCAGACCAGAAACATACTTGCAATATGTCAAGTACGACAAGGCAACGTTGGTAGAAGTCAAACAGTGGGCTGCTGGCTTGGATCACGCTGGTCTGCTGAAGATGCTTGACGTCCCCCACTTCGGTCGCGGCCCACAGGTGACCATAGTGGTCAAGCAGCTGTTGGCTTTAGTTCATGATGGCATCTTATGGATAGGTGACAAGAAAATCCCTATCAATGGCGAGCTCATCCAAAGGATCACTGGTTTACCCAGAGCAGGGCCTAACCCGGCAACCGAGTTCCCATCAAAGCATGAGGATACAAAGCTCGTACAGACCATGAAGGAACGTTTCGGCCTGACAAAGGGGAAACATGGGTATCACACTTCTGCGATTCAGGAAAACCACATCCGTTTTACAGCATAACTCCTAGCCTGTAAAGTTATGCGAAAGTGCAGGCCAACTGAAGTACCTGCCTTAGTTATCAGAATTGCTATGAACTGCGCCGAGGGTTACATCTACAACTGGGCAGACTACATTGCACATGAATTCTTGGAAGACGTTCAAGATGCGCAAGAGAAAGGTAGGCCCTTCCATTACTCATGGTTACTTGTCCTTATTGCATTGATAGGGTGGCGAGATCCCCTGGAGTCGCAGTTCCCTAATGATCCGGAGAACACAACTGGCGCAGCCAAGTATGCCTCTCCATGGGTTTCCCAGGACAAGAAACACCAGCAGATGACAAATTATGTGTTTGCTTTCTATATGATGGATATCTAGTTTCAGATGGCCAAAACTCCACGGCTCAGTCAGAAGTTATTCTCCCACTATCATGGCGCAGCTACTTTCAGTGCCGACATACATCATACCTTCATCCAGGCTCACGCAGATGAACAGCATCAATGGTTCAAGTTACCATATGTAGTCACCGAAGGAGATATTCGCGCAATAGTTTAACACTGGCCGGTCGAATGGTTGAAAGATGCAGGTAAGACGCCTCACATACCCATCCCCATAGTTACCAATGTGGGTGGCAGGCCTAGCAACGCACCACAGCAAGTTCCCCTGGAAGACAGAGAAGAACAGACTGAGTCGCAGCAGAATGACAGCAACCACGGCGATGAGATGGATACCGATGAAGACTAAGGGCAAGATTCAGTCGAGACTACTCCAGAACCTAACAGGCAGGATAAGCGCAAGTCACCAGAAGTCGAGGAAGTGGACAGGCCGCGAACGAAAGAAAGCGAAGGCATCGAAGGAAAAGAACATTGATGACACTACTGGCCTAACAAGTGAGGAACTCGAGGATGCTTTGTCAAATTCCACTGAATTCCTTACCAAAAAATGGTCCGAGTTCGCAGCTACACAGTTGCAGGCCATCACTGGTGGCATATCGGAGCTGAAGGATTTAGCAGCACAATCAGTGACCAACACTGTAGCCAGCAGTACTCCGGTAAGTGCGCAGCCCGACATAAGGCAATGGCCAGCCCGAGAGCATAAGGGCCAAATATCAGTGGCTGCCCTTATCACAACTGATGTAGCATCTCGCGCAGTGATGACCATGACAGTAGGAATTGACTACACCAAGATGTCCATGGTAGAACTGTATCTCTGCCAGTCCGCTATCGCAAAGGAAATTCAGGCCAGTGACAAATTTTCCCAACTCCAGTTGGACGACACCAGGAAGCAGAAAGAGGACCTCGCAGCGCAACTGGAAGCAGCAAAGCAGCGAAAGAGGGATGCAGAACGTAAGTGGATTACATTGGTTCGAGTATTGGATGAAGCATGTCGAAGTCTCCCTAACTTCGACGTGCAACTGCTGGAAGAACCAGAGCAAAGACTGCTTAGGTTGAAATACTATGCGCAGCAATCCCACAGTGAAATGGAGAAGCTCAAAGTAGAGCATGAGACCCAGCTCACAGAGCGTCGACTCCGCATCCACTCGGAAAGTCCACCTGCGGTCAAAGAACAACGCTGCGCAGACATTCAAGCATATGCAGCAAAACTTTCAGACATTGTGGGCAGTGCATCAAAGCTGTTAAAAGACAGTGTGGAGACTTGGGCTACCCTGCAGGAACATCCAAGAATTGGGCAACTGCAAGAAACCATTCGGCAGAAACAGGCAGAATTGGACGCAGTAAAAGTAGCGATTAAGAGTCTACCACCCATGGAGAAAATGATCAAAGTAAAGCGCAGCAACGAACTCCAGCAGGAAATTGAATTATGCAGGGCAAACACAGCAAACGTACAAAATGCTATGCAGCCACTTCTTAGCGAAGCACTTGAATTAAGCACTGCTGTGGACACCCAACTTAAAGTCCTAAAAGAATATGATGCCTTCGCACAACAAAGGGCTATTGAAACAACAACCGAGGTATTGCAGGAATTGGTGGAAAAGGAACAGGCCGCTGATAGAATCATCCATGACCTCAACAAGCAGTATGCTACCCTTGCTGATAAAGTACATCTGCCAGAAGAACCGCAGAGTGTCCTGGGACGGGCCACTGATGAGTCTTAGGGGCCTGTTGGGGCGTGCACCCCAATGGTCCTTAAGGAAAATATCTTCGCGGGCCAAAAGAGTTTGTAAGCGGAGGTTGACTCAAAATAGTCTTAGGGGTGTCGGGGGTTGAGTCAAAGTCCTCTATTGTAATAAACCCACAGTTTAAGACCAGGTTTTAGGGTTTTGGGTGCCCATGGTTTGAAGCCATGGTTTTGTAATAGCGCGATGTATAAATAAGCATTTTTGTAAATAAGAAAAGTTAGGCTTTTTGATGTAAAGAAGGTTAAGGCAAAGCTAAGGCTATTGTGTAAAGAAAGGTTAAGTCCCAGTTGTGTGCGTGGACGACCTCTGCAGCTGTGTGTGCAGAGGCCCGCTGCTATGTGCGCGGCTTCATAGACTGAAGAGATCTGCAGCTGAGTGCGCAGATCAGAACTGTGATTTTGAAGAAAGTTGAAATAAAACACAGTTCTGTGGATGTAGCCCCTACACTGGGGGTGAACCACGTTATATCTGGTGTTGTGGTTCTTGTGCTATTTCTATTTCTGTTTGTTTTCACGCATTAATAACTGTATAAATCTGATAAGTAAGATCATTATTAATAAATAGCTTCGCTGTGCATTCCCTGTAGTTTGTTGAGCAAGTCACTGTATGTTTATTTATCTGCGAAGTTATTTAGATATAAGTGTCGGAGCTCTGTGTTTATTGATTATAAGTTGTTAAAGGACAAGGTACAGTAATCTCCCTCTCTGCTTGCAGAAACCTGATTTTGTGGCACCCCATAGCTGTTTTGGGTGAGACTGCAACCTGTTCGCAGGTTGTTTCCGAAAGGGCCAACACTGTGGGTCTTTTGTTGGTACGACGCGAAAGGATTAAACCTGGGTCTACCCTATTGCCCAACAATGACCTTCCCCTATCCCACTGTAGACTCCTTAGACCCTATGGACCACCTTTTTTCCTTTGATGTTTCCTTGATCATCCCTAAAAACACATGAAAAATGATACACGCGACTTTTTTAACTATAAGCACGTACATACGTGGTTTTGACCACTAAAACCGTGTACATCGAGATGTGTGCATAATCCAAATCCTTTTGGAGTTTTCCTTGACATGGATCCGACTCATTCGACTCCTTTCCTTCCCTATGCCTTGATATCACTCGGATTCAACCTTTCATTATCCCTTTGAAAAGCTATATAAGGAACCCCTTGGTACATTGAAGGCATAAGAGAGAATTGAGAGCAAAGAAACTATAGTCCATTATTGCCAGAACTTATGCTTGAGTCTACATCCCTTTGTCCCTTGGAGCACTTTTGTGTTCTTCTCAAGCTTGCCTTTTGCTTGTGAGCTTGCTATCGAGAGATGGAGGATTGAAGTGGTGGAGGCCCAAGTGGGGGATTCAATTTCTCCGGTTCGCAAACATGTCGTCAGAGGTTGTATCTTGTAATCTCTAATTTATATTAATAGAAATATCTTTTCCTATCCAATAATGTGTGTTTGAATGAATATTTTATCCATTGGATTATGTCAAATGCTTATACATTATTGATTATATATGCTAGAATAGAGCTAACACCATGATATATAGAATGCTTGTATTGTTTACTTGTTGTTGAGGAAGTAACAGATCAATTCAAGTTGAAGATTGGAGAGCTCAACGGGGATCTACTTCAACCGTCTAGAATAAGGTACGAGGTATGATCCTTTAGTGTTAGACATTTAATTTCTATTTCATATTGGAAAGGATTGATTTATGGAGTCAAACTATCTGTTGTGGTACCCCAAGCCATAGAAATTTCTCTCTGTAATAGAATTGGCGACTCCGTTGGGGAGTTCCTAGTAGTTATCCTTTCAGGGTTGTTTTCTCGGCATTCAATGAATTTGAATTGCTCTTTCTCTCTTGTTTATGTGTCAAGTATGGGGGCATGTATGCCTGGTAGAGTCTGATTGGTGTGAAGTTTGTCTCAGCCTATCTGTTTGCCTTGATTTTATGCACCTTTCTTCCTGTACGCGGGTTTTTGACTTACAGTCGCGTATACACGTGGTTTCCTCTGCTATTTCCACGTATACACGCGGGTTTACTGCGAACAGTCGCGTATACCCTTGATTTTTCCTTTTTGTGGAAGATAATTGGTTGCTAGGTGAATTCTGTTAGTTGCTGAGTCTCCTTTGGCACTGCTTGAGTCTGTTCAAACCTCTGTTTCTGACCAGAAATTTTTTTTTTAGGCTAAATTTTTTTTTTACAAAGTTCTTGTCATGGCATTTTCAATTTTTTGTTTGAGATTAGTGCATTAGAGTTCTTTTACCTTAGTGCTTTGCTTGAATGTTGTTTGGGTGTGCTTGCAGAGTCTAGGGGTCGTAGAATCATTCTTTTTCTTTTTGCATCTCTTTTATTTTCAAAAAATCCAAAAACATTTGCTTATCATCATGCATTGCATTTTGCATTTTGCATTGTACTTGCACTAGATCTAGATTTGCTTTGGAGTACTAGTTAGGACTTCATATAGGAAATTAGCATTCATCATTTGAAGAAAATTTGTGCATTTCACGTAGTAGCATACCCTGTTTTCATGGACACAATGCATTTGCATTGATTGTTAGGTGTGCATTTTACTTCATGTTGTGTCATAACACCACTAATTGCACAATCATATCCCTTTTTTGAGTAATAAAGCCAACTAAAATCAACGCTAAATAAAATGAACTACACTCTTTTCTTTTCTAGGGTGCACCAACAAGCTTAGGTTTTAGGATCTTGGAATAGTTCATTGTAAGTCAATTCTCCAAGATCACTAAACAACAACATCTAGGTGTCTGTCTAGGTAAGTGTGTGAAATCCTTGGTATAACCAATGTTTCTCAGGATCCTCCTCTCAAAAGGGAGTTAAGTACGAGGCAATGTGAGCGGTTATTGATTGGGATGACCCCTAGTCATAACTGAGTAGCACCGGAGATATTTCCAGGATTGTATTCGTATCTGGGGGCTCTTTCGAGAGTTTTGGGCTTTGCTACCTTGCCCATACGGTCAATCCCGCCTGTGACTGTCCGCCTAAGCAATGCTTATATTGAGGTGACCTTAGTGGCCTTACCTAGGATATTGAGGGGGTACTTTGCAGGGGTTATTCTGCAGGTGTCCCGGCCAAGTTGGGGTCGTATAGCACAGTCACTTTACGCGTTGAAGCCAAGGGCCACAATAATTGGTTACGTACCTTTGCTTGTTGTGTATGGGAGTCTCAAGCCTCTCCTAGGCGAGACATACCTGCTTCATTCGGGAGCTCACTTATCCAGCCCTTGTTTGCTTGCATTTGGCTTTAGATTTTATTAGTGATTGCTCTGTGCATGATAGTTGGCCTAGGCTTTACGTAAATAGAGAGTCTTTGCTATTTTTTTTTTAGTCATTGTGGATTCGAGTGCGGTTCCTCGTCGTTCTCGTCATTTAGCAGGGCTTCCACCTTATACTTCTCCTCCTCCTTTGGGAGAGAGACCTAGACAGTCCAGGCGGACTATGTCACACATTGATTCACACACCATGGGAGACCATTCAGAGGATATTCCTAAACCACCTCCTCCCATTCGTGTAGACGATGGGGAATTTACACCTACTTATGATCCTTCACCCGACTTAGCTAAGTTAGGTCCTATGATTTTTGAGATAGGATCCATGCATGATAGACCTACTCACTCTAGGGGGGATTTCCCATTGACGCGTTACCGGTATGGAATGCCGGAGGACGCCGAGACTCATTTTCAACCTGCCAGCACTAGCTACAGTAGTTATGCTACGTTTGGTTTCCCTACACATGATTTGACATTCCATGTCGAATCCGATTTCGAGCCTAACACTTTGCCTGGGGGCACTCTCATTCCTTACCATGTGGAGAGTTTGGGAGCACTAGTCACATTGCACCTTCCATCCCAGTGGTGGAAGCTACATCCTATATCCCTCCTAGGTCTAGGGTTAGCGATCTGATTAGGATACCAGATCCGAGACGAGTGACGATAGGCGGTAATACATATATTATTACTCAGGTTCCTTCATCCTCGATCCCTAGTTCTTCAAATGTACATCCTCCACCTTATTCATGTGATCCTTCGAGCCGATATATGGCTACGAGTCAGGTCCGTACTGCAGTTACTATACCGATTGTGTCTCAAGTGCACATACCGCCCGCTGCTTTGGGAGGTTATGTTCATGCTTCTAGAGGTCATATTACTACTTTCGTGGCATATATCCCTACTTCCGGTATGTATATTCCTACTTCCGGAGCGTATCTTCCTACCTACAGAGTGTCTCATGGGGCATCGCCAGCGATGACCTATGGACCTTATTATGGGACGCAATATGGATAGGTTTCTTCACCTTATGGAGGTGGGTATCAACAACCTGCTTACTCTCCTAATTACGGCTTTGTAGCTCCTACTAGTCAAGGTCCACCATACTATGGTACTTCCACGCCACCCCATACGGGTCAGACAGGAGGAGGACACTGTGGCCAAGGCCATGGTGCTAATCAACCCTATATGAATTAGGTAGTGGTCCATAGACCTCATCATCCTAGGCTCCCTTTCCTCACGACACTTAATCTTCCTGACTTATCGAGACGGACGAATGATCCTGTGGCTCATGACCCGGCTTAGCCGGCTGTCCCTACCAAACTCCCTTCGGACATACCTAAGTTCGAAGGCAAACCAGGAGAGGATCTGAGCGAACACGTTACTATGTTTCACCTATGGTGTTCTTTGAATTCATTACATCAGGACTCAATCCATTTGAGACTATTTCAATGCACCCTCACAGGGCCTGCTGCGAAATGGTATATAGAGTTACCTAAAGGAGCTTTCGCTTTGTTCAACAACCTTGCGATGAATTTTCTTAATCACTTCCAGCTACAAGTGCACTATGACGTTGGTACTGGACTCTTATCGACATTTCGACAAGATAAAGCCACACATATTTCTGATCATATTCAAGAGTGGCGTAGACGGAAGAGGTTAATTAAAGCTTTTACACCGCCGAAATTCCTCCTCGAGTGGTTCCTCAAGTCGTTATTGCCGTATATAGCAAAGGATGTTTCCACATCCGGAGTGCAGAATGAGGAACAAGTGATTTTTAGGGCACAGGAACTGGACTTGATCTATGCTCAGTCCAGTTTGTTGTATGAGATTATTCCCAATGCCCCTCGTTCTAGTTTCGATCCCAAAGTCAAACCTGGACCACATGCCAATGGCATTGTGGGTTGTGCAAGTGTGAAACCTGTAGATTCGGTTGCAAAACAAGCTAGTAAATTGTCAATCAACCAATCTGCTTCAGGACAAGCTATGGCTTCATCTCAACCCGCCCAAGCGGCAAATGTACTTACTGTGCAATCGTCGGACTAGAAGGGTAACCAGCAGCCCGGACGGAATAGAAAAAAGGGTAAAAATAATAATCGAAATGGTGGGAATAAGAATGAGAATGCTAACAATAATGACAAGAATGGTAGAAATGCTAGGGGGGACAAGCAAGAAAAACATAAGATTAAGTTCCCTTGCAAGCTATGTAAGGACGATCACCTCACTTACTTGTGCCCTCGGATTGAAGAAGCTTCGATATTCTTAGCACAAGGCCCAGCTGTGCTAACGAACCCTTTACCGCATAATAAAAAGATGAACTCGAAGTCCCATGACCAGTCTAGTGATGATGATCCACCAGAGGGTAGTGGTCGTGGGTACATTAACATGGTCCGTGCTGCGAAAGTTGTGACTCATGCGAAAGATTATAGTTCGTCACAACCCAGCCCAGGAAAAGAGCCTGATCCACCAGGATCCCCTTTGCGCATTGAGAAACCTACGAATAAACCTAAGGTTGCACCTCGCATTCCTAAGGGAGTCCTTAAGCGTTCAAGGCATAAACCAAATGCCCGAGCCGCCCAGAATTAGTCAGTTGTCCAGGATTCGGCCCATACTCCTTGTGCGATGTCTGCATTGGAAGTGCTTCAGAGTTTTCCTTCGCAAAGGAAGGCGTTGCTTTCTGCCCTTGGTGTGAACGATGATGATTCTTCCTCTGTGATCAAATTTGAAACCGCGGGACTTCAACCTTGCTTTCCCTACTATGTGTCTCTTTTGGTGCACGTAGAATGTCTTGGTATGACCGTCAAACGTACTGTGATTGACGAGGGTGTTGTTGCTTCTGTGATGTCTTTGGCATGTTGGAAGGGTCTCGGTTCTCTTGAGCTGTCTAAATCAGCGACTATGTTAACTGCGTTCGATGGGAGATCTTTTAGGCCACACAGAATCCTTCCTTCCCTTAAATACCATTTGGGGGGGAAGACCGTTGCGATAGAGGTTGAGGTGGTTGATGCGCCCCTTGACTACAATATCTTGCTGGGTAGGAACTGGATGTACAGTATGCAATCCGTTGCTTCTTCCTTGTTCCGCGTTGTATGCTTTCCACATAACAGGAAGATTGTAATGATTGATCAAATGGCATTCAAGAATCCGTCTATTACCGCATCCTCGGGAGCTTCGATCCCGATCGTTTAACACTCTCAGCCTGCAACTGGGAGTGTGGGTGTAGGCATGTATCCATCCCTCATGGGAAGCTTTAGTTGTCCTGCATCGATCCTCATGATAGGATCTAGTTCCGATGAGGCTTCGACATCTACGATATCGGTGTATTTTCGCACAAGTCATATGGAAGACCCTTGGATTCTTCCTACACCGAGTACTTCGAGTGAGCCTATCAAGACGAGCGTGCCGCTGCCTGCAGCTATGATATCCTATCAACCTAATCTCAAGAATGTTGCAGATCCTAGTTCTTCCTCTTCGCGGACGAAGGAGGAGGACCCTTATGTGCTGTCGGCATGGGCAGTACAGTATTCTCATGCCCACAACTACCTTGATATGGTTTTCTCTTCGGATGAAGTGATTATTGAGGCTATGTCGGGAGTTGAGCCACCATGGGAGGAACTTCATCATAGATCGTACTTTCTTCCAGAGCTTGACCATTTGGAGCATGAGGATTTTAGGGCAGTTTTTAGTCAGAGAGTTGGTAGTCCTGTGGTTCCATTAAGCTCTCCTGGTCCAATGGCTAATGGAAACATGGCAAACATATATTCAACGATTCCTATCAACATCTCTCGCAGTCCTGGAACGATAGAGAATGTCTATATTGAGGAGGAATTTTCCCATGCTGAAATTATGGAATATACCGAGCTATTCAAGGAATTACGTGATATTTTTGCTTGGTCTTACAATGAGATGCTAGGTATTCACCCTCGTATTGTCGAGCATGAGATTAAGACTTACCCCAATGCTAAGCCTGTTCGACAATGTTTACGTGCGGTGAATCCTACGAAAGCACCTGCCATTAAGGTAGAGATAG
This sequence comes from Pseudotsuga menziesii, assembly GCA_001517045.1. NCBI lineage: Eukaryota > Viridiplantae > Streptophyta > Pinopsida > Pinales > Pinaceae > Pseudotsuga > Pseudotsuga menziesii. The sequence goes on along the minus strand of LPNX010024124.1, from coordinate 222,830 downwards.
AGAAGCTATTGAAAGCCGGTTTCATCTATCTCGTTCCCTTGACGGAGTGGGTTTCAAACCCCGTTCTGGTATATAAGAAGCAGGGAGCGATCAGCATATGCACTGATTTCTGCGATTTGAATCGTGCATGTCCTAAGGATAACTTCCCCACACCATTTATAGATCAGATTTTGGATGAGTGTGCAGGTAGCGAGGTGTTCTCCTTTATGGACGGCTTTTCCGAGTATAATTAGATACAAATTAAACCTGAGGACCAACATAAGACTGCATTTATTTGTCCTTGGGGAACATTTGCATATCGAAAAATTCCTTTCGACCTTAAAAACGCCGGAGCTACATTTCAGCGGGCGATGGCCTTGATCTTCCACGATCTCAAGTCTATTATTGAAGTATTTTTGGATGACCTCGATGCTCATTCTCGCATGAGAATGCGTCATCCCTATCACTTGAGATTGGTATTTGAAAGATGTCGGCACTATTCAGTTAGATAAAATCCTCATAAGTGCATCTTTTGCATGAAGTCAGGTTGTTTGTTAGGATTCATCGTGTCAAAGGAGGGTATAAGAGTCGACCCTTTTAAGGTTGAGGCAATACTTCAGTTGTCTCCCCCGAAGAATATTCGTCATCTTCAGTGTTTGCAAGGCATGGAAAAATTCTTATGAATATTTGTTGTCAACTTTGCCAATTTGACTAGAGGCTTCATGCGTCTCTTGAAGAAGGATACTCCCTTTGAGTGGGATGAGCGAGCCCAGAAGTCCTTCGATGCACTCAAGCGAGCCCTAGCATCGGCCCCGATGATTAGTCCTCCAAATTATAGCTGTGATTTTATATTATATGTGGCCATGTCTTTAGAGATGATTGGGATGGTTTTGGTTCAAGAGGATGAGGAGCTCCAAGAGCATGTCATATATTATCTAAGCTGAAACCTTATTGACGCAGAGATTCATTATTCTCATGTCGAGAAGCTTGCTTTAGCTACCGTACATGCGGTTCAGCGTTTGAGACATTATATTCTCCTTCGCCAGACCTTAGTTGTGGCCCATGTCAATCCGTTTCAATTCGTCCTTACCCAAAGGATGATTGGGGGAAAGTATAATAAATGGATTGTCATTCTGTAAGAATTTGATCTCGAGTTTGTTTCAGCAAAATCGAAGAAGTCTTTAATCTTTGCAGAGCTTATATCGGATTTTCCGAGCGAGGCCGAGGAGTTGGTTTGTGAAGATAAATTTGTCGATGAACACATCTTCTTAATCTCAACATTATACCCATGGTATGGGGATATCATAGTATATCTACAAACACAGAAGACCCCTACTCACCTCTCGCAAGATGAACGACGACGATTACGTCACGTCTCTAAGAATTACCTCATAGTGGACAATAATTTGTACCGTCTTGGGGTAGATTCCATTTTATGATGTTGTTTAACTCATGACGAGGCTGAGGTTGTGCTGAATGATTGCCATGGAGGGGCGTGTGGTGGTCATTTATCTGGGCTTTCTACAGCTCAAAATATTTTGAGAGCGAGTTATATATGGCCGTCGATCCTTAAGGATTGTGTTGATGCAGTCAAGAGGTGCCACCCTTGCCAGGTGTTCACATGGAATATGCACTCGAAACCTGCCCCGTTACATCCCATTATCACCGCCGGTCCCTTCACTAAGTGGGGGCTCGATTTTATGGATTGCAACCTAGCTTCGGCTGGGGGGCACCATCACATTATAGTGGTTGTTGATTACTTCACGAAATGGGATGACGCTATGCCTACAGTAAAATCCAATGGTGAGACAGTCGCTCACTTTGTATTCAACCAAATTATTACTCGGTTCGGGATTTCGAAAGAGCTTGTCACTGACCATGGCTCGCACTTTCAGAACCATATGATGGAGGAGTTGGCATCGAAGTTAGGGTATAAGAAAGAGCACTCCTCTTCTTACTACCCTCAAGCGAATGGACAGGTAGAGGCAATGAATAAATCACTCAAATCCATTCTCCAACGAACCATCGCACAAAGCAAGAATAATCGGCACATTATGTTATATCCTGCTTTGTGGGCATATCGAACCACGGTTAAGACTGCCACTGGTTTTTCTCCATATCAGCTTGTACATGGAGTGGAGTCGATATTGCCAGTTGAATGCGAAAATCCTTCGTTGAAGCTAGCTATGGAACTCTTACCAGACACTTCACCTTTGGAGGAGCGTTTGGTTCACCTGGAGCAACTCGATGAGCAGCGTCGGGATGCCTTGGTGGCTCTAGAGGTTAATAAGCGTCACGTTAAGGTCTAGTATGATAAATATGTCCATCCAAGAGTGTTTAGTGAAGGAGACTTGGTCCTTTTGTGGGATCAACCGAAAGAACCCTTGGGGGCAGGGAAATTTAATCCTATGTGGCGTGGTCCTTACGTGGTCAAGCGTGTGTTAGAGAAGGGTGCATATGAGTTGGTGGATTATGAAGTAACAGCTTTGGTGGAGCCTAGAAATGGGCTCTATCTCAAAAAATACTATGCATTATCTTTAGCCAAGGCTGCTTGTTGTATATTATTGTACAGCTTTGTGTAGTTAGGTCTTTTTCTTATCGTGATCAGGTTGGTGATTAGTTTCCGTTTCTTTTGGTAGATGTCAATGGAATCTTCCACCTACATAAGATTCGTGGATGGTGCAAGCTGTCACACTCAACACTCAGCCTTTGCTGCTTGGGTGATTTATACTCCTATGGGTCAGGTACTGTCTTCAGGAGGTGTATGTCTACGGCCATCTTCCAATAATTTTGCTGAATATAGTGTCGTTATCGAGATTCTACGGGATGACATTATACATGGCATTCTATCTCTTGAGGTATGTCTTGATTCGGAGTTAGTAGTGTCACAACTCAATGGTTTGTACCATGTTAGAGATCCGACGTTATTAAGAAGTTTCTTACATGTGAGATTGTTAGAACGGCAATTTGACAATATAACATATATACACATTCCAAGAAATAATAATCAAGTTGCTGACTCATATGCTAACTACGTGTTAGATTGGCATTTGTTTCATTCATAATAAACTAATCACAAACACAATTTTTACACATGTAAATAAATAAATCGATCACCATAAAACTTTTTTATATATACATCAAAAATGTGGTAATACATAGTGTCATGATACAAAATTGGGGCTTTTAAAGCCACCATCATATGATACACAGTAGTACAAAATGAATACACTTCCAGGTGTCTAATCCTATGGAGGAGGAGGAGGGTTGTGATCATGGAACGTCACTACGGCTCTAGCTAGCCATCGAAATAAACGCACCCATGCGCGTGGTACACCCACCACCTGTCACTGCATGGCCTCAGGCAATTCCTCGACTTGCACCATGGGAACTCTATGAGTCAGTCTCACAAAGTTGGTATGAATGCTCTGGAGCGTTCGCTCCGCATCCACACCTGTGATGTCATATCCTCTTCCCCTCCGTCTATGATGAGGGAAGCCCTCTGGTCGCCATGGTTCCACATCTGCACACAATTTGTAGATGTCACTATGTGTTGTCATGCAAAAACATGTATTTTTGCTTCCATAAAATCAAGAAAATACAAAAAAATTAAATAACTCAAAAAATTTTAAAAGAGTAAGGGTTGAGATTCGTTACCTATATCGCCATATGCCGATCCTGGTGACAATGGCATGTCCGGATCCCCCCGGAAGTCTATCCCTACATAGGGGTAGTCATCAATGGTAACTATTTGTCATCGCCACCATGCAAAGAAGTCATTTGGATATGGGTTGGCCACCCTACCACCCCCCAGTCTGCGCATAAAATCTGCCCAACGCCGTTGGTTTAGATCTCGAACCCCATGGAGAGGAACGTCCACTCTAGAGCTCAATCCTTGAACACGCTCGAAGAAAAACGTGCTCAGAATACTACTAAACCCAAAGTTCTGTACCTTGACTGCCTTACACTCACTGAGCTGGTGTTTCATGTTGCTCAGTAGTGTAGTACTCCAGTCATAGATTGTGGGTCTCATGCAATCCACTGCATAGAACATCAGAGGCTGAGAGGCCTGGTGGAGTGATGCTAAACCTGTTATCCTGCCTAGCGTCAGTAATATGGCTTTAGTCCCAGCACCTATATAGCATTGGTAGGGACTTGACTCCCCACCTTCTCAGTGTCTGGATAGCAGTACACGGCTATGTACTCATCGATAGTTAGGCCACCCCCTGGCCCACCTCAGGAACGAAGGTTCACCACCTCCCCTCGTCTAGAAAGCCCTGTGATAAAGTATATGTCCTCCACCTCTATGGTGAGGGACATCCCATCAATATGGAAGGACTCCGAGTCTGGATCCCAATATTCTACCAGCATCTGTAGCAGTCTTGGTTTGGCCCTCAAACCACCAAGACACCAAAACTTGTAGAGTCTGCATGCACGTAAAGCTTGTTGAGCCATTAAGTCGACCCTTACTGCTTCCTCTACTTCACCATGCTCACGCTCTCTCCATTCTAGCACCATCCTGCAAAAGAAATTGGAAATTTTCCCATTACTTTATTGAAAATTCATATGCGTGGCCTCATACGCGACTGTTTTGAAAACAGCCACGTATGTACGCGGGTTTGAGGCCCTTTTCCACGTATATCCAGCTCAATACGCAGAAAAAGCCTCGATTTCCACGTGGGCCGCAGCGCACAGTTTGGGATGGCCTAAAAAACTCATTTGACCATGAAAATCTATAAAAATTATATCAAAATGCAAGAGGAGAGCATGAGTAAATACTTGGAAGAAACGGTTGTGAATTTCGCTGGCTGGTTCTCCTGGAATTTGCAGTTGAAAATCAGAGCTCAAATGGGTAAAAGTTTCAAATGATTTATATTTTTTACTATTTATAGAAAAAATTTCAAATATTTGAAAATTTTTACCCCCTTTCCTATAGTTTCGACATTTTCTAACCATTTTGGACCGTTTTTGACATAATTGGTGTTGTAGAAGACCTTTTTCAATGTCGTTTCAGCCGTTAGATTGACCCGTTCGTGCCGATCTTAGGTATCATGTCTAAAATGGCATATAGGTTAGGTTTCACCACCGTTGCATTTTGCATGACCTTATGACCATATCACCATGACCTTAGGTACGAACCCACTCTATTATGTCACGGAACCTTCTTGCTGCTTTAGAAGTGGCATGATATGAGTGGTAGAGCTTCACCGTACATGGGTACCCTAGTTAGCGCCTTATTTTCATTTGGTGCCCATGCCGAGGATTTCTCCTTTAGGGTGTGGGAGTCTGTTGTATAGTACCGCCATGACATTTCGCAAGAGCATCATACTCCTCTAGATCTTATGCTGGCCTATTTCCCTCAGGACTCCCTCATGTCAAGGTGTGAATGCATTATCATGAGCTTTGCCTGCCTTATTGAGCTTTATGCCGGCTTCCCTGACATTGCATTTCATCCATATAGCCCGAGCTTGTCTCATGTCTAGCCATGTAGAGCCATTTTTTATATCCTTCGTAGCTTGATTCCCTTTTTAGCGGGAGGGGATTTTCTCCCGAGTGTCGATATCCTACACATGTATCTTTGCATTGAGCATAGGTATGTTCCACTGCTTGGAACTAGTTTGTTTGGCATTGTGACACTCGTCTCCTCCTAGTTTGTAACTATAAAGCTAGTTTATTCTTTTTTCAAACTTTTCAAATAACTGAAAAAAGTCCACAAAAAAAAAAATCAAAAAACCAAAAGCCCGGACAAGGAAAGATTATTCTTTGGCAACTGTCGAGTCGTGTCGCCTTCGAACAGAGCACTGTATATCACATCCATTGGTTGGGTTATAGTTTGACTTTAGGAGTTGTACTCGTTTATCTGAGTTTATCTCCACCAACTGGTTAAGCTTCCAGTCCCTACGGAGCCTCTGTTGATGCCTCCTGTGTCACAGAGATGTCCCAGTTTGTATATCGAGTCTATGCTACCTTCATTCAATCATCATACGCCATTATGCTCTTGTTCAAAGGAAGTTGAAACTTGAGTCGGCCATTCCTCAGTTATCTTGACTTTGCATGTCGGCCATTCCCGATACAGTTACTGGTTCGTGCACTTTATGATCGAGTCCTTCCACATTATACATATTTGCTAAGTACCTCGTGTTGGATGATGGGGGATGCCTTAATGCCCTCCTTCCAACGGATTTCATCCCATCGACTTCAGATCATTTATTCTAGGAGTGGAGTCTAGAGTCATCTTGAGTTCCTTGAGACTTGCAGTCATTAG
>LPNX010024124.1:79588-216391 GCA_001517045.1 Pseudotsuga menziesii | reverse complement strand
ACCACATATGTGATATCATGTATCATGCCTATTCATGGCCATTGTACTCTTATGTATCCGGGACTGCTATATGTATTTGCAGTTGTATGTAGAGTTGTATTATCGTACTATGTTGATTGGGTGGATGGTCTTCCATTTGGGATCCTTCATCACTCCACTTCTGGGATGGACTTATAATGTATTTCGGCCATCGTATGACCCCTCTAACCTCACACATTAGGTGGCATCTGTTATAGTGGATTTCACCACTCTAAGTGAATCACACTTTGTATGGCCTTCCCCTGTCCCGCTGCAGACTCCTTAGACCCTATGGACGACTTTTTGTCCTTTGATGTTTCCTTGATCATCCCTAAAAACACATGAAAAATGATACACGTGACTTTTTTACCTATAAGCGCATACATACGCGGTTTTGACCACTAAAACCGCGTACATCGGGATGTGTGCATAATCCAAATCCTTTTGGAGTTTTCCTTGACATGGATCCGACTCATTCAACTCCTGGCCTTCCCTATGCCTTGAGATCACTCAGATTCGACCTTTCATTATCCCTTTGAAAAGCTATATAAGGAACCCCTTGGTACATTGAAGGCATAAGAGAGAATTGAGAGCAAAGAAACTATAGTCCATTGTTGCCAGAACTTATGCTTGAGTCTGCATCCCTTTGTCCCTTGGAGCACTTTTGTGTTCTTCCCAAGCTTGCTATCGAGAGATGGAGGATTGAAGTGGTGGAGGCCCAAGTGGGGGATTCAGTTTCTCCAGTTCGCAGACGTGCCGTCAGAGGTTGTATCTTGTAATCTCTGATTTATATTAATAGAAATATATTTTCCTGTCCAATAATGTGTGTTTGAATGAATATTGTATCCATTGGATTATGTCAAATGCTTATACATTATTGATTATATATGCTAGAATAGAGCTAACACCATGATATATAGAATGCTTGTATTGTTTACTTGTTGTTGAGGAAGTAACAGATCAATTCAAGCTGAAGATTGGAGAGCTCAATGGGGATCTACTTCAACCGTCCAGAATAAGGTACAAGGTCTGATCCTTTAGTGTTAGACATTTAATTTCTATTGCATATTGGAAAGGATTGATTTCTGGAGTCAAGCTGTCTGTTGTGGTACCCCAATCCATAGGAATTTCTCTCCGTAACACATACCAATTCATATGTTGAAACCTATCCCTTGTGAGAACTCGATTGGAAAGGATGATCCATTGAAGTAAAGTGCACTTGGGTGTGACAATGATTTTCTATATTTTCTTCCACTGCCATCGAGATGAGGTTGGGTCTGATTGGAATAAGGATTCATCTCCCTCCTTTGCAGCGTACAGGCCCCTAGAATAGTTTAATATCCATGCTATATCATCAAGCTCATTGTTTATTCAAATGTGGGTTTTATGGAGAGAATGCATGTGTTCCTCCCAATAGTAAGCTCAGGCACCAGATAAACCCAAATCATGTACTAATAACCACATTTGATGCCACAATTTGGAATCTTCCTGATCCACAATCTTGTCCAGTGTCGCCTTGCCAATTTTTTGAGTATGAGTAATAATATCTCGAGGGAGTCTCACTTGGGAGGAAAGGCTAGCAATCGAATTTGACCCCACATGAACTGATTTCCCATTTCCCGCCTTCTAAGCCAAGAAGTTTCCAATCACAAGGAAAGATTTGGAGAGATCCTTCCAATGGTTCAAAAACATTCTAAGTGGTCTTGTTTCATCTACAAATCTAGTCAATGAGAGTCCCAAGAGAAATATATTTGGTAATCATGATGGAATTCCTCAAATTGTTTTTGGTTAGGAACAAACACAAAGACTTAGCAGCCATAGCTCTGTTGAAAAAATAATATTTTGATTCCCTAACCACCAAGAGATTTTGTGGCTTCTAGGACATTCCATTTTTCCAAGTGGAAACCACAATAGTCAATCTAACTCCTCCATAGGTAATTGAAATACATTTTATTTATCCGAGATAGTATTACTTTAAGGATATGCACCATTAAATGTCAATAAACAAGAATCTCCTCGAGTGCTAACTTAATCAATACTAATAGCCCCACTCTATAGATCCATTTGTTTCACCAAAAATTAACATGACCTTCAATTCTATTAATCAACCATTGCCAACCTTCTTTCCCATATTTGTAAGGCTTAAAACTGTGAGGTAATTGCGACCTTCTTCTAGATGGAAAAATTCAAAGGGGAAATAATTTTTCCAAAAGATGCGTTAATATTCCCGAGATCAATGAAGATAAAGGGAAAATTTGTGAGTATTGATCTCAATACCTGTAGCTTTACAACAGAGGTATAGCATTGCCTTCAACCTTTGGAAATCTCTTTCTGATTGAAAACAAAACAGAATAATATCACCCATGAACAAAATGTAAGTAATCACTTCTCTACCATGAAAGGATATACCTTAGAACCACCTGTTTCTTCGTTCTTCATAGATTAGTCAACTCATATCTTCAATGACCAACATGAAGAGATAAGGGGAGATGGGACACCCCTAATGGATCCCCCTAGAAGTTTAAACAAAACAGATCATGCCTCATTGATAAGAACTACAAAGGAGTAAGAAGATATACAACCCATAATCCAATTGGTTATTTCCAAACTTAAGCCTATGTGAAGAAGGATCAATCCAATAAATAACCATGATACTTTATCATAAGACTTTGACAAGTCCAAATTAAGTACTCCAACCTTTAAATTTTGGGATTTTTTTCTATGTAATCTTTCGTGTGCAACTCCTATAGCTTCGTGAATTGAATGCCCTTGGATAAAACCATTTTTTTCTCTCAATATCTCTTTGGACATAATAGGTTAGATTATAACTACGATGATTTTGGATATAATTTCCTAAACTCTATTACACATGGAAATTGGCCTATAATCATCAAAGTTCTCTGGCTTATCTTTATTTAGAACAAGCACCAATAAATTTCCATTTAAAGGTCCTTAAATGGATCCATGAATATGAGCTTCCTCAACCACCTTTAAGAGATCGTCACCCTGTATTTCAAAGAAATAATGGAACATTTTAGTTGGCTAGCCATCATGCCCAAGGATCTTGTCTCCTTGGAAGAGGGATAGAACTAAGAGAAGTTCTTCATTCTCAACAGGACAAAAAAATGACCTCGTTTTCTTCATCTTCAACCATTCTCGAGAAATTTTGAATGACTTGCAAGATTCAATCCATCTGAACCTACCCAAGGTTAGAGTAGAGTGAGAAGAAATGTTTGACATCCAGTGTAGACAAAGCAACATACCCTTTGACACTAACACCTTCTATGTTCTTCAGGTCCCAAATTTTGTTGACCACCTTTCTATGCTTGGCCAATTTCTGGAAATATTTAGTGTTTTGATCGCCCACTTCCAACAAAAGGGCTCTACTTTTGATCCTCCTTTCAATTTCTTGCTCTCTAAGACATTTTTCTTTCTCCTTTAAAATACTAGAAACCTCCAAGGAGACATATTCCAAGAAAAGACTAGTGGTACTATTGACATAGATAAACTTCAATTTATCTTCAATTTCAATAAGTTTATCTTCTATTGCACACTTTTTCTCTCTCCTCCATTCTACCACAAATCTTTTCAGTGCACAAAGAGAATCTAAGAATTGAATGCCAATAAATTTATTGATATCTTGTCTTATCAGCCTCTAGTTATCCTTCGTAATCGACTAAAAAGTTACGTCCTCTGCCTAGCTGGAGTTGTATTTAAACAGAATCCTCGATTTCACCTCTCCGATGCCGACTTCTATTAGAATTGAGAAATTACCTGAGAAATCTAAAATATGGACCCAAGACTGAAAATGCTCACATAAGAATTCATGCATATAGAATCTATCCAACCGTTTAGATACTCTTGCATTACTTGACCTTTTATTTGTCCTAGTCACTGATAGGACTCTTGACTTGATATCAATCCACTCCTTAGCTTCAAACAAATCGTGAAAAGAAAGAAGCAATATCATATTCTCTAACAATCCTTCCCCAAATTTCCTCACTGGAAGAGACAAGCTGAAACCCCTCCAACAATAATATTGGGGACCCAAAAAACATTGCTCGGTCAAAGGATTCCTAAAATGTCTTACGATTCTCATACAGACCATAGGTGTTTAAGACTGCGAAGTGACTATCAATTCTTTGGAGAAAACTTCCAAACATAAAAGAAGAATAATAGACGAAAGAGCCTTCTATCACTAGGGATCAATTCACCCAAGAAATTAGATTGCCTCGGAAATGATAATCTCACCTTTACCCATCATTTCTTGAAGAAGTAAAATATTAGGAGACTCCACAACTACTAACCATTTTAGGGATGTGATTTTGGCTTGCTCTCTCGAGTATTGAGTGTTAAGGGTGATAATGTTCATTTGGTAATCCTTTCCTAGGTTTTTGTTGCTCTAATCACCCTTGTGATGCTAGGTTTCCTCCCTTGGTTGATCTCCATTTTATCCTTCTCCTTGGCATGAGAAAATCATGACCTCCTTCCTACTTTTGAATGTTGAGATATGGGAGGATCATCAAACTCTAATCCACCACCTTCCTTACCATGTGAACGAAGAAGGTAAGGGCCATGTGAATTCCTCTTTGACACCTAAATAACTTAGGGATTGGAAGAGACTCGACCTCCCACTTGTCCCTCATCTGATAAATTTATGACCATGTCTCTCACCACCCCCTTATCTATTAGAATATTAGGAGCCTCTTCCAAGGCAGAAGCAATAGACAAAATTTCCTATCTTTCATGGAGAACAGGAGAAGGTGTTTTATTTGAATCCTTCGAAATTGGGAACGTGACCTTCATCTTTTTCCATATATCCACCATCTTATTGAATTGGCTAAGTGTAATGTCAATTCCTTCAAATAGGTCTTGAATGGGAACAAGAAGGCATGGATCAAAGGGAAAATCCACATCGTTCGACAGAATTAGATATTTGACGGGATCCAAATCAAGGAACATGATCCTCCCTGGAATCCATAGGGATGGTTTCCTTAGGAGAGATATCAGGAAGGAGCAGCTCATGAACTGAGTCATTGATTGAATTGACCATCTTCATCCTCTAAATATTCTTATGAAAAGAACAAGAGAAATCTACTATAACGTGACCAAATAAGTGGTAGTGAGCACACCATAAAGCTACATTAATGTAATCGAACTATTGAGTGAAGACAACATCCTCATCCATGAGATTGATTGATTCAAACACACTTGCTCCCAAGTCAACTTCAACTAGAATATGTGCATCCAACGTTTCCAAAGAGAGAAAAATATCCACCTCCATTGCAAGGAATTTCCCTATAGTATCTCCAATCACCTTTAAACCCTCGTGAGACCAGGAATTCTAGAGGAAGCCATGAAAAATTCACCCACACCGAATTAGCTTCCAAGTAATCCTTACAAGGATTAAACATAGGGTGCTAGGCCTTCAGAATGAGCATATTTTTATCCAAGCCCCAAACTTGCTAGAGGATGGCCTAGGAATCCATATCATTTTCAAATTCAGAGTTGAACCAACCCCTTGCCAAAGGATTAACACCAGCGCCTGACTGATCAGTGAACACCAGGAGATATGGATCCAAGAATTCAACTCCTAAATACTAACTCTACTTCCACAAATATTTCCAATGAGTTTTTTTCCTAGCAATCTCAGGATATCCATGACATGGATATCTTTACCCACAACAAGCGATACCCTAGAACCTTTGGAATTAACCACATTTTTATTTGGCTTATTCTTAGCAGAGAAGGAGAAGGTTGATAGTTTTGATAATTCAAGTCAACTTCCAATGAACCCTGAGGCTCTCACCTCATCATGTTGAGGGAATGAGAGACCTAGAGGAGGATGTGCGATAAGACCAGAAATGTCTGACGCATCATGGGAAAAAGAGGGGGATGAAAAATCACCCACACGAAAATTGTTATAGAAAGCAGCAGGCCTTCGACCAAGATCTTTGTACAGGGAATGAATGTTGTTGATGGAACCACCATCATCACCAAAAAAATGGGGGGGAGTTAGATAATAATGTTTTTGACATTGCCACCTTGACATGGGAAAAATCGATCTCCCCCCAATCTTGTACTACAACCATATAGCCATCATTTTCCAACATAGGGTTTACATGCAAGCCATAAATCACTAAATTAAATTCTTCATTGTTGTAGAAGATCAAGGAGTTAAAGGCCTCCTCATCAGAATAGTTGACTAGTTGGATGTCCTCTGCCATATTAAATTTAGATAGATTGGAAAGATGAGCCATGAAGTTCTGGTCTTTGATCCATAGATCACCACCTAAAATGCTAGTCACAGAAAAATCTAGTTGCAGAGCCTCCCGTACATATAAATATGTATATATATGCATATATGTATATGTGTATATGTGTACACACACATATTTATATATTTTTCCAAGGAATTTTTTATATTTGATATTATAAAAAAGAAATCATAATATACATATGATTGTCCAATGTGGACTCAAAACCTATTTTGTGTTGTGTGCACTATCTACTAAGTTAGAGCATATTATAGTCACCCTATAGTGTCTTGTAGACTCTCAGCCATCATGAACTTCAAAAGTCAGCCTACTTCCTATGAGATTAAAAGGATATCTTAGTAACCTTTATGTATAATCAAAACAACAAGCTATCTAATATCCAAATGTGAATACAATGTTCCTTTTGAATAATTTGTGAGAGTGCCTCCTTTGAATTCGTTCAGATAAGACACCCTCCTGCAAGAGCAAATATTTCCTAGATGAATTGTCAATTGAATATTTAATTCATAATAACTATGTGTAAAAAAAACTCAAAAGTATATTTTACCTCCTTGACTTACTTATAATAGGAGTCAGGCCCATATTTTTTATGTTTCACTTATGATTTAACCAGTTTATCAAAATATTTTAGTATCCAAAATCTTAAAGATGTTTTAAACCGATTTCTTCTATAGTTCTCAGCAATAACCAGAGAGCATAAAGAGTTGGCATAGTTAGTTGAGCCTATACCAACAACATGTTTCAATTTAAGGAAATGAGAAGAATCAAGAAAAAGTGCAGGCCCTACCCCACAAAAGCATGTAATTTCTTGACTATCTCTACCAAAGAAACCTTGTGGGTTCACATGATCAATATTGGGCATTAGTAAAGTTCTAGAATATTTATCTTTCGGGTTTCTCTTATTCTCATGCAACAACAATCTAACCTAATGTGCTACATGTTGATGTAATTATAACTTCGGAATGTATTCACTTGTATTTCTTATCTATTGTAACCCGATGTTTATTCCGGGATTTTATCATGATATGTCATACCCCGATGTTCCGATCGGGAGAATCAATAAGGTAAACAAGTCATGTCAAGTCATTGTGGGTAACCCTCCGATTGTCTAAGGGTTAAAGTCCCCGCAGTTCCAGGGCACTAGAGTTATTAGACTCTCCTACTAGAGGTCAGCCCTAGTAGGGTTTTAGTCATGTCGGGATTAGTATAAATAGAGAGTTGGACTCTCTATTTAGCACACATCACATACACACTCAAGCGTAGCGCATAGTTGAGGAAGGAGAAGACACTGGGGCTAGATAAGAAAAAGGTTACTGCTGTCGGGAGATCACTTACTGTTTTGAGTTTTACTTTGGTGTTGATTCTATCTCTAAGGAAGTTGCGGGGTTTTATCCATTTATGGTTTCCCTGAGGAAAACATTGTATTCATTGTCTCCTATGTTTTGATTGATGTGCTTGTTGTTCTCTCAGTTAAAGATCCTAATGTTATGCTAGCTTAATGTTAAAAATCTAACATGGTATCAGAGCTAACCTGAGAAGAAGACACTGTGCAGCTACGGAAACTAGGGCTTCCTACTTTGTGGATCTCTCTCCACATATTTTCAGTAAAAGAAGGTTGGAATAACTCTCCTCCCTAGGGTGCATCTTTCTGTCGAAGCAGAATCCAATTCTGAGGTTTTTCAGTTTTGGACCCAACACTGCTGCCGAAAATTAGGGCTTTTCACAGAAGAGGAATTTTTCACTGAGCCTAGGCCTGGATGGATCTCCTCCCCAAAATCGAAGTTAGGAATAAATTTCAAGGCATTTGGGTGGACATAACTCCAGAAAAGCAAAACCCTAATTTGCTCCTGATCCAGTACTACGGGATTTTAGCTCCAAATCTAGATCCGACATCTTGACCTGGTAAGATCTAAATATTTTGTATTTCCATTTGAGGTTCTCAGTTAATATGTCTCATCATACCAAGCTTGATGAAAAGCTTGAGGCAGCTGATAACTTGCGAGCTTGGAAGTATAGGATCTCCTTGGTCCTGGAAGAGAATGAGTTGGACTCCTACATCCATGAGGAGATTCTAGTTCCAGAGGGAGATGAGGCAAAGGCCTTACATAATAAAAATTTGGTTATGGCAAAGAGGATCATTGTTGATTCTATCAAGGATCACCTTATCCCACAAGTGTCCTCTCTCAAGACACCTAAAGCTATGTTTGATGCCCTAACCAAATTGTTTGAAGGGAAGAACATAAACTGGAAGATGACTCTGAGAAACCAACTAAAGAATGTGAAGATTCAGAATGCAAAAACAATCCAGTCTTACTTCACAAGAGTTTCTCAGATCAAGGAACAACTAGAAGCAATAGATGAAGAAGTTGAAAATGCAGAGATTGTGATGACTACCTTGAATGGCCTCCCTAGGTCATGGGATTCATTCATCCAAGGAATCTGTGCAAGAAATAAGTTAGTCAAGTTCAGTAGACTATGGGAACAATTCTCTCAAGAAGAAGCTCGGATAGCAGCCCGAGAAGAGAAGATGGGAAGTGAAGATCAATCCCTCACAATTCACTCCAAGAAGGGAAGAAGAAATCCTCATTACTCCAAAGGTAAGAACTCTTATCATAAAGATAACAATAGAAAGGACCTATATAGATTGATATGTTATACATGTGATGGAAAAGGGACACTTTGCAAAATACTGTCCTAAGAACAAGGTTCACTCTCATAAGAAGAAGGGAAAAAAAAGAAGACATCATGCTCATGCTGCAGAGGATGATGAACCATCAAAGAAGAGAACTAGATATGAAAGTGAAGATTCTTCAAGCGAGGATGAATATGTTTTGATCTCAGCTCTCACAGGTAACATTACTCATGGAAGTGATGATTGGCTTGTAGACAGTGGGGCTTCCAAACATATGACTGGATTCAAAGAATCCTTTGTGAGACTGTCAGAACATGAATCACCTCACAAGGTGAAGCTAGGAGATGACTACCAATATCCAATAAAAGGTAGTGGGGAATCCTCCTATAAACTAGACTCTGGTAAGTCTCTAACAATGAAGTAAGTATTGTTTGTACCAGGACTCAAGAAGAACCTTCTCTCCATATCAGCATTCGATGCAAAAGGAATGAGGGTTGCATTCATAGATGGTCAAGTCATCATGTGGCCTAGAGGAAACATTATTGATGATGCGGTAGTGATTGGAGAACAAGAAGGAGGATTGTACAAATTGAAGGGCCATCCAGAACAAGTAATGGTCCATGATACAGTAGAGTCAAGTGAACTTTGGCATAGAAGGCTTGCACATGTGCATTACAGAGCACTACCTATTGCAAGCAAATATGTTGAAGGTCTTCCATAAATCCAAGCAAAACATGATGGGGTCTGCAAAGGATGTACGAAAGGGAAGAATACAAAGAAGACATTTCCAAGTAGTGAAAGCAAAGCAAAAGGAATCTTGGAATCATCCTCTCCGATGTATGTGGTCCTATGTCATCAAACTCACTAAGCGGGTATGCATATTATGTTTATTTTATTGATGATTTTTCTAGGAATACATGGGTTTACTTCATGAAGAACAAAGATGAAGTATTCAGCAAGTCCAAGGAATTCAAAGCCTTGATCAAGAACCATATTGAAAAGAAGATCAAGATTTTTCGATCAGACAATGGCAGAGACTTCACTTCAAATGAATTCAAGAGGCTATGCAAAGACTCAGGGATTAAGAGGGAGTTGTCCACTCCTTATAATCCACAATAGAATGGGGTTGCAAAAAGGAAGAATAGAAATATCATCGAAGCTGCAAGAGCAATGCTTCATGATCAAGATATTCCTATGCATCTTTGGGCGGAAGCTGCCAGAACAGCGATGTATGTACAGAACCGTACTCCACATAGAGTACTCAAGAAAAAGACTCTTGAATAAGTCTT
Source organism: Pseudotsuga menziesii (assembly GCA_001517045.1). Lineage (NCBI taxonomy): Eukaryota > Viridiplantae > Streptophyta > Pinopsida > Pinales > Pinaceae > Pseudotsuga > Pseudotsuga menziesii. The sequence continues at coordinate 206,174 of LPNX010024124.1, read as the reverse complement.
CTCTGGCAAGAAACCAGAAGTCAGCCATCTCAGAATATTTGATTGTCCAGTGTACATACACATTCCAAAAGAGAAGAGAAAAAAGTTAGATCGTTCAGGAAAGAAGGGTATATTTGTGGGTTACTCTAAAAGCTCAAAGGCTTACATAATATATTTCCCAGGATACAAGAAGATTGACATCAGCAGGGATGTGACCTTTGATGAAGACACAACTTACAACAAATCCAAAAAGAGACCTGCTGAAGAATCCAAAGAAGCAGAAGCACCCAGAATTCATGATACAACCATGAATGAAGAAACTCAAGAAGAAGATCGAGATTTCAAAGAACCACAAAGACCTGTGGATCCACCTCTGGAGAAGAATCCTCATAAGAGGAAACCTGCTTGGGTACGTGAAATTATCCAAGGTGCGGAAAGATATGGGGCTCTAGAAGAGAATCACAGAGAAAGAAAGAGGACCAGATCCTGCTTCGGGTATGTAGCTTTACTATGTGATTTCATTGATAAAGAACCTTCTAGTTATGAAGAAGAAGCGGAATGGAAAGAATGGAAGGAAGCTATGATCGAAGAGTACTAATCAATCATGAAGAATGATGTTTAGGATATTGTTCCAAGACCAGAAGGGAAGTCAGTTGTAACTTCCAAATGGAGATACAAGATCAAACATGCTGCAGACGGTAGCATTGAAAAATATAAAGAAAGATTTGTGGCTTGGGGTTTCTCTCAGGAAGAAGGAATAGACTATGAAGAAACCTTTGCACCTGTAGCCAGATACACTTCCATCAGATCATTACTTGCTCTGGCTGTAGTGATGAAATGGAAAATACACCAAATGGATGTCAAGACTGCTTTCTTGAATGGTGCAGTAGAAGAGGAAGTGTATGTAGAGCAGCCACTCGATTTTGAGACACATGACAAGGATTCTCATGTGTGTAGACTAAAGAAAGCCCTGTACAGTTTGAAACAGGCACCCAGGACCTGGTACGGCAGAATTGATAGCTTTCTATCCAGTTTGGGCTTTACCAAGAGTAAAGCAGATTCCAACCTTTACTACAAGGTTGAAGATGGAAACCCAGTGATGATTCTACTATATGTAGATGATTTTTTTGTGACAGGTATGGATGGGTTGATTATCGATACAAAGAGAAATCTTGTTGCTGAGGTCGAGATGAAGGACTTGGGTATGATGCATTATTTCCTAGGTATGGAGGTGTGGCAGAGTACAGATGGAATCTTCCTTGGACAAGGGAAGTGTGTAGTAGAGATCCTGAAGAGGTTTGGGATGATGGATTGCAAGGCTATGGCCACTCCTATGGCATCGAACCTGAAGTTATTTAGCAATGCTTCATCAGAGTCAGTTGATGCTATGATTTATCGTCAGATGATTGGGTCCTTGATGTACTTGAAGAACACGAGATGAGACATTTGCTTTGTTGTGAACACCTTGAGTCAGTTCTTGACAGATCTAAGAAATGTTCACTTGATTGTTGCAAAGCATATTCTGAGGTACCTAAGGGGTACAGTTGATTATGGGCTCCAGTACGATGTGAATCAAAATATTAACCTGGAGGGTTATGTTGATTTAGATTGGGCAGGCAGTGCCATTGATAGGAAGAGCACTTTAGGGTGTTGCTTTAGTATGGGATCAGGTGTGATCTCTTGGTTTAGGAGGAAACAATCCTATGTGGCACTAAGTACAACTGAAGTAGAGTATGTCATAGCTTGTTCATCTAGTTGTGAGGCAGTATGATTGCGGAAGCTACTGTCTGATTTATTTGATCTCCAGTTGGATGCTACTTGTATACATTATGACAACCAGAGTTGTGTGAAGTTGTTAGAGAATCCAGTGTTCCATGACAAGTCAAAGCATATCGAGATCAAGTATCACTATATCAGGGATATGGTGCAGAGGGGAGCAGTGAAGCTCCAATATGTTGCGATAGACGATCAAATAGATGATGTGTTGACAAAGCCATTGGCTAGGGTGAAGTTTGAATACTTTAGGGAGAATCTAGGTGTTCTCCATATCGAGATTCTCTCCAAAGGGAAGTGATGAGTCCGTGAGCCATTCTGACATGGTGAGAGGATTGGTTCCTTCCATGGTCAGATGTAAGGGCTAAGCCATTCTGTCATGGTGAGAGGATTGGTTCCTTCAATGTCAATTATGAGTGCTGAGCCATTCTGATATGACTGTAGGATTGGTTCCTACATGATCACATATAAGGGCTATTGCCATTCTTTGAATGGAGCTGTTTGGTGAGGTACAAGGAAAACTCAGTCTAGGACTGAGGGCCATTCTGATATGACTGTGAAATGTGCTCTCACATGATCAGATATGAGTGCATGGCCATTCTGATGTGATAGAGGGATGTGTTCCCACTTGATCAGATGTAAGGGCTAAGCCATTATGTCATGGCTAAAGGATTAGGTTCCTTCCATGTCAGTGAGTGCTGGCCATTCTAACTTGGTGTCAGATATAAGGGCTACCTCCATTCTTTGAATGGAGCTACCTGGTGAGGTACCAGGAATCCTCAGTCTAGGACTGAGAGCCATTCTGATGTGACTGAGGGATGTGTTCCCACATGATCAGATGTAAGTGCAGTGCCTTTCCATAGATGATAGTAGTTGGGTTCCTATCATGCTGATGGATTTGAGTGCTGGCCTTTCCACAGATGATAGTAGTTGGGTTCCTATCATGCTGGTGGATGTGAGTGTTGTGCCTTTTCACAGATGATAGTAGTTGGGTTCCTATCATGCTGATGATTGTAAGTGCTGTGTCTTTCCACAGATGGTAGTAGGTGTGTCCTACCATGCTGGTGGATGTGAGTGATGTGCCTTTCGACAGATGATAGTAGTTGTGTCCTATCATGCTGGTGGTTGTAAGTGCTGAGCCTTTTCACAGATGATAGTAGTTGGGTTCCTATCATGTTGGTGAATGTGAGTGCTGGGCCTTTCTGATATGATTATAGGATTGGTTCCTACATGATCAAATGTGAGTGTTGGGCGTGCCTTTCTGACGAGTAGGTCAGATGTAAGTGTTGGGCAGGCCATTGTGACTTAGTGTCAGATATAAGCATTGAAGAAAGACCTACATGGAGGCTAGGCCTACAACTAGCATGAAAAAGGGTTGGCTCTGTAGAACTTCCTATGATGAGAAGAATCATGAGATAGCACCCGTGATGATCCAGTGATGATGATCCAGCAGTGATGATCCAGATCGAGTGATGATCCAGATCCAGTGATGATGACCAATGATGATCCAGATCCAGTGATGATGTCCAGTGATGATCTAGATCGAGTGATGATCCAAATCCAGTGATAATGTCCAATGATGATCCAGATCCAGAGACGAAGATGACTTGAAGACAAAGAAGACTTGAAGACAAAGATGACTTGAAGATGAAGATGACGAGAAGATCCAGAGAAGAAGACCAGTGGTGAAAATTGTGTCGAGAGAATACCTTTCTAGTTAAGAGGGATTGTTGATGTAATTATAAATTCGGAATGTATTCACTTGTATTTCTTATCTATTGTAACCCGATGTTTATTCCGATATGTTATCATGATATGTCATACCCCGATGTTCTGATCGGGAGAATCAATAATGTAAACAAGTCATGTCAATTCATTGTGGGTAACCCTCCGATTGTCTAAGGGTTAAAGTCCCCGCAGTTCCGGGGCACTAGGGTTATTAGACTCTCCTAGTAGAGGTCAGCCCTAATAGGGTTTTAGTCATGCCGGGATTAGTATAAATAGAGAGCTGGACTCTCTATTTAGCACACATCACATACACACTCAATCATAGCGCATAGTTGAGGAAGGAGAAGACAATGGGGCTAGATAAGAAGAAGGTTACTGCTGTCAGGAGATCACTTACTGTTTTGGGTTTTACTTTGGTGTTGATTCTATCTCTGAGGAAGTTGCAGGGTTTTCTCCATTTATGGTTTCCCTGAGGAAAACACTATATTCATTTTCTCCTATGTTTTGATTGATGTGCTTGTTGTTCTCTCAGTTAAAGATCCTAATGTTATGCTAGCTTAATGTTAAAAATCTAACACTACCTATGTAGGATAAAACACCAAGTAATGAAATACCATATGACTTTTGGTTCACTGAATCCCATAAAAACAAGACAAGGAAGAGCCTTGTAGGTTGTTGTTGTCTCATCAATAAGCTAATATAAGAGATAGTCAATCAAAGACACCATATACAATTTATTAATTCCCATATTACCTTGTGTAACCTCCTTCAAACATCCTTATAAAAATAACAAGTCGCAAACATTTTCTCAACTTATTCATTACTACTCTTCCAAAGTATGCATATGTGTGACCCAATCCAATTCCTCTTTTGTCCATTATCCTAGGTTAAATTTTTCTTTGAGAGGGCCAACCACAATATAATTTTAGTTTTTAAATGACAATACAACTTCCAAAAAAAACTCCATCGCTAGACTCTCTCAGCATGCAAATTATCCTCTATTCTTGTTGAATACCATAACTTTGTTGTATAGTCTCTAGTAGCATGTTCTTGGACCAATTAAGTTTCTCTTCCTATTATGTCAACTTGATTGCACTATGGATATTAAAATTTACATATTAACCCTTCTATTGCTCAGTCTCCTTGTATATTTATACTATCTAAAGTCACCCATATTTGAGCTCAAGCATTTTTATTCAACTATGGCATTGCTTCCCTTAAGTAGAAAAATCCCATGATCATGAAGCACTTCTAGCAAGGTATCAAATAATATGTAGTTTCCTTTGGCTTCAACCCAGGTATCCTATCCTATTTGTACCTTCCTACCATTCCCAACTTGTCAGGCAATTTGTTTTCCCACTAAGAGGAAAGTGTTTATCAAGACACTAAGGGGAAAGAATTTTCCAAGGCTCACCAAACTATGAAATCACCCTGGCAATGTTTTGTTTCCAATATAAACCAGCCCTCCATGGCCAATCCATCATATAATTACTTTTCATAACCCTTGTTTCAAATGCCTTCATTATAAACCAACCTCCAAAAACTCTAGGCTTCTAGAGCTAAATTAAAATGGTGTATGTTTTTCAGTCCGTTCCCCCTGCTTCCTTTGGGGTTGCAAGCACTTTCCATTTGACCAGAGGAATTTATTTCTTTGCCCTTTTACAAGTCCACAAAAAACTAAAGAACTTATTTTTTTATTTTTTTTAGGATGCCTTTAGTAATATTGGTTATTGACATCCAATACATAGTTATGGTCTCCAAATTTTCCTTGACTAGAACCAAAAGTTCTCCCCAAGACAACCATATGTAGAACTAAATGGAAATTATAGCTTCCACCTTTTTGTATAGAAATTTTTTTTCCTCAAAAAAATAACCATTTAGTTTTAAAATGAAGCCAATTTATTTTATCCCTTGATCCAATTCACATAGTTTCATAGGAAAGATAATTCCAACCCGAACTTTAGCCTCTTCAACTAGTTTATTAAACAATATAGTGCACTTGTTCAAGTTAATCACCATTCTTGTTGCTTTACAATAAAGATCTAAAAACTCCTTGATTTTCTCCAACTCCTTTACTAAACCATTACCAAAGATCAAGATGTCATCTACAAACAACAGATGTGTAATAAATAAAAATTTGAAATATTTATCCCCTTCAAAACTCCTTCATTTCTTGCATCTCAAACTAACATACATAATTCTTATAACACTAACAAGAAAAGGGATGGAGATAAAAATTTAAATAAAATAAAACTAAAAAAAAAAAATTTAACCCCTAAAGATGTAGTGAAAAAACCATAAGGGGAACCATTAATCAACATAGAAACAGAGACAAATGAGGGGCATATCATAGTCTAGTTTATAGTATGCAAATTCATATCTAAATAAAAAGGCAATATGATAAACACTCATTTCATCATATCATATGCCTTGGTCAAATCAATATTTAAGATAGTTGTAGGTGAATTTTGTGTCTTTACTAAGTGCATTTCTTCTTGGGAAATTCCCACTACATCATGGATTTGTTGATTGTAAAGGAACCCAAATTCTTCATTATAAACAATACCTACCAATATTCCTTTCAACCTATTAACATTTATTTTGGAAATAAGCTTATAAATTAAGTCACACAAATAAATAGGTCTATAACCTTCAAAGAAACGACATCTTATTTTTTGGGAATGAGGGTTATAAAAATGGAAGAGATCCCCCAACACTTTCCCTGAAATCCAAATCTCTTGAACAACTTCTACCAAATCATGTTTCTAAATATCATAAAACCCCAAGTATAATTCTACACACCAACCATTTGGTCATAAACTCTTTCCTTTCTTGAAAGAAGATAAGATCAACTTTATTTTAGAACTAGCAATTTTAACCTCCAATTCCCTGTTCATTTCCCCATCTATGAGAGTAGATAACAAAATTATAATTGGCTTCAAGTATCAAAGTGAAATTATTGGCCCAATATCATCTACTATCAGAGAAAGGTTATTGGCTTCAAGGGGATTCCTTTGTTTCTCATGTCTATGTTTTATCGTGAAGAGAAAGGGTGTGTTGGGTCTACAATAAACCCATGTTTAAATGAGAGCTTTGAAAAGAATCATGTGAAGAAAATGGCGAGAAGTTCAAGAATATAAGTATAGAAGTTTAACAATTAGAGCTTTGATTTATGGAGGCCAAAGATTGCATATCTTTTGTGGATAAAGAAAAGTGGGTTGCATTGCATCCAAGGTACAAAACCCACTGGTATGTTGAAAGAAGATTGGGAAAAGTTGGAAAGAAAAGCAAGAAGCACGATTAGACTTTGCCTCTCAAATTTAGTGGTGTTGAATGTCTCTATAGAAGACATTACAAAGAATCTATGGGACGAGTTAGAGGACTTGTATCATTCAAATCCCTTGGTAAATAGGTAATTTCTTTGAAATAAGTTATATCATCTTAAGATGGAGGATGGAGACTCTGTGATGGACCATCTAAATGCATTTAACCAAATCAACTTGTCCATGTTGATATTAATTTGGAGGAAATAGATAAGTGTATTGCCTTGTAATTTTATTTACTAGACTGTTGGTTAATATGGTTGTAGTTGGTAGTGCCAATCAATCCACATTAAAGTTTGAGGATGTTGTTGCATCCTTGTTATCAAAGAAAACGAGGACAAAATACATGGAGAGTGTGAGAAAGGATGATTTTATCTGTGAGAGGTTTTCCCCAAGAGAGGAAAATAAAGTCTTCTAGGGCCATATCTAACTATAAAGGTAGAGTTAAATCTCCAAAACAATTTGCAAATAAATGTTGGAAATATGGTGAAGTTGGGAATTATAAGAAAGATTATAGATATAAGAATTTTGATAAAAGTAAGGAATCTTGTGATTCCCCTTCCATGGAAATGAAAACCTCCATAGAAGAAGGAGGTGATTTTTACCTACCATATACAAGCACACATGCAGATCATAATGTATGTGTGATTGACTTAGCTTCTCCATTTCATATGACTCATGATAGGGATTTTTTTGTGAAAAAGAAAAGTACAATGGATGTGATGTTTTCTTGGGAGATCACTCCATAGATAAAATCATAAGACATGGAAGAGTCAAGTTGTTGCATAGATATTGAAGCATTAGAACTCTCCTTGGGTTTTTCACATTTCAGATCCGACTATAAACCTAATATCTATAAGTAAAATAGGTGATGCATATCTGCATACTATATTTGAAAAGGACATATCCAAGATGCTTCAAGGAACAATGGTGTTGATGAGGGGATATTGGATTAGGAATTTGTACAACCTATTGGGAAGAAATTTTAATGGTAGGTGTAATAATTTTATTGTTCTCAAGGATAACAATGAAGAAGGTATGACCCCTAGAATCATTGGATACAAGACAATGATATGGCATCAAAGGTTGGGACATACTAGTGAGAAGGGACTTCAAGCATTACTTGATATAGGTATGGTTGGAGGAATGTCTAATTGGTCATTAGATTTTGATTTCTCTAAACATTGTCTATATGATAAACATAAGTGGGTGAGATTTGTTAGGATTATTAATCCTCCCTTATTCATACTTTCTATTAGATTAATTAACCTAACTTAGGAACCTAAATTAATTAAATGGGTCCACTAGTTCAATTGGGTCCACTTGGCCCAATTGGGACACATGTACCGGTCATTGAAGTGTGGGGAACACTACTAGAGGTTAACTGCCACTTACTTCATGTGCATGCATCAGTTAGGGCACCTCCTAAACCAATCCCTACATTCTAGGAGCCACCGGGAGTCCCGAAACCAACCTACTTCAGTCAGTTGGTGTTAGCATTAGTTAGTCTTAGTTATCCCCCAATTACAATCAGTTACTTCATAGTCAGTTAGTATAGTGCTACTAATGCATGGATAATGCATGGTTACATGGGGAGGAGCGCTTTACTTACCTACCACACTCAGTTGCACTGAGTTAACTAGTTGTTACTGCTTGTTGGAGTTATTGGTCATCGGGGAGTTGTCTATTTTGTTTATGATATTGATTGGGAGACCTTGAGTTAGAGATTCAGTTAGATACAGTCTTATCCACTTGGAGGATTCAAATTCATTACTCATGCATTTGAATTCTACCTATGTAAACTACATTGTACACCGGATATTATTATGATGAATATACTGTAAATTCTTGAGCAATACTTGTCAGTTTCCTGTGTGGTTTGTTTTGCTTAGTTTCTATGTTCACTCTCCATTCAATTGTTGCAACATTATCAGAACTCTTTGCTTGAAGATCATAATGCCATTCAAATTCTAATATGGTATCAGAGCCTTCTCATGCAGGTTTCATGCTTGTTTCTCCTCATTGAACATCAAAATCAATTGGGTTTCCACAGAAGTCCCCTGTGAAAATTTGCTAGCTCTAGATTCATTCAAAGCAGCGGAGAGGGCGTGACGGACCCTGAAAACATGTTCATGTCTGGAGGAAAAGAATGATTCAAACAGTTCATATGTTTTAGTGTTATTTGCAATGAAATTGACAAGTGCTACATAGCTTGAAAGAAGTATTTTCAGTCTCCCTGTCGGAGCAATTATGAGTTCTCAAACTCCTGAGCCACGAATCCTCACAACTTCCAATTACCTTGATTAGAGGATTGATATGCAGCTAGACTTATGCAAGCATGGCTACCTCAGGATCATACATGGATGGGAGGTTGAGCCTCATCAACTGGTAGAGCGAAACAAGTTCCTAAGCCATTATGATGAAGCCTTTGGGTACTTATGTACTTATATTTCCAGATATCTCCTCTTTCATCTAGAAGGATTGAGGACTCCTAGAGAAGCCTAGGAGAAGCTTGATAGCTTGTTTAACAAACAACATGAGCTTCAAGGACAAGTATCTAGTGCTACAATGCAGACAGTGCAGGATAGAGCAGAAGGATGAGCATAATGTCCTTTCCATACTTAGCAAACTAGGTCCTGAGTACTCTGTCTATGTCTCTATGTTTCATTCCAAGCGGGAAAGCTTTCTTGATTGGAAACTTCCTTCTTTAGATTCATTCTCTAAATCCTTAATCAAAGAGAAAAACAAATTGATTCGAATGGGAGTCATCTAGACCTCCAAAGATCAAGCTCTCTTGGTTACTGACTCTTCCAAAGCGCAAGCAAAGGGGAAATCAAAGAAAGAGGAGCCAAAGGTAGCTGATTCGAAGCCTAAACAAAATTAGCAAGCTTCAAAAATGTCCTTCAGCTCTAAGAAGAAGAAATTTGGGAAAAAATTATGTCCCTACTGTGAAAAAGGGTATCACCTTGAAGATCATTGTATGAAGAAGGAACTTGATGAAATTTCTGCTCTTCTCAAGCAGCATAACATTCAAAGAGAAAAACAGTCTGATAATGGACATGAATGATGTCATGCTTTAAAAGCAGTACTACCTCAGTCTATAGCCTATTTGATTGATTCTAGAGCCTCCAACCACATGGTTTCCTCCAAGGATCTCTTCTCCTCTCTCAGTGTTAAAGAAGGGCCCACTATTCACATGGGAGATGATTCCCAAATCTCAGCAGTAGGGAAGCGCACCATCATAGTGAAGCATGGTGTGTTCAGAGATGTCCTATATGTGCCCTCACTTGCAGCTAATATGTTATATGTTTATCAGATGACCCATACTGGCTTTCCAAAGCAAGTATTGTTTGTACCTGAATCAGTAGAGATCACCAATATCTCAACTGGGGAGATTGTAGAGAAAGGGATTGTTGATCATGCCTCTAAGGCATAATATTTCTCTCACTTCATGACATTCTTAGTTCCAACATCATCACAGCTTCCATTCGAAGCTAATGAAGGTATAAACATTCCTTCACTTCCTACTATAGTTTCAGTTTTAAATATTGACATTTCTAATTCAGATTCAGAAGAGGAGTCATCCCAGTTTGCTCCAGACACTGAGCTTACAATTCAAAGGGATCTAGATCTAGATCCAACATCTACCTCATTCTAGAAGCCTAAATGAGCTATGAGCTAAGCTCATAGAAGCATCTAGAGACAGTGTTGGGGATCCAGATGACAAAAGAAGAACAAGGTCCCAGTATCCAAAGGAGAGTGTGGCAATGTCTCACACAGATCCTCTTCTTGTTGAGAGGTGTTTTATGATGCTTGGGTCAGATCCTCAATCCTTCAAGGAGGCTTGCCATGATCCTAGACTGTAGGAAGCCATGGATGAGGAGTTTGATTCGCTACATGACAACCAGACCTGGGAACTTGTCCCCTTACCTCCAGGAAGGAAGATGGTACAGTGAAAATGGATCTACAAAACCAAAATAGTTGTTGATGGGACCACAACCAATTACAAGGCTCGATTGGTGGGAAAATGGTATTCTCAGGTCTAAGTATTGGACTACAATGAGACATCGGCACTCCAGTAGCTAGAATGGACTCTATCAGGCTAGTATTAGCCATTGCTACTTCCAAGAGATGGGAAGTACACCACATGGATGTGAAGAGTGCCTTCCTCCATGGATATTTGGAGGAGGAGATCTATATGAAACAACCTGAGGGGTCTATTGATGATCCTTCCTTAGTCTACGGACTGAGGAAATCATTGTATGGACTCAAACAAGCCCCAAGGGCATGGTACTCTAAGATGGATGATTTCCTCATCTCTCAGAAGTTTGAAAGGTGCAAATCTGATTGCAATGTCTACATGAAGAATAAGGAGGGGTTCTTGCTTCTAGTTGTATTGTATGTGGATGACTTGCTCATCACTAGCAGCTCTGTTGCTGGATTGAGTAGCATCAAGTCTGCTCTTAATAAAGCATTTGTTATGACTGACTTAGGATTGTTAAGAAAGTTCATTGGTCTTGAAGTAAGTCAAAAGACTTCAGGAATCATGAACTCATAGTCCAGGTATTCATCAGATATGCTTAAGAGGTTCCACATGGAGGATTGAAAGGAAGCCCCCTGCCCTTTCTTATCAGGAATCAAGCTTGAAGAAGGTGGTTCCACACCTTTGGTAGACAACACTCTCTACAGACGGCCCATTGGAATCCTTCTGTATCTCACTCATTCAAGACCAAACATATCCAATGTTGTGAGTGTTGTTTCCAAATATATGCATGAGCCACATGAGTTGCACTGGAAGGAAGCAAAGAGGATCTTGCACTATGTGTAGGGTACTATTGATTATGGGATCCACTATGCTACTGGAGCACAGTTGGATCTCACATGATTTACAGACTCAGACTAGACAGGAGATGGAAATGATAGGAAATCCACCTCTGGACCAATTTGTTGGTCCAGCAAGAAGCAAGAAGCCCTTGCACTTTATTCAGCAAAAGCAGAGTATTAGGGAGCTATGAATGCAGCTATTCAGGCAGTTTGGATGCATGGAATATTGACAGAGTTCGAGATTCAGACTTCACCTACAGTAGATATTTATTGTGACAACCAGAGTACAATCAATATCTCTAGTGATCTTGTTCAGAAGCAGAGGACAAAGAACATAGAAGTTCACATGCACTACATTTAGGAACTGGTGCATGAAAAAACCATCACACTACACTACTGTGTGACAAAGGGTCAGATTGCAGATATTTTTACCAAGTCTTTTACTGAAAAGATATTTTCCTTTCTCATGTCTCTTTTAGGCATTAGGGCTTGATTTTCAGTTCCTATCTTAAGGGGGCTTTTCCCAAGAGGTTTTTGTACCTCATTTGTATTGTGTCTCTTAGATTGTATATCGGGTGGCCTACAGTCTTATTAACAAGGCCCATAGTTGTCCAAGTTAGGATTCAAGGGGGGTGTTAGGATTATTAATCCTCCCATGTTCATACTTTTGATTAGATTAATAAACGTAACTTAGGAACCTAAATTAATTAAATGGGTCCACTAGTTCAATTGGGTCCACTTGGCCCAATCGAGACACATGTACCAGTCATTGAAGTGTGGGGAACACTACTAGAGGTTAACTGCCACTTATTGCATGTGCATGCATCAGTTAGGGCACCTCCTAGACCAATCCCTACATTTTAGGAGCCACTGGGAGTCCCGACACCAACCTACTTCAGTCAGTTGGTGTTAGCATTAGTTAGTCTTAGTTAGCCCCCAATTACAATCGGTTACTTCACAGTCAATTAGGCTAGCACTACTAATGCATGGATAATGCATGGTTGCATGGGGAGGAGCTCTTTACCTACCTACCACACTCAGTTGCACTGAGTTAACTAGTTGTTACTGCTTGTTGGAGTTATTGGTCATCGGGGAGTTGTCTATTTGGACTCCGATATTGATTGGGAGACCTTGGGTTAGAGATTCAGTTAGATATAGTCTTATCCACTTGGAGGATTTGAATTCATTACTCATGCATTCAAATTCTACCTATGTAAACTAAATTGTACACCAGATATTATTATGATGAATATATTGTAAATTCCTGAGCAATACTTGTTTGTTTCCTGTGTGGTTTATTTTGCTTAGTTTGTATGTTCATTCTCCATTCAATTGTTGCAACATTATCAAAACTCTCTGCTTGAAGATCATAATGGCATTCAAATTCTAATAAGATTTTCATTCAGTGCTACAAGAGAAAATGAATATTGGAGTCAATACATAGTGATCTACTTAGACCTGTTCATGTTTGATCACTAATAAAATCTATGTATTATGTTTCATTCATTGATGATTTCTCAAGAAACATGTGGGTTTATTTCCTCTATAAGAAATCTAAATTTTTTGGTAAATTTAAAGAGTTTAAGAATATTGTAGAAAACCAAACATAGAAGAAAATAAAGATGTTGAGGATGGATAATGGTGGAGAGTTCCGTGAAAATGAGTTCAAGGAATTATGTAAGAAGAATGGAATAGTAAGGAAAATGGTTACTTTGTAAACATCTTAACATAATGGAGTTGCATAAAGAATGAACGTGACATTGACGGAAAAGACAATAAGTATGCTTAATGGTGTAGGGTTATCACATGAATTAGGGACAGAGGTAGTAGATATTACATGTTTCTTGGTAAAGTGTTCACCTACATTAGTACTAATTGGAATGTTGAAATACTGTAACTTCAAAGGATATTCTAAATGTATTTTACGGATGTACCCCAAGGGAGATGTTATTATTCCTCCGTCGGAATGTTACTATTGTAATTGGTCGTCATAGAGCCATGAGGTAAATCCTCCATTATAAGTTGGTTCATTAGTATCCTAATGAATAATATAAAATATTAATTTTAGTCTTCCTAGGTGAAATTGACCCAACAGTTTAGTGCGGCTGACTTGTTTAGGGTAAAATTCAATTGACATAATGTGTATAAATAGAGGAGTTATGTTCCTCATTATAACATAGACTCACTCACTTGAGTAGCACATAGGAGAGAGAAAGAGAAGATAGAAAAGAAGGAGAATACATTTTTGGGGGTTTTATCTTATACATCTTATACAAAGGAAGTTTTGTTTGGTTTTCTTCCCCTTAAGGGTTTCCCAAGATAAATATTATGTCTATCTTGTGATTGTGTTTCTTTCAGTGATTCTGCATATGCTACTGTTGTGAATTTGGATTGAACAATAATGATATCTAATATAGCATATGAAATACTGACATGGTATTAGATCTAGCCTAAATAGGACAACTTTCACAAGGTGAAACTCTCTCTCCTCTCCCTCCAGAAGAAATTAGGGTTTTTCCAAGTTTGGAATTTGGAAGATCTGCTTGCATAGAAATTTGTGCCTCCATAGAGCGCATATATTGATCCCAATATAGAATTTTTTTGGTGGTTGAATCTCCAGGAAATCCAAGCCCTGGTTTGTCCCTAAACCCAAAAAATGCAGAAAACCAAAACCAGAAATTCTGCAGAAATTGGAACCTCGCAAGAAGGATTTGAAGGGTGAATATTTGGGATCTCTAGAAATCAGTTGGACCAACCAACTCACCTCAATCAAGTGCATCTCCTGCTAATATCATTTTTTCATATTGATAAATTTCAATTTTTAGTGACCTACTAGATAGGATGGCCCCAAGCACTAAGCTTGAGGACAAATTGGAAGGCATAGAAAAATTCCTAGCATGGAAGTATAGGATTGGTCTCATTCTTAGAGAATGGCCTTGACAAGTACATTAAGGATGAAGTTGCAGAACCAACAGAATTTGAATCTAAAGAGAAGCATGAACAAGACATAATCAAGGAAATGACGATCATTCTTGATTTTATTAAAGATCACTTGATCCCTCCAGTGTCATCTAAGAAGACGCCAAAGAAAATGTATGATGCACTTTCTAGAATGTATGAGGAAAGGAATATCAACATAAACATGAATTTGAGAGCTAAATTGAAGGTCGCCAAGATGAGCAAAGGAGAACCAATTCAAGATCAATTCTCAAGGGTCTCTCAGTTCAGGGAACAACTAAGTGCTATTGGAGAAACCTTTGATGAACATGAACTAGTTATGACTGCTTTCAATGGTCTCACTAGACCTTAGGATTCATTCATACATAATTTGTGTGCCAGAAAAGAAAGTATGAACTTTGACATAGTATGGGAAGATCACATTCAAGAAGAAGCTAGAGTAGCTAACATGGAAGATGATCAGGCTCTAGCCATCCATACTAAAGGACGAAAACAATCAAACTTCAAGAAGGGTAGTCATAAACCTTCAAAGAAGAAGTTTAAAAAGAAAAGAGTAAATGAGAAGAAATATTACTCAAAGTATCAATGCTATAATTGTCATAAGATAAGACATCTTGTCAGAGAGTGTCCATCACCAAAGAAGAAGAAGAACAAAAGACATCATGCCCATCTAGCTAAAGATGAGGATGAAGAAGAAGAAATACCTCGAAAGAGACTAACAAAAGAAGAATATGTATAAGAATATGTACTATTCTCCGCACTCTCTGGGTTTGTAACACCTAGAGAAGATACATGGCTTATTGATAGTGATGCTTCAAAGCACATGATAGGGAAGAATCAAACTCTATCAAGAATTGAAGAAAATAACTCTCCTCATAAAATATCATTAGGATATTACTATATATATCCCATCAAAGGTATTGGTAAATCAATCTACAAGCTTGACTCGAGGACTTCCATGAAGATGAAGGAAGTACTGTATATACCAGGTTTGAAAAAGAACTTACTTTCCATATTAGCTCTAGATAAGAAAGGATATATAGTTGCTTTTATAGATGGACAAGTACTGATGTGATCGAAAGGAAAGACACTTGAAGATGATGTGGTCATTGGTGAAGGAGGAGGAGGACTGTACAAACTCAAATGAAATTCAGAGACAACTCTTGTCCACAAGACTACTAACTCTAGTGAACTATGGAATAGGAGGCTTTCTCACATCAACTACAAAGAACTTCCCTACTTGAGCAAGGTGGTAACAAGGTTATCATATCTGAAGATTAATCATGAGGGAACTTGCAAAGGATGTGCAGAGGAAAGAACATCAAGAATCCCTTGTTGAAAAGTGAAACAATGACTAAACATACATTGGAATTAGTTCATTATGATGTATGTGGTCCTATGCCCTCCATATCGTTAAGTGGATATGAACATTATGTCACATTTATTCATGACTATTCAAGAAAGACATCAATATACATCTTGAAGAACAAAAGTGAAGTGTTCGGGAAATTCAAGGAATTGAAAACCTTGATAGAGAACCATTCAGAAACAAGAATCAAGACACTAAGATCATATAATGGTGGAGAATACACTTCAAAGGAATTTGAAGCATTCTGCAAGGAGGCAGGAATGAAGAGGGAACTAACCACTCCCTATAATCCTCAACATAATGGTGTTGCGGAAAGAAAGAATAGAACTATTATGGAAGTAGTGAAAATAATTATTCATGACCAAGACCTCCCCATGCACCTATGGGCTGAAGTAGTGAGAACCGTCGTATAGGTTCATAATAGATTATCTCACAGTGCTCTTGGATTCAAGACTCCTGAAGAAATGTATATAGGAAAGAAACCTAAAGTGAGCCATCTCAAGATATTTGGTTGCCTAGTATATGTACATATTCTAAAAGAGAAGAGAACCAAGTTGGATCCTTCTAGAAAAAAGGGAATATTTGTTGGATACTGTGAAGTATCCAAAGCCTTCAGGATATACATTTCATGATTCCATCATATCGATATTAGTAGGGATGTAAAATTTGATGAAGAGACAAAAATTAAGAAATCTAGAAGGTGTCATCTTGAAGAAATACATGAAGAGGATGTACCTCCCAGAATGATAAAAGATAAACCCTCTCCTGAAATAGTAGCATCAGAATATCATGATATGCTAGAACCTCAGGAACCCCCTACTATGGATATGTCTCGAAAGAGAAAACCTGTGTGGGTAACAGAAACCATACAAGAAGTAGAGACATATGGAGCTCGAGAAGGATCCAAAAGAATAAGCAAAAGATAAAATCCATACTCTAGTTTTGTCTCTTTGATGTGTGACCTTGCAGATCAAGAACCCACTAGCTATGAGGAAGTTGCACAGAAGAAAAAGTGGGTGGAAGCAGTGACGAAAGAATACCCGTCAATAATGAAGAATGATGTTTGGGATATAGTACCCAAACTAGAAAACAAGAGTGTGGTATCTTTGAAATGGATCTACAAGATAAAACATGTTGTTGATGGAAGTATTGAAAAGTACAAGGAAAAATTTGTGGCAAGAGGATTCTCTCACAAAGAGGGGATTGCTTATGAAGAGACATTTGCTCCAGTATCAAGGTACACTTCCATTAGAACCATCATGGCACTTGCTTCCATGATGAAGTGGGATCTACACCAGAAGGATGTAAATACAACCTTCCTTAATGGTATGATTCAGGAAGAGGTTTATATCGAACAACCACAAGTATTTGAATTCAAAGACATAGTGACTCATGTATGTAAGTTGAAAAAGGCTCTATATGGACTGAAGCAAGATCCTAGAGCTTGGTATAGGAGCCGATCCTAACCTTTACATGAAGGTTATGGATGATGAACCTGTCATACTATTAATGTATTTGGATTATCTATTTCTGACTGGAAATGGGAAACAAATCACACAGAGAAAGAAAAATCTAGATGAAGAATTCGAGATGAAATATCTTATATTGATGCATTATTTCCCTGGGATGGAAGTGTGGCAAAGCCCATAAGGAATCTTCTTGAACCAGAGAAATTATGCAGTAGAAATATTGAAAATATTTGATATGTTGGATTGTAAATCCATGGCCACACTCATGGACACCAACCTGAAGTTGTTATCCGATGAGTTATCAGAGTTAGTGGACATGATTCAGTACAAAAAGATCATTGGGTCATTGATGTATCTGACGAATAGAAGGCCATATATATGCTTTGTTGTGAACACCTTAAGTTAGTATATAGTTAAACCTAGAGGGGTTCACTTGATAGATGCAAATCATGTGATGAGGTACCTAAAAGGTACGATATATCTTGGACTTTACTATGGGAAAGATCATGACTATAGATTGTATGGATATATGGATTCAGATTGGGCAGGAAGTGCCACAAACAGGAAGATCACCTCAAGTGGATGTTATTATCTGGGATCCAACATGATCTGATGGTTTAGTAAGAAACAATCTAGTGTTTCTCTCAACATAGCTGAAGTAGAGTACATAGCATCTTGCTCCGCTAGTAGTGAAATGATATGGCTTCAAAAACTGATGTCAGGTCTATTTTACATGGAGTTGGATACCACAGTGATTCTTTGTGACAACTAGAGTTGCATAAAGATGACAGAGAATCTTCTGTTCCATGATAAATCAAAGCACATAGAAATCCAATATTTTTATATAATGGATATGGTACAAAATGGATTTATAAATATCCAATATGTGAGTACCGATGAGCAAGTTGCTGATGTACTCACCAAGCCTCTATCTCGAGTAAAGTTTGAATATTTCGGTGACAAGCTTGGTGTAGTTTGAAAATACTTTCCTTGCAAGGAGGAACATTGATTGGACTACAAAATTTAATTGCAAGAATGAATGATGAATATATGGGTTGTAGTGTCCCTTTTTGGAATTTTGGAGAAATGCACAAATTGGGCAAAATTCGAGCTTAACTAGTAATGACTCTAGAGGGTTCCAACTTTCCCTAAATGGTCCTGAATTTGAAAGGAGATGGTATGGTGAGTCTTAAAACACCCCAAGGTGGTTAATGGATAATTTTTATCACACTTTATACCTTTCAAACTTGTTTGTGTCTAATGAAAAAAAGACCAAAATTACTAGGAAATTGTGTTCAAATCCCCCCAAGGGTGATGGCCAAACTAGCTCTCCAAATCAAGTACGAACCTCAAAAATTTTAGAACAGAGTATTGGAATGAGTATAAAACATCAATTACTATCCTTAATCATGTTTATTAAGTTCTTCCAATGGATTAGGGTCTGCAACATTTGTAGGGTAACTTTCATAGAAATTGCCTAAGGGGAATTTGCATTAGTAGCTAGACTTTGACATAGGAAATGTACAATATATGGTTTTGAGAGTAATATAAAACATGGTGGTAATATATGGAATAAAAATTTCTTCCAAAAAATCATAAAAATCAAAGGAAAACCCTCCCACAAATTTGATACAATACTTTTCCAAGATTGAAGCCAAAGTCATGGAAACTAGTGATTCAATGGCATGGGAATGCAAGCTTTTCACACATGAGTTTCTTGGATTTTGAACCACAGAGGTTATGAACATGAAATTACAGAGTAATACATAATATATTTCTGTCACAACATCCTCAAACTCATATAATATCTCTAATACAAATCTAGTATAAAACTACTTCAAGATTGAAGCCAAAATCCATGAAGACTAGTGATACAATGGCATGAGTATGCAAGATTTTCATACATGTATTTCTAATATTTCGACTTACATAGTATGTGTACATAATATTACATATCCATACATCTTTTATTGCTTCCCCATCATCATAAAACTCATATAAATGTTCTCATACAAATCTGATATAAAGTTACTTCAATATTGAAGCCAAATCCATGAAAACTAGTTATTCAAGAGCATGGGGAATGCGAGCCTTTCATAGATGTATTTCTGATATTTAGAATTACATATCATATGGAGATGATATTAAAGAGACATACATAATAAATCAATTTTTTTTCATCAACTATCCTCAGCAAGGCACAAGAATCACTCCAACAAGTGCGCCATCAAATGTGAGTGTGGGGAAATGGAGAAGAAGGAATGAGAGAATGGGGATATATATGAGAATTATATTGTATGGACCTTCAACCTAAAAATAAAACTCCTTCATTAATCTCGCATGATATTTTTTAATGGCCTCTACATCAACCAACTTGTAAAGGAATCCAACTCCCTCGAAATTGGTCCACAAGCAGGGAGAGTGAACACTCACCGTGCAATGGATAAGCAAAAGCTCTCCAAAATACCAAAGGAAAATTAACAAATGATCAAGATATATTATCCTTCCTCATATAATCATTTTATTAACTTCATGAGGCATCCTAAGGTCTAATTTCCCTCCATGAGCTTCCTCCAACTCATATTAGTGGTTTAGTAACTCTCATGACACTTGTCTTCCTCTTCATGCTCCAATTCTTTCCCTAATTCGAATAAATGCCTCTAACTCCCAAATTCGACCTCTTGTGTATATTTGTATCCCTAACATGTCATATTTTTCATATGTCAGCAATCATGTCTGAATTTTGCATACTTGTCATAGAATCTTCCATCATTTGTTGTCATAGAGTGCATAGAGTCTCCTTCCAAGCAGCACACCTGGTCTTCTATTCTCTTCCTCTTCCATGGGAGTTACCCTCCTTTACCAATTCGAATTCCTTGTCTCATTATATGATATTTGACACCACATAACTATACAATAATTTTACACTGCCCATTTGTTGGAATTTGGATGAATATCATGCCAAGTGTGCAGGGAATCTAGTCACCCAAAGGTTCCACAAGCTTCCAAGTGTCTTCATGAACCCATGCCACATTATTTTCTTAGAATTTATCATTTATGTGACCCATTTAAATATGAATATGGTAAAATAAATTCCTTTTGGATCCCATCTCCTCTTATTACAAAATTTATGTCTCCATCGCAACATAGGGAACTACTAGGTTGGTGAAACATTATTTGCAAATAGTCTTATTTGGAAATTATTTAATTGGGGACATGACATGGACCATGTTCGAAAAGGAGGAAAACGTCAAAGATATGGACTCTCCTTGGAAAGGTAGAATAAGTCGAATATATGAACCCTCCTCGGACAAAGGGGGAGCAGGTTGATAATATAGATCCTCTCGAAAAATGGGGAGTGATGATAAGACTGTCATCGATGATAGAATATAGTGAAGATACAATATGAAAGAGGCCAAGTACGCCTAAAGACTCTGACAAGATCTAACATTCACTTGTGTACGATACTATCCTCTCTTGAGGATTGCATGTATAACACTATGTTCATGAGAGTGGTCCTTACTAGCTAAGGATGTCCCTACATACGTTACTCTCGCATGGACAATACCCACATTTATTTGTGGATACCATAGTATAACATTCGCTTGCGAATGGTCCTATATTTCAAGCTGAGGATTTCCTATGATGAGTCCTCACAGACGATAGGGCCGACACTTCGGTGCGGTCAAGATATGATTTGGAGACATTACTCTTGTATGGAGAGTGTACCGACATTTATATATAGATGCCATAGAATAGCACTCTCTTGGGAGTGGTCCTTGATTTAGTACCAAGGATGCTCTATGATGAGTCCTCACAGACGTCATAGTATAACACTCGCATGGAGTGGTCCTAGATCTAATAGACCGAGGATGTCCTATGATGAGGGCCTACATTTAGGTGCGGTCGAGATCTGCTCTGGAGACAATACTCTTGCATGGAGAGTATGCCTACATGTACATGTAGATGTCGTATTATAACACTCTCTTAGGAGTTGTCCTAGCTTTGAAGTTGAGGATGCACTATGATGAGTCCTTACGAACAACAGGGCCTGCATCTAGGTGAGGTCGAGATCTACATTCCCTTGTAATCAATTTAGTTGGTTGTTACTATGGACCCTCCTCATTAAGGGGGAGTATCCCGATGGAGGATTACATAATCCTTAGAACTATGTCCTAAAGTGATAGGAATTGATCATCCCACAAAGAGATCATGTGTACTATAGGTAGCGTAGCGGAAAATGATCGAGAAGAGCGAAGTGTTGCTGCAAAGGATCGAGAATATCGAAGTGTTGCTACAAAGGATCAAGAAGATCGGAGTGTTGCTACAAAGGATCGAAATGATCGAAGTGTTGCTTCTACGAAGGATCAAGAATATCGAAGTGCTACTACTATGAAGGATCAAGAAGATCGAAGTGTTGCTGCAAAGGATCGGGAAGATCAGGTTGTTGCTATTACAAAGGATCAATAAGAACGAAGTGTTGTTGTGAAGGATCAAGAAGATCAAAGTGATGCTACAAAGGATCAGAATATCGAAATGTTGTTGCAAAAGGATCAAGTGATCGTATGTTGAAGAAGATGAAGACATTGGAGAGTAAATGTTCTAGTTACCGATGAATGTTGAAAACTTCCTATGATGTATAGATGCATTACCTCAATACTGCTGAAAATACTCTCTCTCATTACTCCTATATTCTATGATGATGCTGTCAATAGAATACCCTTCTCGTTAAGGGGAGGTGTTGAAATATTGTAACTTCAAAGGATATTCTAAATATATTTTGCTGATGTACCCCAAGGGAGATGTTATCATTCCTTCATCAGGATGTTACTATTGTAATCGGTCATCATAGAGTCATGAGGTAAAGCCTCCATTGTAATTTGGGTCATTAGTACCCCAATGAATAATTTAAAATATTGTTTTGAGTCTTCCTAGGTGAAGTTGGCCCAGACAGTTTAGTGAGGACGACTTGTTAAGAGTAAAAGTCAGTTGACATAATGTGTATAAATAAAGGAGTTGTGTTCCTGATTATAACACCGACTCACTTACTTAAGTAGCGCATAGGAGAGAGAGAGAGTGAGTGAACAACAAGGGAGAGATTACATGTTTTTGGGTTTTATATTATACATCTTATATAGAGGAATTTTTTTTGGGTTTTATTCCCCTTGAGGGTTTCCCGGGATAAATATTGTGTCTATGTTGTGATTGTGTTTATTTTAGTGATTATATATTTGCTGCTGTTGTGAATTTGGATTGAAAACTAATGATATCTAGTCTAGCATATGAAATCTTAACATGGAAAACTCCACATGAGGCATGGAATGTTAAAAAAACACTCTCTTAAACATCTCAGAGTTTTTGGTTGTGATGCTTATGTACATTTTCCAAAGGAAAATAGGAGTAAGATGGATAATAAAGTTGAAAATGTATATTTTTTTGTCTTAAATACAGTATAAAATGTTATAAACTTTAGAACCCATCAACTAAGAAGATTTATGCAGTTGAGTTGTTGTATTTATAGAGTTTAGAGTTATTCCGAAACAAGAAGTCCAACCAAGGGAAGAAGAACTAAAGAAAATAGAGTTTGAGTTGGAGGGTGAATAATATGACTCAATGAAAGAAGATAAAATAGAATAGGAAGAGCCTCATATTCCAACCTTGAGGATATCAATTTAGGAAAGAAGGAAACCATAAAGGTATACCTCACTTGATTTTTGCTCTATCTATTATTGATGATGACCCTAGAACTATTAGGGAGGTAGTGCATTTAGAGGGTAGTAAAATTTGGAAGAAGGACATGGTTTAAGAAATTGATTCCTTTGATAAAAATAAGAACTAGGACCTAGTTGAGTCATTGGATGGAAGAAAACTTATTGGTAGCAAATGGGTGTTTCAAAAGAAGTTGAATGCAAAAGGTAAGGTGGAGAAGTATAAAGCTTGATTAGTAGAAAAGGGATATTCCCAAGTGAAGGAAATTGATTTTGGTGAGATATTTTCCCATGTTGCAAAATTAAATTCTATTAGATTGATTATGTCTACTACTACTACTTTTGATCTTGGAGTAGAGAATATGGATGTCAAGACAACATTTTTGCATGGTGATATTTAAGAAAAAATCTACATGAAACAACTAGAAGGTTTTACACTAAAGAGAAAGGAGATGGTTTGCAAGTTGAACAAGCCCCTATAGGGATTAAACCAATATTCACCAAGAATGTGGCATTAAAATTTGTGATACTTATCTAATGGGACTTGTTTTCTCAAGAAGCAAAGCTAATCACTATGTGTATTCCAAGTAGGTTGGCGACCATTTATTTATGTGGTCTTATATGTTGATGATATGTTGTTGATTGGAAATAACAAAGAAATCATCAAGGATGTCAAAGCTTAGTTATCTTATGATTTTAATATGAAATATCGTGGTGCCACAAAGTTTATTTTGGGTACAAGAATTAAAAGATGTAAAACAAATAGAATAATTTAGCTAAGTATGTACATGTCAAAACTAAGGAAGAACATTGGGCAGTTGTAAAGAGGGTCTTTAGATATTTGTGTGAAACTTTGGATTATAAAATATACTACAAAGGAATACTTGGATCTCGGATGAAGATATATATATAGGAATTGTTGATGCAGTTTGGGGAGGAGATCTTGACTGTAGAAGATCCACAAGTGGTTATATATTTAACAAGTTTGGCGGAGCAATCAGTTGGATGAACAAGAGGTGGGTTGTAGTTGCACTGTCAACCATACAATTTGAGTACATGATAACCACTCATGCAATTAAGGAATCTATATGGTTTCAAAGATTGTGTTTGGTCATTGGTTTTGTTCAAAAAATAGTGAAAATAAGGGGTGAAAGTTCTAGTGCAATTTTTATGGCAAAGAACCATGCTTATCATTCCAAGACAAAGAATATTGATGTACAATACCATTTTGATAGAGACATAGTTGAACATAACACAATATCGTTGGATAAGGTTGATAACTTGAATAATGTTGTAGATTCATTGATAAAGTTTATTAGTGTTGAAAAGTTCTTTTGCTGTAGAGAATCAATGTGCATTGTTTCCCATAACAAGTGATTAAATGACTGCTTTCCCTTGCCCCATTTTACAAAGAATATAATAAGTAGGAGAATGTTCTACATGTTTTGTACTCCTAGAGTAAAGGGATATGGGAGGGTTGGGGGTGGTGAGAATTTTGTGCGTCCATTTTGTGCTTTTTGACCCAATGTAAACTAGTTTTAGTTAAGGAACCATGGTTGTAATTTAATTTGGATTAATAGATTAGGGTTTTGGATGTTGTAATATTGTATTGTAAATAATGAAGAAAATATAATGAGATACATAGAGGTTTAACTCTCAATTAGGTTTTCTTTTCTAGTTAAGGGATTTCACGGTAAATCTATGTGGACTATGTATGCAAGCTATTGTTATCTCTTATGTTTAAGATTCTATTTGATATTTTTTTTCCTTGCATAGGTTTATCAAACTCTTAAATAAGCCTAAAGGGGATATCTTCCTTGCCTAAGAAGTCCTTGTTACTACCCTCCAACATCTTCAAGACCCATCCTTCATCTTCTAAAAAGATATCAGTATCATTGTGTTTGAAAAGGGTATTTATCCATGCTTCCACCTCCTTTAACTCTTTGTGTGATCTAGAAGCTAGTTTTTTGGCCCACCCTTTCAAAACCTTATTAATTATTTTATCATTATTTGAAATTTTCTTCATGGAAAATCCCCCTACCAAATTATCCAAAGGTTTTCTAGTGTTTGACTATTAAGTCCCTAAAATCATCTTAAAAAAACAAGCATGTTTGAATTTCATAGGACTTAGAGGCTTCAATTCTTCTTATTCCAAGTTTAATAAGATTGGGAAATGAACTAAAGCACCCCTGAAGCCAGCCCATGATTCTATTTTAAGATTTTCATTAAAAATGACTCTGCCAACAAGAACTTGTCAAGTCTTTTGGAAATTCAATATCCACCCCTTCTAGAACTTCTCTAGGTGGGTACAATATTGAATAGTTCCACATCAACTACATGAAGTGTCAAACAAATGAGAAAATTAGTCTCCAAGAGGATCTCTTCTAGATATATTTCCCCAAAGTTCCCTAATATTTAGGGTTACATTTAAATCACCCCCAAAATCACATTATTCCTGCTTATTACACTAGGATCAATAAGATTATCCCATAAGGGTGACCTATATCCATAGGGCCCATATACATTAAGCAGACTTAGAAATTTCCCACACTCCTTAGCTAAGAGCTCCAACAAAATACTTGAATTCCACCATTGATGTATAAATAGTGTCAAACTTGTCTTTTCCACCTCGTAACTAAACCTTTAGATAACCCTATAACATCTACAATAACAAAATTTCAATCCTTTAAAACAAAAGACAAGAATTGTAAATAGTTATGGCCATAATACATTATTTCTTGAAGCATAACTAAATCATGTTTGTAAAAAAAAATACTTCTATGGAATAGCTTCATGTGGGCACATCATATGCTATTGTAACATCTCATATCTATTTTTATTCAATATCTATTTTTCTTAGTAGACCTCTATGGATTTTTTTTTATGTCCTACTTATGTTGGATGTTTATTTAGTAAATGAATTGTTGTGCATTTCATCTAAAGGGTAATTTCTAATAACCAATCTTTTGAGTGTATTTCTATGAGGCCCTTTCAATTTCCATCTCCACCAAAATGCCCTCTCACAGGTCTAGTTCCACCAATATACATGCAATTCTCCTGTCAATATTCTTCGACCAACCATCCTCAAAAGCTATGAAACATCCAATAGAATTATCCATATTTTCCATATTATTGTTATGCCACAATTCCTAGGGAAGGTTAGGCAACAACACCCAAAATTTATGAATATAGTTTGTCTCTCTACATAGATTGAAACTAGGGACCCAATGCTTCATACAAAGACCTGAATACCCCCATATCCCTTCTTTATCCATCCCCAACTTAACATCCTCTTCATTCTTCAAAGTAAAGCAAATCCACCCTCATGCCAAGACATTAAACAATTGAAGATAACCCAACACATGTTTACAATGTTATGACAACCACCATTTGGAGTTTCATTCTTGAAAACATTTCCCATGTACCCACCTAAAAAATATCGTGCCATCAAATCATTCACTTCTGACAATTGCAAATCATGTCCAACCACCATTTAACACGTTCATGTCTAACTTTGATGCATTGTTTATTATGATCCACATAGATCTTTGCACCTATTTTCTTATTCAAATCTTTGGAATCACTTCCTCTAAGCTCTCGTGCCTCAACACGATACCCTTCTACCTACTCAAACTTCTTTAAGACCTCCTCCACTCCATCATGATTAATATACTTTAGCAAATCCACGTGAGAAACAACATGCTAGGGATTAGCAGTGTTTATCTCCAAACTACCTTTGAATTGATTCCCCATGGATGTATTCAAAGTCAACCTTATCGAAACTGGGGATTAGTAGTGTTTATCTCCAAACTGCCTTTGAATTGATCCCCCATGGATGTATTCAAGTCAACCTTATCGAATCCTACCTAGCAATCTTCACGTATACTTGTGATGACCTTTCCAAGTTGCTTTGAACCAAACACCTACTACCAACTACCAATTCTAGCGATCCCACCTCCTCTGTGGCTTCTACTATCAGAACCACATTCAATACCATGGAGCTATTCCAAAGTTCTATCAACTCATTACATGAGTAGAAGATAAACCTTGGAATTTGCTCCTCAACTTCACCATAATCTACCAAATCCATTTCTTCCTCCATGATACAAGCCTTGAGGTTTAACCCTAATAACCATCTCTATCCAACTTGTGGAAAACCTAAGTGCCTACCTTCACCTCAAATGAACCCGCAGACCCCTCATTTATAATACATGTTTTTAGGAGGGCCTTTTACATCTATTTTTATTTTCACCAAAATCACAATTGCTTATGAAGATAACCTTGAAATTGAATCCTCTGTTTTCAAATTTGCATGAGAATTTTTTGAAGGAATAAGAAAACACTATAATTGAACCGGTAGGATGAAAGATTGCTCAATGGAGAAACAAAGGAAGACATAAGGCACCATTGAATAAATATTGACCATCACAAGTAGCCTTGTGATTGTTTGTTGTACCAATGAGTTATAAATGAGATGGAGTGGAACAACTTACAGTAGAAAGTATCCTATGGTCAAGATCCCCTTTAGAGATGAGAAACCTAGGTCTCGTTGCCACAATCTATTGTGGTGACAAGCATCTAGTGGTCTGAATTCACTTCCCATTGTGGTCACCATCTTCCTATGACTTGTATCCTCTATTCACTAATGTGGTGAGGAGCATCCCATGGTCTGTATCCATTTCCCAATGAGGGGATGAGCTTCCATGGATCTTATATGCCAAGAAAAAGGAAATTGAGCATCTTTGGAAAAAAAATCCAACTAAAATACAAATGATTTTTCAATAAAATATCAAAGACCTTTAAAATTCATTTCTTTTAATAACCCTAGAATTAAGAGAGATTCAACAACAATTAGAACACTACGTGATCTATATGTCATCAAAGATATCAAGCTAAATCTAGAGAAAGTATGCCCTCAAATAGTACATGTGTCAAGATCCTGACAACAGATGCATGCAATTCCCAACTACAAGAAAGTACCCTATTGGAACCCTAAAATTTCCATCCATTCCAACCCCCCATTAGCAAACTATATCATATATTGTAAAATACCACTTAGCGTATTCTTTGATCTCTTCTCCTCTTGCGGGTAATTGTACTCCAATCTTTTCTTAACTCTTATATGTAATTTTCCTCCTTATCATATGAACTTCATCAAAGACATTCCACATCAATTATAGCATTGGAATAACTTATGGGACACTGAAATTTCCATCAATTCTGCCCCACCATTAGAAAAACATGTCGACTACTTTAAAACATCACTTAGGGTATTCTTCAATTTCTTATTTCACACACACACACACTTAAAAGTTAAATTTTAAATCAATTCACTGACAAAACACTTCATAGATGGGAAGAAAAGGATGAGAAGTTGAAACTTCAAATATCGTGGATCCAAGGCTCTTGTACTATGTACCTAAGGAAGCAAAATGTGTTTAAATAATAAAAACAATTTTCAAGTACTTTTGTATCATTTTTTTTGTTAATTTGATTATTTATTATAATAATAAAATGATATAATAATAATAATAATAATAATATATTTTGAAGGTCACAACAAAGTCACACACCAATTTGGTGTATGACATTAACTTATTTATGGAACAAGAGACTTTTTTTACGCAACAATTTAACTACTAAAATATGTTTTTTTATTTCATACAAAACTAACCAAATTTAAAAATCATTACTTGATTGTGACTAATTAACTTAATATTCACAATCATATATTTTGTCTAACCTTAAGACATACTAATATATTTTTTCTCACTTTAAATATTAATACTACGAACAGATATTACATTACACTTCTCGTCATATTGTAAAAACTATTTTATATAATCGTAAAAAATAATCTTATATAACAAATGCAAACATTCCACCACCTTTAATAAAAAAACTCCAATCTTTTATTTTAATCTTTATTTTTTTACATCAAGGACTTTCTAAGATGCATAAATAGATTCTTCTTCACTCCTTTTTTCATGAGAAACAAATTATAACTTGATATTCCAAAATAAAATCGAAGTTAAAAACAATTTCTAGAGAATATTTCTTTAACTAATAGAAGGTTGTATTCTATGTACCTCGGTACACTAATACTTACTAATCATATGAGCGTACATGTATTTTCTTTTTAACACTATCTTCCATAGATCACAAAAAAGTAACAGTATGTACCAAATCAATATTGTTATACCTAAACATGTTGACAAATATCTTCAAAAATATTTAGATTCCTAGCTTTCCAAATTCCCCTCCACAACTTTGTGTGCCACCATGTTCCAACATTTTCAAAAGAAGCATCTGCAATAGCTTCATATGTCATATTTGCATTAATTTGACAATCGATTATATTCCATTCCCACACTAATTTATCATCACCCTCAGAGAGACATATATCAAGATGAGTCAGCCCTGCAACAAACTAGTTCCATTCATCTAAAATATCACCTATTAGTCCCATATCACCTGTAGTCAGCCAATAAGAATGCAAATCATCCATCATATTTCTGACATGAGACAATATGTAATATCAAAGATTTGCAAGTTGATTTCTAAGAAGTTGAGACAACAAATAAATATCCTCCCTTCCGATAAAAGGATTAGTCCCCAAATGAACCAATTTTCTACTTCCTATTTTCCAAGCCAACGAATATCCCATGCAAGGATAGGATTTTATAAATCCTTTCCATAAATTTGATGCTTGAGAAATAGATCTGTTTGATTCCTAATCCACTCCACAATAAGTTTGTTTTTAAGGTATTTAGCATATAGGATTTATTTCCATAAGCATGTTCCAAAGAGTCCCCTCCATAAGCTCTTTAGACTCAAAGTAGCACTGAACCATTGGAGATTTTTTATTCCCCATCCCCCCATGGCTCTTAGAGAAGATATTTTTTGCCAGTTAACAAGCTAAAATATAGACTTGTCTACATTACCTAGCCATAGGAATTGCATCGTTTCTTCCTCATGTTATGGAGAATTGTCGCAGAACTCTTTGCTAGTGATAGCCAGTACACATGAATACTCTCCAGTACTAACTTCACAAGAGTGAGCGTACCACCAATAGATAGCCATTTGTAACACCAGCAATCAATCCAATTTTCCATTTTCTTTAGGAGCTACATCCATTCAGCCTTGACATATGTTTGGTTTCAAAAAGTACCCCAAATATTTGAAACCATTTACTAATTTTTCTATTTTAAAAGGAAAGAGCACATGAATCCTTGCCATTACATTTTCTTGAATAGCATTCTAAATGAAGCAGGACTTTTGTAAATTGAACACCATCCTTGAGGCCTCACAAAAATGTTTAATGATACCATGATAAGTTTCCCATTCTTCAACATAACCATTTCCAAACAAAAAAACATCATCCACAAACAATAAATGGGTAATATAAAGAAC
Organism: Pseudotsuga menziesii; assembly: GCA_001517045.1. Taxonomy (NCBI): domain Eukaryota; kingdom Viridiplantae; phylum Streptophyta; class Pinopsida; order Pinales; family Pinaceae; genus Pseudotsuga; species Pseudotsuga menziesii. The sequence goes on along the minus strand of LPNX010024124.1, from coordinate 175,630 downwards.
TGAAGTCACCTTCACGCCAATCATTTTTTTTCCCTGCTTGGCTTTCCCAATGAGCATATTGAGGCCTTCCACCACCAACAAAAACAATAAAGGAGATAAGGGGAATCCTTGTAATAGACCCTTGGAACTTTTGAAAAACACAGAAGGGATACCGGTTATTAACACTGAGAAATTTGCAAAGATAACACATGCCATAGTCCAATATGCCACCAACAAAAGAAGACTAATTTGTAGTAGAACTAGTATGAGGTAAACCCAATCAACTTTTGTCATATGATTTCATCAAATGCATTTTGAGTATAAGAGAATTCAGTTTCTTAGTTTTGATGGAGTGGGTGCGTTCTTCAGTAACTCCAATTGCATCAAGGATTTGCCTCTTATTTAAGAAATCAAATTGTTCTAGTGACATACAATCTCCAAGCTTAGGCTTCATCCTATTGGATATTACCTTAGATATTATTTTATAAACTAAGTTATAGAGTGAAATAGATCTATAATAATCAAAGGTATCAAGTTAGAGCTCTTTGGGATAAGATTAATGAAGGTAGAATTTAGGGCTCCAAAAAAAAATCGATTATTACAAGACTCTTCAACCACTCTCAACAAATATTTCCCCATCATATCAAAGAACGCAAAAAAAATTTCCACTGTCCAGCCATCATGGCCCGGAATTTTGGATTTAGCAAAATTTTGATAATATTTTCAATTTCTTCCAAAGATACTTCTTTACCAATTTGATTACTGTTGGAGGAGCTAGTCAGTGAGCCAACTAGTCGAGTTAACCGACTGATCGGAGATTAGGTCAACCTCCAAAGGTCGTGTCGGTTGACCGAACTGATAAGTAGTTACTCATAACCGTTTTGTAAATCATATATAATAAGCGGTTGAGCCAGTTGAGAACTTGGTTCAGTTTTGATATATGTATGGACCCTCATGTGATTCTATAATATAATTTGTTATTCCATTACCTGTTCTTGTCCCTTGTCTCTGTATGTTTATATGATTCTTTATGTGTATTATTGGTAACCTTATGTGATCTGTGAGATTACAACATTAGTTCTGTTGCCGGTAGTACATATATGGATGACATGACCATACGTCGATGATATCAGAGCAAGAGATTAAGAATTGGTGGGAGTGTAAGATTGCAAATTACTTCCAAAACTACGTGAGAAGAAATAGATTAACCAATTCTCGGGCGAAGGAGAAATTCTTCACCGAAATACATGAGAATTTTGTAGAGTCGGTGCCTCAGCAGTTGAAAAAAAAATTGGATGAAAAAGTCTGAAGCAACTAAAGACCAAGAGTTACTGGAGAAACCGATTCGAGGCAGATGAACAAACCTGTCATAGTGGTTTGAAAAGATCACAGATGAATTCTGCGGAGAACAAGCCGTGGAGGAAAGAGTCTCTGTCGAAAGTATCGAGAGAAGGTTTTATACATACCTCACTAAGCAGTTTCTTTTCTCTCTACCGACCCTTTTGTTAAAATTCCTAATCGAGAAGGGAGTGGGCCATATCATAGAACCTCGTCCATCACTATGTGAACCACCACCAAATACTAACTGGGGGGAGAAACAAAATAAGTGGAAAAAATTCATTGCAGAAAGGGAGTGGGAATACTTCCTACGCAAATAAACAGAACTATCTAAGCTTTCTAAAGTGTCGGGTAGGCTATGGGGGGGTAGCTGGTCATGTCTCGGGGTAGAGTAAAAAGGATTCTAGTCAACTAAAGAAAATACCATCACCAGCAATGAAAATTCGACCTAAGAAGGAAATTGAACGAACAGTGACACACAAAGGTACATCGGACTTGCAGAAGCTAGAAAGAGAGAAGAGGCGCAAAAGAAGGGAAGAGAGAAGAGAGCAATCTAGAGCGTTGCAAAGAGGAATGATCACTTGCAAAGAGGAATGACCATTGGGGTGACAGGATAAGGAGGAAATCCGCTAGATTTAGGTCATGACCGACAGGAAGAAGGCATGGATGAGAAAGCATCACCCATGGAAGAAGACTTATGGATAGAGCAGCGAGAAGCTTTCCAATAAGAAATTTCCCAGGAGATAAGATCTCTGTCTCCGACAAATCCAAGTACCTGAATACAGGACATTGTCGAAGAATACCTACGACTAAGAGCTGGTGAGTTCGATATATGGAGTCGACTAGATGACAAAGTAAATGATGATAATCATTTAGTAATCCGTCGACCAGAGGAAGGAAATTGGATAACACTTCAAGCATACACTTCCAACCAAAGTATCCACTTGGTATACCCGACACATGAAGGAGCACCCCCCCTGCCAAACACAGCTTTATAAGAAACAAAACAGTTGGACTTGCAAGCACACCAGTGCAGCTAGACATCGACAAAAGAAGTCGACCTGAACCGACTACTGGTGGGAGAAGAAACAACAAACAAAACAACTAATAGGAACTAAAGTTTCATCAACAACAACTGTGAACAAATAGATACGCAGAGTATCCCACTACCCCCACCCCCACCTCCACCACCACCACCTCGCGGAGGAGACGTCGACACCGACATGGGTCACGGCTCAGCACATATCCCCCTCTATGAGGGTGACGAAGACCCTAGACGACATTGGTTCGTCTATGAGTCAATATGGGAGGCCAATAAAGTTACGACTGAAGAACGACAGATGGCACAGTTCACAGGTGCTTTACGAAAAAGAGCACTAAATTGGTATATGACTTATATCGAGAGAACTCCCCAAGCATCCAAAGCTGACATTAAGTCACAATTCTTATATTTCTTTAAAACACCAGATGCAAAGCTTATGGCAGCAAAAAATCTAAACACGACATCTCAAAAACCAGCAGAGTCCATCCGGGACTACGATAAGAGATGGAAGGACCTCCTAAGCCAACTAGACTATGTAATTGATGAACACTTATTAATTCAGTGGTTTCTTGTAGGTCTGTCACAGAAAATCCGGCTGCATATAAGCTTGGAGACATTTAAAACATATGAATATGCACTTACCAAAGCTCTGCAGGTAGAAATGGATGAGGATTTCCCAGCATATCCCGTCGATACTAGGCTGGAAGAACAACTGGAAATCATGCAGAAATCTTTGAAAGAGATGAACCTCAAAAATTAGGATATCTGATGCACAAAATGCTCCATGGCTAGACACACTAAAGATAATTGTCGACAAGACATAAGTCGGCAAGACATTCATTTTGTTCAAACAAAATGCTTCTGCGACATTTGCCAAGAACATGGAGAACTTACAGCGAAAGATTTCCCATATAACATGAAGAATGGCAAAGCATCTTGGTGCGCAATATGTGAGGTAAAGAGTCATGCAACGGCTGACTTCCAACTAAACCTAAAGAATCGACAAAACTATCAAGAAGTCTACCAAACGAATGCACTCGTGCAGAATAATGATAACATTCCAAGGGGCAATGATCAAAATGAGCCGAATAATCAAAGATATGAAGGCCGGCAATACGAGTGCCAGTTCAACAATCGTCGTGGAGGATTTGGAGGTCGAGGATGATTTTCTGGAAATCGTGACAACCGACCACGACGACCCATATATTGCTTTACATGTTATATAGAAGGACACCGCTATGCATACTTTCCATACAAGGATGTAACTGATCTAAAGTTTTGTACTAGCTCTGGTGTGGGCGATCACTCACTAAAGGATTGTCCCACCATCCTTGACAAGATTAATAAAAAGAAAACGTTAATGTCTTGTCGTGTATTCAGAAACATGATGTAATACATACAAATAACTTACACATAGTAACTTGACAAGGGACGAAACTCGGAAATGATAACCCATGTATAAGCAAAATTAAAGAAAAAAATGATTACCCTAATCCGACAAACTAAAAAACAATTATACAATGATGCATCAAACATGTTTCAGGATTTTGCTAGACAAGAAGCAGTCGACGACAGAAAACAAAACACACTTAAAGAAATATTTAGTTTAGTACAGAATAATAAATCGGTGTCTTAATTCATCGACTTTCTATATAATATGAAGAACAAAAATAATATAGAAAGACAAACTAAAAATATATGCAGTTTGAATAAAAAAGACAAGAGTGATTCTGACCCACTTGTCGATCTTGAGATTGAAGGATAACATATTCGACAAGTCATTCTCGACTTTGGTTCACAAGTAAATATTATGACACAAGATACATGGGAACAGTTGGGCAGAACTCAACTAAACGAGTCAAGCATATATCTCAAATTAGTCGACCAAGGACTGATCGATCCCATCAGGGTTTGGAGAAATGTCTATACAACAAAAAAAGGCATATCGACTAAGATCGACTTCGAAATTATCGACCCTAAGGAAGGATCTAACTCCTTCCCATCCTTGGCAGGTCGACCATGGGGAAGAAAAATGAAAGCATCAATATCTTTAGACAAGGAAAGAATAAAATTAAAAGGGAACGAACAGAAAGTTATCATCCCTATTCATCCTTCCCAAGGAGAACCTTGGACCGAACCTATTGATGAAGAAGTCAACATTTGAAAACTATACCAAATACACAATAATGAAGACTATATTGAACCCAATAATTATGGTGAACTTCATCTAGGGAACTAGCACTCGGTCGGATATAACTTAGATGCAGAATTATACGATTGGGAGATTGAAAATTATGAAACACAAGCACGAGGTTTCTAGACCATTCAAGCTATCCAAAAGAAACCAACTCGACAATGCTTTTTCTATATCGACTATCCCAAAAATATTTGAGAAAAGAATAAGGGAATACCCCTCATTAGCACCAATAAAAATAGATAATAAATAGATTCTTCGGTATAAAGAAAGAGAATCACTAGTTCTCCATGTAGAACAAGTCTCTAAAAACTTAGGTGGACATGGCCGACTTCAAAGCCTGGTTGAAACGTTTATAGGACAAGTCGCTCTATGGTGGAACACCCACCAGTCGAGACTGCAAATGTGGACGACAGCTTCGACTTTTTTCATAGAAATATTCGGAGGAAGGAAACTAACAAAATAGGCACAAATACCTGTCTTCATCCAAGGACAAGATCCAGAAAAACATATACAAATATGTGAAACAGAGTGGAGAAGACTTGGTTACAAAGACGAACGTATATGGTCACACTTGTTACCCTCAACATTAGATGACCTACCTAACAAGTGGTATAAAATGGAAGAGGTACGAGGCGAAACATTCTTATGGAATGAACTTAGAGAAAATTTCATTAAGAACTTTAGCTTTATACCGGAAGACACAAAACTAGTTGAAGCTACAAAACAGATAAAAACATTTATACAACCAACTAGTAACGAATCGACACAAAATAAAAGCCAACCAAATATAGCATGCTATAACATTCGGTCTGACAAAATACCATAGTTGACAAGACTCCAATTAGAAAATGAACACACAGATGGGAGGAGTTTTCAATGGAAGATCGATCACCCGGAAACAATCAGACCAATTAAAACAATATTAAAAATTGAATCGATCGACAAAAATGACACCGACCGAATGACAGCATCAGACTTTCTAGCAACATTTTCACAGTTCAAAGAAGGAAGTCGGTCAATTAATGAAAGTAAAGCACTATAATGGTTGGATGCAAAAGTAAAAACTAAATAAATTCACATTTCTAACGATAATAGACCGAAAATGGCAAAGATTGGCGATTATTGGAGTGAAGAACAGACCACAAAGATTGTCGACTTATTAAAATAATTTCAAGATGTATTTCCAAGAGACTACAAAGACTTAAAAGGATTAGTAGCAGAAATGGGTGAGATGAAGATAGACATCAAACCTGATGCCCAACCTGTCAAGAAAAGACCGTATAAGTTGGCTCATAAATATAAAGAAATAGTCAAAAAGTTGATCGACAATATGCTAACAGCCAGAATAATTTACCCCATCGACCAGTCAGAATGGGCAAGCCCAATGGTCGTCCAACCAAAAAAGCACGACCTGACAAAACTACGAATATGTGTCGATTTTCTCGAATTAAATAAGGTACCTTAACAGATCCATTCCCAACTCCATATGCTGATGAAATCCTAAACGAAGTTGCAGGGCATGAATGTTATTCATTTACGGATGGATTCTCAGGGTATAATCAGGTGCTAATAGCTAAAGAAGATCAGAAAAAGACAACCTTCGTATGTGAATTTGGTTCATTTGCCTACATAGTCATGCCCTTTGGTCTTAAAAATACACCTGCAGTGTTCTCAAGAATAGTTGTCAAAACATTTCAAGAATACAACTACAAAAAAATGGTAGTATACTTCAACGACTGGACGATAAACTCTATGCTGAAAGATCACTGTAAATGGTTAAGGCTTATGCTTGAACGCTACCGACAGATTTAGTTATCTCTCAATATAAAGAAATGTGTATTCTTAACCCCTATAGGAATTCTACTAGGGCATATTGTATGCAAGGAAGGTATCAAAGTCGACTTTGCAAAGATAAAAATTATTCTCGACTTAAAACCACCAGTGAACCCAAAACAAGTTAGAGTATTGTTAGGACATATAGGGTACTATAGAAAATTCATTCGGCACTACTCCGATATGACATACCCTCTGGAAGAACTGTTAAGGGAAGATCAAGAGTTTAGTTGGATAGAAGAAAATGATACATCCTTCGAAACATTAAAAAGAAAATTAGACGAAGCACCCATTCTTCGATTCCTGAACTGGTCAATCAAATTTCATGTGCATATTGATGCCTCATGCTTAGCAATAGGAGCAATCCAGACACAACCTGGTGAAGATGGCATGGATTACCCAATCATATATAGTATTAGAAAATTAAACAAAGTTGAACACAACTACTCCACAACAGAAAGGGAGGCATTAGGGATGGTCTTTGCTCTTCAAAAATATCGACACTACCTACTAGCTAACCCCTTTCATATTCTACATAGATCATCAAGCATTAAAATACCTCGCCAATAAACCTTTGCATCACGGGATAATATGCCGCTGGCTATTACTATTCCAATAATTTGAATTTGAAGTTGTAGTTTGCCCAAGACGATTGAATGTTGGGCCCGACCACTTGTCGAGAAATGACACAGGGGAGGAGCCGACAGGAGTCGAAGATGACCTGTTGAATGCACACTTATTTCGAATAGAATTTGTTCCTGCAGAATTAGAGGAAATAGCGCAATTTCTAGAGAATGGTCAAGCACCAGAAGGCATGAACACTAAGAAAAAACAAATTTTAGCCATGAAACCAGCCCCATACATCTTAATCAATGGATTCCTATACAAAATGGGTTTAGACGAAGTACTCCGTCGATGTGTGTTAGAACATGAATGAGAAAACATTATGCATGAAGCACACTATGGACCAGCAAGAGGACACTTTCAGTCGGATACAACTGCAAATAAAATCCAACAATCAGGACTATGGTGGCCAACTCTATACAAAGAATGTAAAATGTTTGTGAGAAAATGTGATCACTGCCAACGTCTAGGTCGACCGCTACCTAGTACAGAAATGCCTTTAATATCAGTAAATCCAAGCCTCACATTCGAAATATGGGCTATCAACTTTATAGGTCCATTTCCAGGCCCAACAAAAAGGACAGGCGCAAGGTATATCATAACAGCAATTGAATATGTCACTAAATGGGTAGAAGCAGAACCTGTCGATACCTGTTCTAGTGAGGTAGCAGCTAAATTCATATATGAAAACATTATCACTAGGTTTGGCTGTCCTATAACCTTAATCAGTGACCAAGGCTCACACTTCATCAATAAAACAATTACAGCACTGACTGAACAGTTCAAAATCGGCCATCAACGAAGCACAATTTATGACCCTAAGTCGAAGCATAAGAGTAAGACAAAAGAGAAGAAGAAAAAAAGAAGAACAATAGAAACAACTATCCACCTTCATCAACTGGGATCAAGTTCTGCAGTCAAAACACCAAAGCTAAGAGATGGAGAGCTGGATAGACTCCTAGAAGCAATAACCAAAGAAGCATCAACTAGAAATCGAACAAAACAATAAAGAATTGAAAAAATGAAAACATAACAAGTTGAAAAACTGATTAAATGTAGGACTTGACACAAAGAGTGATACTAGGAACGACAAAGACCGACACCGACAAACCATTGGAAAAATCATACCAATTGTTTGAAAGTGTCATGTAAAACCTACAGACACAGCTGCAGATTAAGAGAGACAAGCAAAAGGAAGAAACTTCTGTGCTACTAAAGCAGTAGTACACATCATTTTTCGAAGCACATAAGGTACTACAGGACCACTTAGATGAGTCTGTCACCACATAAGAATTCCTACGGAGTTGGTACACCCACTATGGACAAATATTCCAGCAGGATCGACAGACCCGCAGGCACATCCAGAACTTAGGAAAATAGTAAGGTCTGGATGACACCATGAGAAGAACAATCCAAGACCAGATCATATTAGAAACAACAAAGCTAGAAAATTTAGGAAAACAAGCACATCAATGGACGACCCAAGCACTTCCAAGCATCAGCACACTCGACAAGATCTCCCACAGATGAGAATATTGTTAGATACATCAGATGAAAAGACTCACTCGTTGGGACCTGACTTAGAAAACATCGCAGACTGTTCCATTCAATAGAAGATGTCGACTCTATCAAGCCTCATGACCTTGACCATCGATATCCAAAATGCTCTATGCAGTTGTGCAGAGTTTCAACACCAACTAGCCATCAAAGAAGAAGCTATTGTAGAAGTCTGTGTTCAAAAACGACCGTCCATTCATTTCCACAACCCATGAGCACAAAAGCAAAACATAGTGACTACTTCAAACAAGTATATTTTTTAGTACCTTCCCTGTTTCTTCGAGATGAAGAAAGGTTTTGTTCCTGGGGAGATGTTGGAGGAGCTAGTCGGTGAGCTGACTAGTCAAGTTAACTGACTAATTGTAGATTAGATCGGCCTCCAAAGGTCGTGTCGGTTGACTGAATCGACAAGAAGTTACTCATAACCATTTTGTAAATCATATATAATAGGCTGTTGAGGCAATTGAGAACTTGGTTCAGTTTTGATATATGTATGGACCCTCATGTGATTCTATAATATAATCTGTTATTCCATTACTTGTTCTTGTATCTTGTATCTATATGTTTATATTATTCTTTATGTGTATTATTGGTAACCTTATGTGATCTGTGAGATTACAACAATTACCTTCATCTTCAAAAAAAAACTTGGGGTATTGTTAAATCACTTTTAGTTGAGCATAGATATTTGATCTTTTTGGATCCCTTAAAATGTTTGCAAAATACGAAGCAACAATTCCTTTCAAATCATTCTGAGTGCTAATCACCCTTCCTTGAATGTCCTTCAAATCCCAAATGGCATTATTGATTCTTCTTTGATTTGTAAATTTATGAAAAAACTTAGTATTATTATCACCATGCTTTAGCCAAATGGATCTTCTCTTTAATCTCCGTGTTTCCTCATTATCCTTAAATTTATTATTTTTGCGATTCCAAATCCACCAATAGAATTTTTATTTCTTTTGAGAAGATACATGGGAGATTGAGAGAGAAAGTCAATTCAATCTTTTCTTCCACCATCAACAATTCTTGGTTCAATTCTTTCTTTTTACTTTTTTCCCATTGAATTACGATTTTCTTCAAACCTTTCAATTTAGTAACCAAAATACACATTGTATAACCCCCCATATCATTTGAAAAAGAGGACCAATATTCTTTTACCAAGGATGAAAAATATGGATCTTCAAGCCAACCATGATTAAATTTAAAAAGGAGTTTTTGTCCATTGTTGTTTATATCAAATAGAAGACAAATTGGGGTATGATCGTAAATCCCATAATTTATAGACCAAGATCTATATCTACAAACATAGTTTGAGAAATTTTCGTATATGAGAAATGTGTCTAGTCTTTTTGACACCCCTACAACCCGAATTCACTCGTTTCTCCAAGTAAGGGTCAATGGACATGGAGAAACATCAATCAAATTCCAAGCTTGAAACAATTGGAAAAAATAATCTACCAAGGGGTCCAAATGAGGGTTTGCATCCCATATTTCACATGAAACTCGATAATATTTAAATCTCCTACAAAAATCAAGAACTTTTCCTTTAATATACCACTATTACCTTCTTCTGATACTCTTCTCTGCAATGATAAGGTCCATAACAATTAACCACTTTGATTGGATAATCAAGGCCCCAAAGTTATCCTTCTAGAATGATACCTGCAACATAGTTAAATGGCTTAAAATCAACCATCGAAGGGTTCCAGATAGCCAACAGTCCACCATAGTGGCTTGATGCATCTAAAGCATAGCATTCTCGACCCATGAAGATCTTCAAAAATGTTTCACTAGCCTTGTCACATTTACACATAGTTTCTTGAATTATAACAACATCAACTCGATATAGATAGAACAACCTTTTGAGGGTATTGAATTTGGACCTTCCCCCATCCTTATGATATTAATGGAAATAATGATCATTACTTAACTTGGGATAGGGACTGTCCTATTCTAAGAACCCCAGAGTTGACTGCCACTTCCCCCATAAAGGAGACTTAACACATATCTAACCGAGTCGACAATGGATTATAGGATTGCTTCAGATTCATAGTTTCCCTCGAATCAAAATTTACCCCTTTTGTCTTTTCTTTCTTATTATTTTTTCAATGGATGGTCACATTTTTACATCAAATTGATGAGATAGGAGAGATCTCAGATCGAGATGGTTCGTTAGAGAACACTTGTAGAGGTTTTTTTTTAGAATCATCCATATATAAAGGGGCAATGGATTTTAAAGCAACTTAGTTCAAGATCATATTCTTCAAGGAAGAAACAAGTATAGGACTAGAATCACAATTATTCTCATAAAAAAACCCATCATTGACATAGGAGGAATCAGAGGTTCTATCAAAATGAGATAGAGAATGGGTAGAATTCAACTCTACATCTGAATTTAACACAACTAGATTGACCACATGGAAAGCTACAAGAAATTGACTAACATCACATCCACCAGAAAAGTCATGTTTTCATTATTTACAAAACCCTTTTGAGAAGGTGAATCCCTGATCAATTCAGAAAGATGGTCAATATTACCCTTCCCAATAGTCAAAACATTTTCCTTCCAAACCCCCAAATTAACAGGTCTATTAGAATCAGAAGAAAAACACAACTGAACATTAGACTCAAATTTCCCTAAACTATTCTTGTTTTTTTTTCTACCTCATTAATAAAATACACCTCTTCCTTAGATAGGGTGTTAAAGACCACACAGAAGAATAATTTTAACTTACTTAGAAAGTTTGCAGATAAATTCGTTGTTGAATTGATCTCCGAAGACTTCAAAATTTCTTCAGTAGTTGTAGTCATCTTGAGGATAGTCTTTGTCTGATCCCCATCAAAAGATACCTCAATAGGAATGGATCCCTTAGACTCTAAATCATCCATACACAAACCTAGATAATTATCACACATCTGTCTAGTTTTTTTACATAAAAAGCAACGAAAGGGCACCTTGGGGTAATCAATCCTTGACAAAATTGGAAATCTCCCCAAGAGATTTAATTTCTGCAGGAATACCATTAGAAATTTCAACTTCCACCAGTATGGATGTCATTCTCTTATCAACACCATAAAGCATATTGTCTCTCATGAAAATAAAATGCCCATCTAGATTTTCCATAGATTAGAAAATAGTTTGGGTCCAAAATTGTAAGGGAAATGTTGAAAGTTGCATCCAAATGTGCCTTTTAACCACCCTCACTCTCTCTGGGTTCAAAGATGGATATCATCGATCAAGGACCAAGAACCCTGACAAAAAACCCATGACTTGCTCAAGATCAAGGTCACATGGTCATCAATGAGAAAATGGAAACATAACCATCCATGTGCCAATATAATAGACTTGTGACAATAACCAACCAAAGGTTTCCACTTTTCTTTTAGCCAATAATTCAAATCGTAACAAGGGGATATACTGCAACCGACCCACTAAATCCCTCTTAGATAGACTACCAACTATATCCATGCAAATATATTTCCCAAGAACCGTGTCAATAGGTTCCACCTATTCTTTAAGAGTTTTTAAGCTTGGTGAGATTTGGCTCGAGCACCAGACAAAACCTTGTGACCAAACGATCTAGATCTAGAATCCTTTGAACCACCATCAATAGTCAGCTCAGCTAAGCCCTTCCCCAAGCAAACATCAGTCTTTGTCTTCCCATCAAAAGAAGCATCCTTCTTCGATGGAACCAAGGCGATGGGAGAGCCGGGTCTTAGAGTAAATATAGGGAAAGGAGCAAAGGGATTGAGACCCTTATCGACATGAGAAAAGAAAACATTTAGCGAAGAAACCAACACCTTGTTAATTCACCAATGAAATGTCTTGTCTCCAAGCCCTAAGATCATCCATAAAGGAATGTTGGACATAAAATTTGTGTGACTTATTAAACGCGTGATAAGGGTATCTCTCATTTGTCCAGAAACTATTAGATGATAAAAAATGAACAAGGTAGTTCACATCTAAAACTAACGAGAACAGCTTGCGTCTAAGACCCCTCCTATCCCATTTTGGCCTGCAAACATTTTCGACGAGCTCCACCTCAGCCTCCAAAAAGTCAAATTTCTCATAATCCATACAACAAAAACTAGAAACTAACCCCACCAAAACAACACAAGTGATGGCCCAAAACAAAACCCAAAAATAACAACCTTAGTTCCCACTAATAGGGCCCCGAGTACCTGAGGGCTGGACTCCATGAACCACACGTAAGAGAAATCAAGCACATAAGGTTTGCAGGGATAAAACCCTATTTAGTGTTTCACAACACCATCTCTATGTTTTCTCTCCATCCATTCATACTCACTCAACTATTCATGCAAACCCATGTCACTATCTCTGATTCTTTTGGGCCTTGGTGTCAATTTTGCATTTGCATCCACCTAATGCTTTCTATGTCAATATGATAATAATGTTTTTTTCAATTATTATTACGATTTTAATTTGTCTTTGCACTTATTAAGGGTTTATTCAATAGTAATACTCTTCTTTACTCCTTTATCATGGACTAAGTAATCATATTTGATGATAGTGTGATTTTGGGACAAAACTAGCAATAAATAAGAATTTAATTAACAGAAAGTGTGATTCTCATAAAATGTTAAATATCAATAGAAATTAATTAATTCAATTACATTATTATTATTATTATTTGTTTGCTAGAATCTCCTTGACTTGTGGGAGTGACCTTTGGGTTAAGAAAACATGACCCATGGGCATCTAAGCCGTCAAAATCACCCAGGGATTGCATTCGGCCTATGTTACACCAACCCTCAATTGGTTGGAATTTGGGTGTCACGTCCCAACTAGTTCTCCCCTAAGGGGAATTGAAACCGGGTCCCATGTTGACAAAATCCACACCTTAACCAAATGAGCTAGTGGGATGACCAATTACATTTTTAATATTAAAGAACATTATTGTTATGTATAAAATAGAAAATGGTTATATGATAATGTGTTAATTTTGTAAACATTTTGAAAAAATAAAATTCGATGTATAGATATAAGTAAGAATTAAGTTAATGGAAAGTGTCAATCTTGAAAAAAGATATCTATTAATAGAAATTAATTAAGTTAATTACATTTTTATTGTTTTTTTTTTAACATAAACGATTGAGTGTTTTTTGATTATATATAAAAGTAGGAGGACACATATTACATATAGGATTTCTCCCATAACAGAACAACATCAATTACACTTTGTTCATCCTTCTCTAGCTTGTAGCTATCGTAAAAATTGCCTAAACTGTGGAAGCTATATCTTCTTACATATTGCCCAAGCAATAATATGCAGAAGCAAAACATTGCATTAACAAAGCAGAGTTAAGGGGTCCAAATGTTTTCAAGAATGACATTATCTTTTTCTAAAACATCGCAACACAAACCCACCCCTTTATTAGCCATGTTATCCTCCTGATGATTTTGGCCTCTCAAAACATGAAGAAGGTTAATTGATTTAAATTCCTTAACTAGATAGAAGAGGAGGTGATGCATCTTGGAGGAGGGACTCTTCTGGTTTCTAGAGATATTTCTTGCTTCCTTAGTGACAATTATGGAATCTCCTATGGTGCTCATTTCCTCAATCCCCATATCTCTAACCAACTACAAACCTTTTAATTAAAGTGAGCCATTCCGCATCATTATTCGTTGCTCTCCCAATGCCCCGAGCGTATCCTTTTCGCTTGTTCCCCTTGAGTCAAATATCACTCCACCTACACCTACTAGCCTTGGATTTCCTTTCGAGGCACCGTCAAAGAAAAAAGAGTTGCTTCCTATCTTTGTCTACCAACTTTGAAATTCTTCATTGCTCATCCTTATCTTCCAGCTCAAAAGTCTCAACTTCTTTGTGGGGTTCAACTAGGAATGGGGGGAAGGATGCCAAAGGAGGTCGGGCATCCAAATTCTTTCCTCAACTGTTAGAGGTTCCTTATTTATACTTTTCATTCCTCACATAGATAAAGAGTCCACCCAAAGGGCCTTTGCTGAGGCAAAAAACTTATTAGTGCTTGAGTTTAGTCCTTCGAATATTTCCTTGTTTCTCGCGGTCCAAATTTTCCAGCAAATGAATCTTGGGAGAGCTTCCCATGCTTTAGCAAAATCCAGTTTCTAGTTGAAAGAGCCACGATAGTAATCTTTCTAGCTAAAAAATAGATCATTCCAGTTCACTGGCATTGTAATATTCATCTTTAAATCTTTGAGCGCATTACTCCAAACTTCCTGCATGAATTTGCATTAAGTGAAAACGTGCTCCAGGCTTTCCTCCGCCTCTTTACACAAGATGCAATGTAGTGGCCCTACGATCCCTCTCTTCCTCAAATTATCGGTTGTGAGATTTTTACGATGGGAAAGGATCCAGAAAAAGACGTTGACCTTTGGCAAACCATCTCAACTCCAAATTTTATTCCACCTGTTGTCTTTTACGTACATGTTCTTATTTTTAGAAACCATACGATAGCCTTCTTTCACCGTGTATGAACCGGTATTTCCCCAACCCCTTGTGTATGTTATGTTTTTGTGAATTGGAGCATGCTCGTTGTTATAGAGAGAAACTTCCTATGGATTGGGGGTACCACAACAGATAGTATGACACCAACAAACTCTGTTGGCACTTTTGCGAACCGGAGAAATCAAGTCCTCCACCTGGGCCTTCACCACTTTAATCCTCCATCTCTCGATAGCAAGCTCACAAAGAAAAGGCAAGCTTAGGAAGAACACTATGTGATCCAAGGGACAAAGGGATGTAGACTCAAGTATAAGCAAAACTGAGGCAACAATGGACTATAGTTTTCTTACTCTTCAATTTATCCCCCTTCTATCTATCCAAGAGGATCAATATATGGCACTCCAAAGAGGTGATGGAGGATCGACTCTGAGCATTCTCAAGGCATATGGAAGGCCAAGAGACATGATATTTGGACTCATATGAAGAAAACTCAAAAAACATTTGTCTTTATGCACACATCCCGATGTACGCGGGTTTGAGGTCAAAAGCTGTGTATACACGCGAGTATGGATTTAAAAGTCACGTATATGTATAAATAGGTGATTTTTAGGGATGATATTGGAACATCAAAGTATAATATAAGTCCATGGGGTCCAAAGAGTCTGCAGAGGGACAAGGAAGGCCATAAAAGTGTGATCTACCAGGTGTGGTAAAATCAACTATAACATATGCCCCCTAATGTGTGAGGTTAGAGGGGTAACATGATGGTCGAAATACATTATATAATCCATCCCAGAAGTGGATTAATGAAGACCTAGGTGAAAAAACCAGCCACTCATATGTACAATACAATAATAAATCTCTGCATGTGACTGCAAATGCATATAACCTGGATACATAAGAGTACAATGGCCATGAATAGGCATGAAATAGAAAGTGTCATGTGTGGTCATCGCCACGTACAATATACTATGAATCAAGATCTCCATAATGGATGAAGGTATTTGATATACACTGGAATTTGGAATAAAGATCACGAGAGCTGAAATCCCATGAATACTGGCACGATCAAGGAAGCAACATATATGGAATGCCACCAATCTGGAAGGTCTTCTACACAAACCGCTACAAGTACATGTCCTACTATGTGAATAGATGTGTCGAGGTCAAACATAGTAGTCCATCGTCTAATTATTGGTCATTGATGTATACCATTAACAAAAGCGAGATAACCCACCGATAATGAAAATGGGTATCAAGGTATAGAGTGCAATCTAACAAGTGTGAATAGATGTGTTGAGGTCGAACACTTGTAAGAATCCATCGATCAGGCGACATTGATGTATTCCCAAAACTGTCGATGATAAGAGAACCTACCACTGACGACTCTAAGTCTCAAGGCACTCAAATGACTCTAGACTTCTATTCCAGAATAAATGATCTAAACTGGATGGAATGGAATCCACTGGAAGGAGGGAATTAAGGCATCCCCCATCAACCAACACGAGGTACTCAACAATGTTGGATAATGTGGAAGAACTCAACGAACAATATGTGCACGAACCAGTAACAGTACCGGGAATGGCTGACATACGAAGTCGAGATAACTAAGGAATGGTTGAGTCATGCTTCAACTTCCTTCGAACAAGAGCATAAGGAAAGCAGTGACTGAAGGTAGGCAACATGGACTCGATATGCAAAGTGG
The DNA here is from genome assembly GCA_001517045.1 of Pseudotsuga menziesii. Taxonomy (NCBI): domain Eukaryota; kingdom Viridiplantae; phylum Streptophyta; class Pinopsida; order Pinales; family Pinaceae; genus Pseudotsuga; species Pseudotsuga menziesii. Next base: position 158,909 of record LPNX010024124.1, on the reverse strand, counting down.
GACATCTCTATGACACATGAGGCATTAATAGAGGCTCCATGGGGACTGGAAGCATAACCAGTCAGTGGAGATAAAATCAGAGTAACAAGTACAAATCCTAAAGTCAAATTAATAACCCAACCAATGGATGTGATATACAGTGCTCTGTTCGAAGGCGACACGACTCGACTGCTGCCAAAGATAATATATTTTCTTGCCCGAATTTTTATGTTTTTTTTTTTTGGACTTTTCCAGATATTTTGAAAAGCTTGAAAAAGAATAAAAGTGATTTATAGTACATAGCTAGGAGGAGACGAGTGTCAGGGACAAGAAAACTAGTTCAAAGCAGTGGAACATATCTATGCTCAATGCAAGGAAACATGTGCAGGATAACGACAGTCGGGGGAAGGTCTCCTCCTGGTAAAGGGGTGATTAAGCTACAAAGGATATGTAAAAGGATATGCTTGGCTAGACATGAGACAATCTCAGGCTATATGCCTTATAACTCTGAAGCAAGGAGCCGAAATAAAGCTCAATAAGGCAAGAAAAACTCATGAAATGCAATCACAACTTGATATATACAAAGGAGTCCTTATGGGGAAAATCCAACATAAAGTTCAAGAGGAGTATGAAGCTCTTCCTCAAGGACATGGTGGGACTAAAAAGGGACTCCCCAAACCTAAAGGAGAAATCTCAGCATGGGCACCAAATGCAAAATAGGATCTAACTAGGCCACCCATGTATAGGAAGGATCTACCATTCACATAATATCACTTCTAACAACAGCATGAAGGTTCCATAACATAATGGAATGGGTTCCTACCTAAAGTGAAGATGAAACGGTCATAAGACAATGCATAAATGCAAGTGGATGTGACATCCTAACCTATATGCCAGTTCGACATTATACCTATCATGGGCACGAACGAGTCAAAGCCTAAGCGAGAGTGTCCGAAAAATGGACCCTACATGAAAATAATATTAGTCCAAAACAACTGGAAACAATCAGTAAAGAGCCCAAAATATAGGGTATAGGGAGGAATGATCATGACAACAACATTCAAAGGAAATAGTGTGGTGGACGATGGGACATAAGAAGGAATGTAAGGTGTAGACCCAACGTTAATGTATCCACTACCACCCCCGTGAGGGTGAAAACTAGTGTTAAGACCGGGCGAAGGGAGTGAAAATCCTCCACAAATGGAGTAGAGGGTGGAATATGACCACTCTTGAATCTATGAGCAAGGTAAGGGGTCGTGGTTCCCCCCAGTCCAACACCAGGTTCTGCATTAGGACCTGGAGCGAGTGACGAGAAACTAGTAATGATATCAAGCATGTCAAACATGAAAGGACCCGAACTCAAGAGATCATAAATATACTCAAGTAACTCTGATCCCAAAAGCAAACTAACACACAAAGAGCACACTCCTAAGAGAATCTAAGCCAAATGCAAGCAACCCAAGGGGAGGATAAATGAGCTCCCTAATGTAGTATGTATGTCTCGCCTAGGAGAGGCCTGAAACTCCCATACACTACAAGTGGAGGTGCGTAACCAATTATAGTGGCCCTCAGCTTCAATGCGTAAAGCGACTGTGTTGTCCCACCCCTACCTAGCCAGGACACCTACAGAAAAACCTCTGCAAGTACCCCCTACGATGCCTAAGTAAGGCAACTAAGGTCATCCCAATATAACCAATGCTTAGGCAGACAGTCACAGGAGGGATAAACCATATGGGCAGGGTAGCAAATCCTGAAGCTTGAAAGCACCAACCGGTACCTCAAAAGCCCCCAGATACAAATACGATCCTGGAAATATCTCTGGTGCTCACAGAAAGTGACCAAGGGCTATCGCAATCACAATCATGTATGTTGCCTCATGCTTAAATCCTGTGTAAGAGGAGCCTCCAGAGAAACACTAATTATACCAAGGATTTTACTCTCTCACCCGGATAGACACCTACTTGTTCAGTTTAGTAGTCTTGGAGAATTGACTCACAATGAACTATTCCAAGACTCTAAAACCTAATCTTGTTGATGAACCCTATCAAAGAAAAATGTGTAGTTCATTTCAATTTAAGTGTTGATTTTAATGGCCGTGATTACTCAAAGGGAAATTACCGTGCAATTATTCTTATTATGACTCAATAGTGAAATAAATGTGCACACCTAACAAACAATGCCAAGTTCAATTTTGTCTAAATGAAAAAACGGGGTATGACACTACATGAGATGCATATATATTCATTCCTTTGCAAATGCCAATGCAATCCTTCCTATATGAAATCCTAAACACAACTCTCATCCAAGCAATCCAATGCAAGTACCTCCTTAAATCCATATGTGAGATGCAAATAAGAATGCAATAATTATTTTGTATTTTCAATATAAAAGAAAGAAAATGCAATAAAAGTCATTAAAATTCTCAATCTCTGCAGCAAGCATCAACCACAAGCCAAGAAAGACACCGAGACAAAAAGGCTAATGCACTAATGGAAAAACAAAAAAGAAGATAAATGACTAGAACTACTTCAAAGAAAAATCAATGAAAAAGCGATCTTTTGCTGCAACAAAAGCAATCAACATACAACATCCGTACCCAGGAAGACCCAGCCACACTCACAACCCACCCAACAACTTCCCACATCAAACTCAACCAAAAAAGGGAGGATGTACGCGACTTTTTAAAGAACAACAGCGTATGTACGCGACTTTTGGCCAAAAACCTGCATGTATACACGACTTTTGGCTAAAAACCTGCATGTATACGCGACTTTTGGCTAAAAACCTGCATGTATACATGACTTTTGCCCAAAAACTTGCATATGTACACAAATTTTAGCCAAAAACCTGCGTATACAAAGAAGAAAGTGGTAAAAAGCATGCCAAGGGTCAAACCACTCTAGGGGAGTGTCAATGGATGAACATACTACTAAATGTGACACAAAAATGGGGAGAAACAGAGAGCAAGTCAAGCACATTGTTCCGCTAAACCCAAAAGAAAAACAAGGAACATCCCTAGTATGGTCTCCAATTATGTTACAGAGAGAAACTTCCTATGGCTTGGGGGTACCACAACAGACAATATGACACTAGAAATCAATCTTTTCCAATATGCAAGAGAAATAAGAAAATCTAACACTAAGGGATATAAAATTGTACCTTATTCCGGATGGTTGAAGTAGAACCCCATTGAGCTTTTCCAATGCAATTGCAATTACAAATTGCTCTCAACAACAACAAACAGGGAAAACATGATATGTATAAATGTGTTAGAGCTACTCTAGTATATATAATCAATCATGTATAAGCAAGTAAATACATCCATGGATTCAATATTCATATTTTAAATGCACATGTATTGGACAGGAAAAGATATTTCTATTAATAAAACAGAGATATAATAGTGGCAAACTCTATCGGCACTTCTGCGAACCGAAGAAACTGATTCCTCCACCTGGGCCTCCACCACTTCAATCCCTCATCTCTCGATAGCAAGCTCACAAAGCAAAGGAAAGCTTGGGAAGAACATGATGTGCTCCAAGGGACAAAGGGATGCAGACTCAATTATAAGCAAAATTGAGACAACAATGGACTATAGTTTCCTTACTCTTCAATTTATCCCCCTTCAATGTATCCAAGAGGCTCAATATATAGCACTCCAAAGAGGTAATGGAGGGTCGAGTCCGAGCGTTCTCAAGGCATATGGAAGGCCAAGAGATAATATATTCGAACTCATATGAGGAAAACTCCAAAAACATTTGTCTTTATGCACAAATCTCGATGTACGCGGGTTTGAGGTCAAAAGTTGCGTATACACACAAGTATGGCTTTAAAATTCACGTATAGGTATAAACAAGTGATTTTTGGGGATGATCTTGGAACATCAAAGTATAATATAAGTCCATGGGGTCCAAAGAGTCTGCAGAGGGACAAGGAAGGCCATAAAAGTTTGATATGCCAGGTGTGGAAAAATCAACTATAACACCCATGCAGAAGCAAGAGGAGTGCTCTGTAATCGGTTTGAAGTTGCACTGGAATTTCAAGACTCTTCCACCTTTTCCATCTACCACCAATTGCCCAGTCAGATAAATCATAGAGAGTGTTGATGTTGTTGCAATCAAACCAAGTCTTTAGCTCATTTAATTCTCGACGAAAGTTAGTCGGGGAATTCAATCCAAGTTTATCATGCCAGATCTTGATTCTTTTTCCATTTCCTGCTATCCAATAAATATTTTCTTGGATGATGTACAACGCCTTTTTGCAAAGATCCCAAATTGGAGACCCAATTTTTCTCATATTCATATTCTCAACACAATTTCTTCTGTTGCCTACCATTTATTTTTTTTGAAGGGCCTTTTTCCACCAAGCGTTTTCACCAAAGGCCACTCTCCATAGAATTGTTGCATCGAGAGCTACGTTCATAATTTGAGGATCTCTTACTCCCGGTCTGCCACATTGCTTTGGATTGCACACGATGTCCTAGTCTATCAGATTGATTTTTTTTGTGTTGGTAGCCTTTCCTCCTTGCCAGAGAAATTTCCAGATTTCTCTATTGATTTCCTGTATAATTTGATTAAGATCTAATGATATTGAGCATACATAAATCGGAAAGGCAGAGAGGACGGATTTTGTAAGAACTAATTTTCCTGTTGGGTTAAGCCATCTGCTTCCCCAAGAATTGATTTTTTATTTTATTTTTTCAATCAGACCATGCCAGTCTATCTTCTTTTTTTCCCCTTTAATATGGGGAAGCCCAAATAACTGAATGAGCTCCAGACTGTTAGTCCCCCGAATCCAAGGATTCTTAATATCATTGCCATGGTTCTAGGAAGGAAATTCTAGCCATAAGCTTTTGATTTAGAAGCATTAATCTTACCATCCGATGCTTTGAGGAATGCAGAGAGAACTCTCTTGAACCTTTCTACTATGACCATGGACGCGCCCCCAAGCAAAATTGTGTCATTGATGCATTACGCATGGTTTGCAGATCTGACTCCCCTTGCAATTTTCAAACCTTTAAGATCCCCATTGTCTTGTTGTTACTGCAACTTTCTGCTCATAAATTCAGCGACCAGAAGGTAGAGATATGGAGACAGTGGGCAGCCTTGGTGGATGCCCCTAGTGGCTTGAAAGAACTTGGTTGGCCTACCAATTATCAACGGAGAAATCGAGGGGTTGTTGATGAAAGCCTTAATCCATATGATGAACCTTATAGAAAAACCAAATTTTGACATGATTTCGAACATAAATAAGTGATTTACTCGATCAAAAACGTTAGCCATATGGAGCTTTATAGCCATACCTTGGTGCTTGTGTTCCTTGCTGGAGTGAATTGAATCCTGGACAATAATGATGTTGTCAAGTATTTGACGCCCAACAACAAATCCTCCCTGTGTATATGAGATTAACCTTCCCGTGATTTTCTTCATTCTTGTGGCCAGTATTTTTGAAAGGATTTTGTATGAGGTTTTACACAGTGAAATAGGTCTGAAGTAGTATATTGTCATCTTTTGTTTTTGGTATCAAGGTGAGAAAGGAAGAGTTGGCGGCCCACCCAACCTTGTCCTTTTTCGTCGTCCAATTTAGCATTCTTTTCAGATATTCCTTGATGATATACCAAGCTGATCTATAAAAATTGATGTTGAAACCATCAAGCCCAGGAGCCTTGTCATCTTGCAATGACCAAATGGCTTATTTGATCTCGAAATCCATTATAGATTTTGATAATCCTTGTTGTCCTGTTCCGAAATAAGAGAAGGTATTCCAGAGAGGAGGTTAGCCTGTACTAGGGGATCGGTCTCATCCTTGTCCACGTAGATATCTCTGAAGTGCTAGAAAACGCGAGACTTAATCTCATCCTGCTCCACAATCCTTTTTCCATCTTTATCCTTTAATTCTTTGATCATGTTGAAGTTGAGCCTTGATTTTGTTTATTTGTGGAAGTAATTCGTGTTACTATCCCCACCTTTTAACCAGAGCCGCTTGGACTTCATCCTCCATTCCTCTCCCTCACTTCCAACTGTGTTGAGGATCTTAAGATTCAAGTCTTTTTATTGACTAGTAAGAAGAAGGGTAATTTCCTCATTCTCCATCTTGGATTGTAGGGTTGCTAGTCCATACTGAAGCTGCATTTTCCTACTACCATAACTTTTATACTCCATTTTCACCCATTCTTTCAGCTCATAGTGTACATTTCTTAGCTTGTTCTCCCAAATGAAGCTAGGAGAACCAACGCAAGACAAGCTCCAAGCTTTTTTAATTAATCCCATGACTTTTTCCTCATGAAGCCAAGAAGAGTTAAAACGAAAGGGAAAGGGGCCAAGGATTGCAGAGGTGGAGAGCACCAAGGAGATCGGTTTGTGATCCGAATCCGCAGAGGGTAAAGCAAAGGAGGCGAGAATGAGATCTTTTTGTAGGAAGGATGTGCTTACCAAGAAACGGTCAAGCCTGGCTGCAATGTATCCCACACCCAACCTTCTATTACTCCAAGTATACTTTACGTTTTTTAATGGAGGATCTAGCAGATCCAACTCAGATATCAAGTCCTCCATGTTCTAGAGCCCCCTCTTTTCTTTGATTATGCTTTGGTAGCATTGAAATCAACGACAATTATGAGATCTTCTTTTAGAGCGACGAGGCTATTCCAAAACGATTGCTTGTCTCTGTAATGTGTTGGACCATACACATTACATACATAATTAACATTTGGATCATCTTTTTCTTGAAACTCGGTGAGGAGCCAGTTTTGGTTTTCCTTAACATTTTTTATGACATACTTACTTGAGAAAAAAGTCGCTATTCCTCCTGAGGCATCTCTAGAGATTATAGCGTTTCCTTGGTTGTTCGTCCAAAAGAGATGTGAAAGCACCAAAACTTCCACATCACTCATTTTTGTCTCTTGGATAAGCAAGATGTATGGCCTTTCAAATTTGGTGATGTCTTTTATTGCTTCCACTTTGTTTGTTCCACCTAGCCCTCTACAATTCCAAGAGACAGTTTTCATTACTTCTTGGCTAATTGAGGCTTTGCTCTAGACCTTCCATTTACTTTCCTTGTATTTTTGTGGTTTCAAAGGAGCTTTGTTTCTCAATGCTCCGTTGCCTTCCGATTTTCAGTTCTCTCTCTACTTCTTTTTCTCCGTGGTATCTTTGTGACTTTCTTCCTATGGTGTTTGGCACTAGTTCAAGAATCTCTTATGACCTAGTTGAAGAAGAGTCAGGAGAGAGAAAATGAGGAGACTCTGCTTTTTTTTACCCTTTCATCCCAAGATTCTCCAGGTGTTGGGGTGTCCTCAATCGTTGTATCTAGTTGATATTTTATGGGAGAAGAGGAAGGGATGTTGCTACCTGCTAAGGTGTTGTGGGGTTCTAAAATGTCTTTAACTAGAGTCACTTCATTCATGATGATTTCGCCTTCTTCTACATTCAAAATGTTGAAGTGGTTGCTTTTTGTGACCTCCTTTTCTCCTTGTGCTAGTGCCTTGCCTTTCTTTGACCGTGGATCCTTTGGCTTGGGGTTTGAGGATGCCATTTTCCTTCCTTTTTTCACTTGTTTCCAACCTTCTTCTTGAGTTTTCTCAGGGTTTTCCTGCATTGCTTTAGGGTAGTTTTTAACAAAATGGCCATACTTGTGGCATTTCTTACATTTAAATGGCAATTGCTCATAATCAACCTTTTGCACATGCTCCCAACCATCCATGCAAAGGCTTACAATTTTAGGTAGCCCCTTTTCTAGATCAACTTCTACACAGATCCTTGCATAAGAGAAGAGAGAGCCTTTTGGTTCTGCCTTGTCATTGTATTTGTGAAGAGAGTTTCCTATTTCCTGTAGGGTTTCATTGTTCCAGCACTATAACAGGAGATGTGGGAGATGAACCCAAACTGGAACTGCAAAAGGCACATCCTTTTCTGGATCGAAAGATAAACTCCATCAATTTAGGTATAACCCCCAAGGGCCCAGAAGTAAGGCCCACTTCTGAATATCAGGTCCCTGTCGTCCTTGTTTTCGAACAAAAAGGTGAAGAATCCCTTGCCGCATAATTAATGTTGCAAGCCCCTGGAGATCAATGGCATCCAATTTTTTTAACCCAAAAATCAATTGTTTTTTGCCATGGCCAAATACCTGTAAATTGTTCGATCAAACCCCACTCACTCAGAGCGAGTGCTTTCAACCTTGAAGCAACCAACATGATCTGAATTCTTAGAGCATTAACCTACTTAACAAAGCCATCACCTGCATAAGATGCAGAAGGGGGAGGAGGTGGCGTGGAGGCCACGAGAAACCTAAAGGTCGCGTCAAGAGTCCTCTTGCGTTCCTTCGGGATTGGATCCGAGGGGGGATCCATCCCAAGCTTGCCTAGGGCAAGAGCCCACGTTGGCGTTCACCTGCAAAAGCCCACACTCGCGTTCACCTACAAAAGCCCACACTCGCGTTCACCTGCATGCAGAGCTCGATCCGTCATCCTAATTACATTTTTATTGTTAAAAAATATAATTGTTATATATAAAATGAAAAAATTAGTTAAAAATTTGAAAAATATAATAACATTTAATGTATAAATATTTATTTTAATTTGTAGATTTTATTTATTTATAAGAAGTTAAATTGGAATGGGTATAATCTATTTTCTTCAGACAAAAAAAATAGATTAATTATCCAAGATTGAAAAACAATTGACATGAATGAAACTTTAACTTTACAAAGTATGAACATGTTTTTTTCTCAAGAAAGAAAAATCTCATATTTTTTTTTAAATTAAAAAACTAGTGTACAAAGATCAGTATGAGGATATTTTATATGGCCAAGCATAGATCGCATATTGAGAACTGTTCCTCCACTATAATTCTATGAAGCTATTTCACCTTCTCATCATTGCAAAAAGTGATCCTATTGATCCCAAAATATCTTCGAAAAACATCATGTGTGTCATTTAAACATAATGAATACAAAAAATAATTATTATCACTAATAGGTGGTTTTTCTTAAATAACAATGATGAGTAAACTAAAAATAATTATTATCACTACAAATTAACAATCAAATCATAATATATTTTATTTTTTAAATATTAAAAAAATAAATTAATAAATGATATTGAGTTAACTTTTTAAAATATTAAAAAAATAAATTAATAAATAATATTAAATTAACTACATTAATGAATAACTCCAAGGGTCTTGATCTATAACCCAAAGGGTTTTGGGTCAATCCTTTTGTTAGAATGGTCTAAAGTTTACCATCATTACCACCCATAAATATACGTAGAAATATTGATAAGTTTTCAATCAAATTTCTGTGAGAAACATTGTATTTATGAATAACAACCAATTGACAAGATATCCCATACTTAGCTATAAAGTGTCTCTCCCCACATTACCATATTATTACATAAGTTTTGGATACTCTGAGGATGGCTGGGAGGAAGATGAGGGTTTGCAAGGTTTTCAGAGTTGCGTTGGTGGATGGCGACCACGGCCGGAAGCGCTCTGGTGATAACATCGTTGTTGTTTAGAGTGTCGTTGGTCAGGTTTGACTGGCACCCACTGAATCATCATGCAAAGCTTCCCCCTTGCTTTTTAGACAGCTTTTTTTCGTTTCCTTTCTGGTTTTTTCTATCTTTGTTTTTATTGTCTCCACTCTGGATTGTAGTATTGTTTGGGTTGTTACAGGGTCTTTGGATGTCCTGTAAGCACCTTTCAGGCTTTTTAGGCAGACTTTTTGCGCTCCCCTTCTGGGTTTTCCTGTGTTTGTTTACTTCGCTTCCTCACGGGTTTGCAGCATTGTCTGGGTTGTTTCGGGCTCTTTGGCATCCACCAACGACTGGAGTCCCTCCTCAGTGATGAGGACTAGTACCAACCAGTCTAATAAAGTGGGAATTGTATATAAAAGTTGGTGCTTGCTACGCCCGTTTATATGCTCGTCTTTTTCAGGGTGACTGTCTTCGAGGGCTGCATTTTGGTTTCAGTTTCACCACCTTTCCTCGTTGTCGTTTTTTTGTTCTCCTTTCATGGGGTTCTAGAAGTTTCTTCGTATCCTGTTTTTGCGGGGGCTGGCTCTGTCGCTTTCAGAGCATGTGGATATGAGTGCGCTTACTGTGGTTTGATTCCTGGCCCGTGATATAATTATGTCGGGCTGACTTGTGTTTGCATGTCCTCAAGCCTGTCTTTACCTTTGTTGGTCTGTGTTGGCTGTGGCTGTCTTTTACCTGCGTGGTTAGGTTTTATTGACATAAACCCTGGATGAAGGCCACTTCTAACTAGGGTCTGTTTCCTGGGTTCCCAGTCTGTCGCTGTTACTTGGCTTGTCGGTTTTGGTCGTCAGGCGTTTTCTCGTTTGACTTACCCTTGTAACCCTATGTCGGAAACCCATGACGGGTCTTACGACGCTCCAGCGGTGGATGTCTCTGCCTGCTTTCGTCGTAGAAGGAAGGCAAAAGCGTATAAGATACTTGAAAATAAGCTACGTTTTGTGGTGGGTAGAGATATTTACTTCGATAGAGTGGAAGCTTTATGCTCCCACGCTCTCATTGGAAGGCTTGAATATGCATCAATGGATAAAAAGGACTGGTTCGAGTGGGCCACCGAACAGTGGAAGCCATTCTTGACTTATGTTCCAGCCATAATCCTTCTGGTGCGGGGTTGGATTGTTTTCATTTTTTTGGAGGAAGCACGTGCTACTTCCGTCCTTAACCGGATTTGGAGGGTTGGTAAGGGTTCTCTGGTCTTAGACAAGTGGCATGTTCATTTTGATCCAGTGAGGGAGAGGGTTAAAAAGCGCCATCTTTGGACTCTGTTGCCTTTCCCGCTCTGGAATCGTGCTCTTCTCGAAGGCATCGGGAACACGATTGGTCGTTTTGTAGCTGTCGATGATGATTTTATGAATACTTATGATAAACGAATCGCCAGGGTCCTTGTGGAGGTGGATGTATCCAATGGTCTACCGGCTGACATTGAAATACTCTGTCATGAGCGTCTTTTTATTCAAAGACTTGATTATCAGGGTTTACCCTTCCGTTGTAGCTGCTGTCGAGCGACAGTCCATCTAAGGCGATCCTGTCCAACGCTACGACAATCTCCATCTTCCCAGGGCTTTCGTGAGTCGCCTGCTTCTCAGTTGGTTTCCTTATCGGAACATAGGCATTGCCAGGTAAGTAAGACCACGTTTCCTCCGGTTGATTCTATTGGAAATCTAAAAAATGCTTGTTCACTCTTTGATGATGCTTTAGACTCGAAACTAGCCTTTATGGATTCTGTTAATATTCAAAGGAACTCACTGATCCCGCCGAATTTTTCCCTACTACTGGGTAGCTCCCATCCCAAGTCCTTAACTGGTGTCACTTCTCCTTGTGTTAATGATCGAGGCAAGACCTCTCATTTAAGCTCGGGTTTACCTATACCTCCGCGTTCCCCTCCACCTTTGTCCTCTAGCCCTCCCTCTTCTATTATTCCACCTTCTCCTTCCTTTGTTATTCCTCCCCGGTCTCCTCCACCGTTGTTCTCTAGCCCACCCTCTCCTGATATACCACATTCTCCTTCCCATGTTATTTCTCCCCGGTCTCCTCCTCGGGATTTTGTAGCCATTCATGAGGAGTCTTTTCGTGACTCTGCCACTTCCAATGCCTCCACCTTACCTCCTACTTTGCTAGTCGAGGAGCCCAGCCGACCACTTTTAAACGCGTCGGACTTCCCTCCTCTCGTCCACTCTGGTCCCTGTTTGACTATCTCTCCCCATAGCCCTGTTGACTCTCCGTCCTTTGCAGACCCCACTTTACAAAAATCTTTGAACATTTTTACAGACAAGTCTCCTCAGTCGCCTTCTGTTCTCCCCCTTGATTCCATCCACTTCGAGAACGTCACTATTAGGAGGAAAAAACATCCATCGTCTGTTAATGCGACGATTCTAGCCCCTGCTCCTTATACTCCTTTATCCACTCGACTGAAAAACGCAGCTCATAAGCCTGCCCCCTCATCTCAAAGGGTCCTTAGAGCTTTGACCCCACCTCATTCAGGTTCTTGATGCGTATTCTTTCTTTGAATGTTCGTGGGCTGGGAGGATCAACCAAACAAAAAATCCTTCGTCATTTGTTTTTGTCTATCTCTCCCGATGTTGTACTCCTACAGGAGACAATGACCAGTACATACCCAGCCCTCTTTGCTTTCTCCAAGCTGTGTCCGGGTTGGGAGTTTTGTGCTCTTAGTTCAATCGGTCTTTCTGGAGGCATTCTCTCTGGCTAGAACCCTAAGACGCTTAGATGTAAAGATTTCCATACTCTGGCTGGTATTCTGCTAAAGGCTTCGATTCGGGGTTCGACTGTACCTATCTCTATCCTCAATGTGTATGGCCCCTATCTTAATCGGGGTTCTTTCTGGAATGCTGTGGCTACAGGAGGACTCCTCTCGCTCCCTAACCTTATACTTACTGGTGATCTGAATTTAACTTTAGATGCTTCTGAGATCTGGGGCACCAGAGCGCAACTAGACCCCCTGGGCCCTTTTTTCTCCAATTTATTTGTTGATCATCATTTAGTGGATATTGCCCCATCCTATGCTGGCCCAACTTGGAGGAATGGTAGGATGGGGGAAGAAGGCATCTCCAAAAGACTGGATCATTTCTTGCTGTCGGATCAGCTCATTAGATCCCTACCTAGACATAGAGTTTGGACTCATCGATGCGGGATTTCATATCATTTCCCTGTCCTGCTTGAATGGAGTGATTTACAGATTACTTACCTTTACCCATTCAAGTTCAATCATTCTTGGTTAGGGAATTCAGATTTTGTAAATATGGTCCGTTCAGAATGGCCTCTGATCCTTTCGGATGATACAGTGGATGATATGAATAATCTTTCATCCAAGCTGCGTCTTTTAAAAGAAAAAGTGAAAGCATGGACTAAAGCGGAAACTCAAAAGTTGAAAGATAAATCTGTCTACATGGAGGAAGAAATTAACTCTCTTCTTCTCTCTTCTCAATTTGATATACTAAATAACGAACAGCAGCGCAGATTAAGCTCCTTAAAAGCTGACCTACAAAAACAGTTGGACCATGAGATATACTCTGCAAGACTCCAAAGCAGAGTCACTTGGGCTATGAATGGGGATGCCAATACCAAATATTTCCATGTTGTGGCATCGGCTCGAAAAAATCAAAATGACATATGGAGTTTAAAGGATGAAGAGGGCAATTGGATATCGGATGACCAGAGCATAAAAGCTCTTGGGGTTCGCTATTTTAAAAATATTTTTGTTGATGATCACTTAACAAATCTTGCTGCTCAGCTGAAGGTTATTTGACTTTTTCCTTCATATATCTCAGGGGAAGAGAAAAAAGCCTTTACTAGCTCTGTCTCTCTTTCAGAAATTGAGAGGGCTTTAAAGACTTTCAAAAAAGATAAAGCACCTGGGCCTGATGGATGGTCGTTTGAGTTCTATCTGTCCTTTTTTTATCTTTTGGGTCCTCTTCTTGTTAATACGGTGGAATCCTCTAGACTCATGGGTAAAGTTGCCCCTTCCTTAAATTCCACCTTTTTAGCTCTTATCCCAAAAGTTGAACATCCTGTTTCCGTTGCAGATTTTAGATCTATTTCTTTATGCAATCTCTGCTATAAACTGATCTCAAAAGTTGCGGCCCTGAGACTCAAGCCCTTCTTAGACTCCTCTATCTCTCCTCAGCAATTTGGATTTCTGAAGAACCGTCAGATCCTTGAGCCAATAGCAATCACGCAGGAAGTCCTCCATACTGTTAAACTGAAAAGGAAATGTGCTCTCATCCTGAAGTTGGACCTGACAAAGGCCTTTGACAGGGTTAATTGGACTTTCATCCGTTTGATCCTTATCCAGATAGGGGTTCCTCTAGTGGGAGTAAATTGGATTATGGGGTGTATCTCATCAGCTAATTTTGTTGTCCTCGTCAACGGTTCCCCTTCTTCTTTCTTTTCGGCTTCTCGTGGAATCAGGCAGGGATGCCCCTTATCCCCCCTGCTCTTCATTCTGGTTATTGAAGGACTCAGCCTCCTGATTGAAGATGCCAACAGAAATGGTAAAATTAAAGGAATCAAGATTTCGACTCATCTCTTCCTCACTCATTTATTGTTTGTAGATGATGTTATTTTATTTGGTATAGGTACTTTTGAGAAATGGATTGCTTTCAAAGTATTACTTGACATCTTTTGTGAGGCCTCCGGCATGAGAATAAATATGGATAAATCCTATTTTCTTCATTATGATTTGGACGTTGCCCTTCTTGGCAGAATAACGGGCCTCCTTCCCTACATATTTGCTCATCTCAATCAGGGTCTCACCTATCTTGGATACTTTCTGAAGCCCTCGGGTTATTTAGTCAAGGATTGGCATTGGCTAATTTCTAAATTTGAGAAGCGTATCAATCACTGGACAAATAAACTCTTATCCTTAGGAGGTCTCCTAGTTCTGATTTGTTTTGTTCTGTCCAGCCTGCCTGTCTTCTAGATGGCCCTGGTCCCGATTCCATCCTCAATTTTAGACAAACTCAGAAAAATGATCTTTTCTTTTCTGTGGGGGTCTTCTACAAAACAAAAAAAGTTCCACCTTGTAGATTGGCATATTCTAGCTCGTCCTATCGCCCATGGGGGCTGGGGTATTAAACACCTCCCTAGTTTCAGTCTATCTTTGAGGATGAAGAATTTTTGGTTTGCTCTGAATAGCACTGGTATTTGGAATCTTCTCCTATCTACATAATATATGAGGAATTTGCCAGTGCATACTTGGTTACGTGAGAAAAATTTCAGTCCTCGGAATGTCTCGATTATATGGAAAGGCTTTCTTAAAACTCTGCCTTGGATTGGAAAAGGAATACTCTGGCAAGTGGGCAATGGTACAGATGTCTTAATCGGCATGGATCCTGTTGTTGGAATGGGTAACTCCTTTACTCTCCCTGCCGATTTGAGAGCTTACCTGGCAGACTATGGGATTTCCACCCTCGAACAAGCAAGGAAGAATACTTCCTTTGCCAAAGGCTACTGGTTCACCGCTGAAGAGCTAGATCTCTGTGAAGAATGGAAATTTCATTGGGAATCTTATATTAAAGGTCTAGAATATAATAGAATCCGTCTTAAGGACTCGCGGGATTCTCTCCTTTGGTCTCACAGTAATTACGTGGGTTGTTTAAGTGCTGCTAGAGGTTATGACAGTATCTTCTTAACCAATAATTTAGAGGAACATAACCCGGTTCTGGACTCTCTCTGGGCTCTAAACATCCCATCAAAATTAGTCTGTTTCTGCTGGCTATTGGTTAATGAAAGGATCCTCACATGGGATCACCTTCAATCCCATGGGTACTTTGGACCGAGTCGGTGCGTCCTATGTGAAAGAAACAACGAAGATATCAGGCACCTTTTCTTAATTTTCCCTTTCACTGTGCAGATTTTCTTATACTTTTCAGTTCGTTATGGATTCTTTCTACCATCCTTAAGCTCTGTTCAGTCCTTTTTAGCCCACTAGTTTGTCAACATTACCAGCTCTGCTTCCTATAGATATATTCCTCTGTTTGTTTTCTGGTTCATTTGGCTCCTCCGCAATAATTGTATTTTTGAAAATGGGAAACCTTACGCATCTGCACTTATTTCCAGAGTTGAGAGCTATCAAACTCTTTTCCCTGTGCCACAAAAGCCGCAAAAAAGCAGGAAGATTGGTCCAAAACCTCAACAAGTATATCCATGTGGGTACTTTGATGGTGCTGCTGCATTGAATGTTGGAGGAGCTGGGTTTGTGATCTACATTAGTGAAACCCATTATTACAGTTTCTCATTGGGATGTGGAAGTAGCACGAACACAAGAGCAAAACTTCTGGCGCTATGGGTTGTCCTTAGAGTGAGTTGTTTGATGGGATTGCCCATTCATTTGATATTTGGTGACTCAATGGTGATTATTTCCTGGATCAACAAACTCTCGGCCCTTGATATTCCCACCCTGCTGCACTGGTGTGAAGATATAAAAAATATGCTCCAAACTGTCCCTCATGTGATTTTCAAGCATATCTTCCGCGAGCACAACATGTTGGCTGATAGTCTTTCAAAGCAGGCTTTGAATATGGATATGGGATCAAGTTTCTTCACTGAATATTTGGATGGGTTGGTCATTAATTATGGCCACTTTATACTCTTTTAGATGCTTTTTTTGCATCATTTTCAGCTTTTGATTGTTAAGCAGTTGTATTTTAGTCTCTGTCTGATATATTGGAAGCCTATCAACTAGCAGGTCATGCTCAGGAATGTATGTTTATAGATCACTATCAATTATACAGTATATTCTGACCTGATATATCAGGGATGATGAGAAAAGTCTGCTAAGATCAGACTTTGTTTCTTTTGTTTGGATGATTGCTATGCTGATATTCCTTTCATATGTCTATGTGCTTATCTGGATTTGATTCCTTCTCTCTGTCATGAAGATGGTTTTATATATTATGTCTTTTGATTCCTATGAATAACAAAGACTGGTATTTTTCTTTCTAAAAAAAATAACAACCAATAATAATTATCTCAAGTTTTCCATATCTCAAATTTATAACTGTACTTTTTAAATATTAGAAAAACACTAACGAAAGGTAATTGTACTTTTTAAATATTAGAAAAACACTGACTAAAGGTAAGTGGACAATTAAATTATGATTACATCGAAGGTGTTATTTAAGGGGCTGCTCCTCCAGCCATTTCGTAGTCTGTCCATGGCCAATGGCCAATGAGGAGTTGCCCCGTGAGAAATGACATTAATGTGAGAAGGAAACTGAAACCAGCGTCTTTAACCAGATCCTCAGAGAAGGAGAAGGTCAGAGAATCGGGGTACATTCACAAGAAGGAAATTGGCCTTCTGTGGAGCTGAAAATCCTGAGGCTCTTTGTTAGAATTCGCTCTTCTTCGTTGTCGGAGTTAACCCTGGCCAGAAGGCCCTTGGACTGGCCCTTGGATTTTCTGTAGCAGAGGCTGGGGAGCGCAACGTGGTCGGGCTGGGGTTTGAACCCATGCCTGTCTTTGACACTATCGTTCTGCGAGACGAGGACGTCTGCGGGCAGGATGAAAAATTCCGGCCCGTCAGTTTGGAGGCTGTCGTGCATTTGTAGCACAATGGCGAGCCACGATTCGTCCACCGGGAAAACTAAAGTAAGTAGGTGAGAGCACCCAGATGGACGGAGGCTAGCTGGTTGTTCCCATCTTTCATCCACTCCAGAGAACCGATATTGTTAATTTGGCATTCTCCGAATTTGGTTGCTGTGAGCCTCATTCTCCTGAAATTCAACCAGATAAACTGCACACTCCATTCTATCTATGAGCTTCTATGAATCTGCACAGAGGATTGAATCTGATAACAGCTTCATCCAGGCCTGATTGATTAACTATCTGCCAGCCTTCTGGGTCTTGGAATCCTTCCAGTGAATACGCATAGACTTGTATATTCTCTTCAGAGTCCAAACTCCTACGTCTCCTCCTGAAAAAAAGGTCTCCATCGAGAAGCTGTGCAATACTTGGCAAAAATATTGCAATAACTTACCACCAGTAAAGCGCTGCACTACAACAATGGCTATCAGGGCAGGACTGATGGTGGTGGCGGCTTAGTTGTGCTGGGTCCTTTACTTATGGCTGCATAATTACATCTTTATGTATTTTCAACAAATTTATAGGTTTGAAGTAGATCTGTTAAAGAAATTCGCCATGGGTTTGCAGAGCAATCCCGTCCAACGGAAATTTCAAGCCTCACCATCCAAACTCTATCTACCTGCTGAAATTTCCCTTGGACGGATTGCTCGGGAGGCAAGGGATTGCTCCTGAGGCAAACTCATGGCGAATTTCTTTAACACATCTACTTCAAACCTATAAATTTGTTGAAAATACATAGAGATATAATAGTTAATATGTTCTCGAAGAATGAAGGATAATAAACCCAATGCAAAATCATAACTAACGTCATTACAAATTCATAGTGAATTGAAACTACACAAAATTGATTGAGAGTAAACTGCAAATCACCTCAAGAAAGCGTATTCATGGTCTGCTAAGCTATGCAAAACGATGGAATAGCCTACCCATTATGAAAATAGAATCGATGGATACAATTTTAGTTTTTGAGCTGGTTAACGTAAAACCAACACATTCTAAACTTCGAAATCGAACTGATATTGAATAGCAAACGCCTAGCCTCGAGATTGCCGAATGTTATGGATTTCAAAATCACAGACGCCTAGCCTGGAGACTGCCAAATGTTATGGATTTCAAAATCACAGACGCCTAGCCTCAGGACTGCTAAATGTTATGCATTTTTGTTATGTTTTTTATTATAAAAGCCCTAGAATAGCAAATGAGAATGAGTTCTTATAAATCTGTACCAAGCAAACTTGGTGCTTTTCTCCCCCGAGCAGGGTAGGCCATTTATCAATCAAAATCGTGTGGCGAAATAGCTTAGAGTTTTAGGATATAAGTAAATTTCAAGTTTCAAGGGAGGAGGTCAAAGGGATAGGTCATAGTAATATAGTAAGGGAGTAAGCTACCGACGCGACGATTTTGCCTGGCGGCAATCGTCGCGCCGGCACTCCGGTCACCGGCGACACCTTTCTCCCCGTTGGACGTCCGCCTTTTTACCACTGTCTCCATCACTCTGTTTTCCAATTCTTTGTTGCGCCCCGGATCGTCGTTGCATCCTCCGTCGTCTCCCTCCGTCCGTCCGTGTCCGAGTCACCGTCGCTGTCCCCACCCGCCTTCGCAATTCAAACAACCATGCCGATTCCCGCCTCTTCTTCAGCGCATCTGCAGCACGCTCATTTACCCGAATATCAGGTTACTGTGAGCAGAATAATATACATTCTCCACAAGTTACTGTACATGAATCACTGCTTTTTTCATCTTGGTTGCACCTTGCACCTGAAATAGATTCAAAGACCCAAAAGGTGACCTTTGCAAATGAGTCCCTCAGCACAATCTTGCTACTGTTGATAGATTCCTAAATTTCATCATTTTATTTTATTTTTTCTCTTCTGTTTCCGATAGCAGCAAAGGTTGCTTTGCTAACATTTTTTCTTTTTACAGAATTTTGTAAGTCAAGTCATGGAGATGATTGAATTAGATGGTCTGAAAGATTCTCTAGTGGGCATTCCTGGTGTTAATGGTTTATCTATTGAGCAACGCAAAAGATTGACAATTGCAGTAGAGCTTGTCACAAATCCTTCTATCATATTCATGGATGAACCCACATCAGGTTTAGATGCACGTGCTGCTGCTATAGTAATGCGGGCAGTGCGGAATATAGTGGACACAGGAAGGACCGTAGTTTGCACTATTCACCAGCCGAGTATTGACATTTTTGAAGCATTTGATGAGGTAGATTAATATAATATATGGACCATTACTGAAATATTGAAAAGCCTATTGCATTCCTTTTGAGATGACGGATGCATTTACATTGTCTCACTTGGGTGAACTTTTGACTGGTTACAGTTACTGTTAATGAAACGGGGAGGTGAAATCATTTATTCTGGTGCATTGGGTCACCATTCCGAAAACATGATTAAGTATTTTGAGGTAGAAAATCAAGACCTGTTACCATGCAGTTTTGGCCATGTCCAAATACAATTGGCTTATTTCTCGAGAGACCAAGCCTCAAGGGAAGTGTAAGTAATAGTGCTTTAATTTCCTCTGCAGGCTATTCCAGGAGTGCCAAATATTAAGGACAAGTATAATCCTGCAACATGGATGTTAGAGGTCACCTCTACAGGTGCAGAGCAGCACCTTAGTATAGACTTCGCTCATATCTACAAAGAGTCAACTCTTTTTTGGTAAGTACAGGAGAAGCCCTTGGAACCAATAGATTTCTAAGCCCTTTTTGATCTTCTTACAAACCAGTAAAATTCTTTATTTTTCAATGATTTCTGAGATTAATAAATCTCGTTTTATTAAGGGAAAACAACGAACTTGTTAAGGAGTTATGTACCCCAGCCCCAGATGCCAAGGACCTTTATTTTCCAGATGACTATGCATAGAATGCTTGGAAACAATTCACAACCTGCCTATGGAAACAGATTTGGATGTATTGGCGAAGTCCTGGTTACAATTTAGTGCGCTTAACCTTCACCTTTTTTAGTGCATTGCTCTTTGGCATTATCTATTGGCAACAAGGGACGAAAATGTAAGCTAATTTGTTGCAGGTTGGAGCATGCTTTATCTGTTCGGTATACTATCTAGCGTTTATCTTAAATAGGGTCATTCAGTTTTAAATGCTGGATTACTCGATAGTGAAAAACATGTGCGCTAACCATTGCTTTCTACATCTATTTGCACATAATTCTGTACTGGCAAGCAAATAAAGAGCATTTACAATCTTGGACTATTTGCAACAGAAATGACGAAGAAGACCTGCTCAAGATGATGGGGGGCATGTATGCTTCCATGTTGTTTATAGGAATAAATAATGCCTCCTCTGTGCAACCCTTTGTAGATGTTGAACGCAAGGTTTTCTATAGAGAAAAAGCAGCTAGGTTGTATTCTCCAATTGTATATGCTTTAGCACAGGTAAGGAATCCAAGGTCTTATTGAAAGTGACCTGAAAAATATTGATAGTCTTTGTTAAATTATTTTCTCTAAATTTGCACATTTTGAGCATCTCTCAATTTCTGTAGAAGCTCACAACAAATTTGTTCGACTTAAAGTCACGAGTAGTTCATGTTCTAATATATTTTGAAATGGTTGATCCTTAATAATTATACTAGTTTGACAAACCAGAAAGACCATTATATTTGACGAGATTTTCTCGTGGCTTCCTATTTGCTGCAGGTAGTGGTAGAACTCCCATATACTCTTTTCCAAACAATTATCTATGGAATTATTACATACTCAGCGATGGGTTTCCATTGGTCTGGGTATAAATTCTTTTGGTACCTCTTTGTCACTCTCTGCACTCTTCTCTGTTACACTTATTGCGGAATGATGACAGTGGCAATCAGTCCAAATTCTCAAGTTGCAGCTATAATTGCATCTGCATTTTATAACATCTTCAATCTTTTTTCAGGCTTCCTCATACCAAGACTTGTGAGTGGACTAAATCTTAAATGCATGATATTGAACTAGCTAGAGATATGGAAAATATTTTTTGTATGGAAAACTAGGGTGTTTGCACTCCAAAGAGGATATTTTTTTAGGGTTATTTCATTGATGACAAATACATGGGCAAAATTGTTGCAGCAATTTCCAGGGTGGTGGCTATGGTACTATTGGATTTGCCCTTTATCGTGGACTTTGAATGGGCTCATGACTTCTCAATATGGAGATTTGAGAAAGAAAATCAGTGTTGAAGGCAAGCCTCAACAAGCAATTGAAGACTTCTTGAAAGATTATTTTGGATTTCAACGCGACTTCTTGGATGTTGTGGCTGTAGTTTTAGTGATCTTCCCTGTACTATTTGCACTCTCATTTTGTATATCTATAAACATATTGAATTTTTAGAAGAGATGATGACCGTGTTTTCAACATTACTGCATTTTGTATATCTATAAAGACATTGAATTTTCAGAAGAGATGATGCCCGTGTTTTCAACATGACTGCTATTAGTGTTGTATATGTAACCACAACATCGACATTAGCTATGATATTTTACATATAGCCAATTTGTGCATAAGCTCATGATTTTGTAAAAATATATCTCTAATTTAATAAGAGCGTAGTTCATTGGGCTGTGGTCTAGTGATTGAGATGGAGTGTTTCCATGCTGAAGTCAGTGGTTAAAACCATGAGGGATGTAGAGCCTTGAAAACTGAGTTTTTCGCTGAGTTTGATGGCATTTCAAATACAACGTTCATTGAAAACAAATTATAATAAGGGTCTAATGACTTTATTGGTGACTAAGCCTTATGTTTGAGTTTTATTAGGGATTTTGCTTCCAATGGGTTTTATGAAGATTACCCTCCTCTCATATGTATCTTTATCATTTTATCAATACAGACAACTAGTTTATGGTGTTTATTGTTTGTTCACATGATTGTTGCAAGTTTTTGTTAGAGTTTAAGTGGATTTTTGTTTTTGTAGTTTTTTATTTATAAAAAAAGTAATGAAAAAACACATCTATCTTTTTTTTTGTTATAGCTCTTATGCATCTTATGCTTGATCGTGGCGAACGCCGATGTGAGTTTCTAAAAATTGTCAAAGTCTCATGATTGTTGCAAGTTTTTGTTACAACTTAAGTGGATTTTTGTTTGTTCACATGCTTGTTGCAAGTGGTTTTAAGTTTAAGTAGATTTTTGTTCTTGTAGTGTTTTATTTAAAAAGGAAAAGAAACACCATAAAAAATGTGTTGAAGTTTATGTCTCAATCTTTTTCTTTTCATGAAATATCATATTTACAAAAAAATATTTACATCAAAGAAAAAGAAATGCACGGGAAGGGTATTTCCAAAGGTATTTACATATTTTTTCTCAATAAACTAAAACAACAATAAAACCTTTATGGCCACTTGTATCCAACCCCTTCCCATCTTTGATCAATAAAAAACCTTTAGCGAACCACTGCATACAAATCTCCTTCTTCCATGATTGAGAAATGCAAACAAAGAGCTCATCTCATTTTCAAAAACAGAATTGCACCGAAGTTTCTAAAGCACAAACAAGTCCTCAAGTAGTGACAATCACCATAGAAAGAGGTGGACCAAAGATCTAGAATCACCTTATAACACCGCTCTCCAATGCAACCTCCCTTGCAAAATGGCTACATGCTCAAACTAAACAAACTCCCAACAAGGCCTAGCAAAAGAAAAATCCCAAAGGAATTACTTCATTGTTTGCATCTCGAGGAAAATTATCTATATACCTCAATTGATATATCCTAATCTTATGTGACTAAGGAAGAGGAAATTTGCAAAACAAGTTATGCATTGGGTGAGGAAAAAAACCCATAGAACCTAATTCCTCATTTCACAACTCAGTTTGAACCTACAGGAAAGGAAGGGTAACACTCCTTTGGTCTCGCCTTGCCAAGAAACTCTTCTAGACCCACTTTCAACTTCTAAACAAAGATCCCATAATATTACTTTGATGATGAAGTGTCAGTTTGTACTAGGTTAAGGAAGACCAAATTAGCATTCAAGGTGCAACAAATGCATGACCAAGATGATAATCTAAATGTGACCATATAACATTTGGATGGATTTCTAAAATCCCTAGAGGGGAATTCAGCGAGTTTGTTGATGCCTTAACCTAAAGGCAAACAATACGTGGGATGATTCGTATGATGTTCAACTTGTGTAATTTTTCTAGATGGAATTCACTATGGAAGAGTGCATTCAGTTCTAGCCCTTTGAGTCCAAATCCAAACACTTTTTGGATTTAGTGTAGGATATTTATGTTTCAAATCCATGTACATAAA
This sequence comes from Pseudotsuga menziesii, assembly GCA_001517045.1. Classification (NCBI taxonomy): domain Eukaryota; kingdom Viridiplantae; phylum Streptophyta; class Pinopsida; order Pinales; family Pinaceae; genus Pseudotsuga; species Pseudotsuga menziesii. The sequence goes on along the minus strand of LPNX010024124.1, from coordinate 135,561 downwards.
TTTTGATTGAGTTAAAAATAACTTGACTATTTTGAAAAATCCATTACTATAGCTAGATGAGCAAAGTCACGTTGAAGCCTTAGGGAGAAAAATACTTGGCATTCTATATATATATGATATGAAGACTGAGAAAGACGGGAACCTTGAAGTACCATAGATAAATGCCTTTAGTTGTAAACCCACCCAAAACCCAAATCCCAAATCCCTCTCCATCAAACCTTTGTTGCAAATGCTCTCAACTGTGGTTTAAGGGTCATGTCTGTGATACTCAAATGCTTTGATGATAAAAGGATTGCACTAATCTGAGTTGGAATACAACAATGTATAGGGTACTATTCATGAAGAACTAGATAATCATGAATAAAAACGAAAGTGTAATTGTTATGGTCAACCTTGGTAGTGCACTAAATATTCTTGATAAGAAACAAAGTAAGCATTTGGGCAAGACTTGGTAGAGGATATTTTGGAAGTTGGGGTCATAACTTCAATTATATTCCCTTATGTTTCCCTAGAGATCTTGGCAAGGAAATAAGATGGATATTACCACCTCAATATTAGTTATAGGGAACTTAAATGGGTCATCACCAAGAATAATCTCTCCATGCTTTGTAATGATGATTTGATGGGTGAACTCATGCATGGCTGGAACTCTGCCCCGACATGCATTCCTCGGTTGGAACTCTGCCCTGGGCATGCATGCCCTAGCTAGAGGGAGTTGTGACTTTTCCCCGGCTGGAACTCTGCCCTGGGCAGAGTTCTAGCTGGGCAGAGTTCCAACCAGGGCAAAGTTCCAGCCAAGGAAAAGTTCCAACAAGGGCAGGGTTCCAACAAGCGGGGTAGAGTTCCAGCGGGGCAGAGTTCCAGCCCGAGCAGAGTTCCAACCGGGGCAGAGTTCCAATCAGGGCAGAGTTCCAGTTGGGCAGAGTTCCAACCAGGGCAGAGTTCCAGCCAAGGAAAAGTTCCAACAAGGGCAGGGTTCCAACAAGTGGGGTAGAGTTCCAGCCCGAGCAGAGTTCCAACCGGGGCAGAGTTCCAATCAGGGCAGAGTTCCAATCGAGGCAGGGTTCCTATGAGGGACATTGTGCCCCAGCTGGAACTCTGCCATTGAGCTAGAACCCTTTAAGAATTGGGGAAATGAACAATAGTAACACCAAGATTGCATCATTTGTAATTCTAAGAAACTAATACTCCCGACATTGTTTCTGACTTAGGAGACCTAAGAAAGTAGTTTGAATGGATCTGTCCTTATTTAGGCATTTGGATATTAACATAATTTTAAAACATTAAAATATAAAATTCTTTGGCTAGAATAGATAACAGAAACATAAATAACCATTTGATTATGGCATTTCTTAATTCCAATTGCATATTCATAATGCTACTATACCTTTTGTATAATGCATACTTTCCTATTACCAGATCCTAGGGCGGAGATTAGTCGAGTCTCTGTGCTGGTGGCAATTAACTTTGGAGGGCATTTCTCCAGCGTCTATGAATATTCATAAATGCAGTCATGAAGGCATCTTCGAAGTCCACCCAGGTGGGGCAAGGTTCCAGCCGGGGCAAAGTTCTAGCCGCGACAGAGTTCCAGCCGGGGCAGAGTTCCAGCTAGAGCATAGTTCCAACCGAGGCAGAGTTCTAACCAAGAGGAGAGTTCCAGCCTAGGGCGGAATTCCAGCCCAAGGCAGAGTTACAGCCGGGGGCACATTGTCCCTCATAGGAACACTGCCTCGATTGGAACTCTGCCCTAATTGGAACCCTGCCGCGCCTGGAACTTTGTCCCGCTGGAACTCTGCTCTGGCTAGAACTCTGCCCTTGGCTAGAGTTTCTCAATACTGATTACTGTCAAATGATGTATCCACTCTAAGAGCAAAAATACTTTCTCCTTCTCAAGAGGAGAGGAAATTATAGGCAAGGCAACATCCACTGGTATTAGAAATGGAATATCGACAACTCCAAGATCATTTCTGATAAATGAATCGAGATCATCTTCCCCTTTCAATCCATAAGCACAATGCGGTGGTTTTAGGTAAGCCATTGACAGGACAACAAAGCCATGTTTAACCCATGGGTTGATTTACAATAGCTTTGCCCACTTGTTTATCGATGTTAGCACAAGTTTTGCTTTGGGACCCTTACATACATGTTTCATTTCTTCCCAAGTTTGTGTCCAGGTGTGTATGGATTGCATGGGATAAAACAGGCTGGAACTCTACCTGGGTTGGAACCCTGCCCCGCTTGTTGGAACCCTGCCCTTGTTGGAACCATGCCCTTGTTGGAACTATGGCCTCGCTGGAACTCTGCTCCGGTTGGAACTATGCCCGATTGGAACTCTGCCCTGTTGGAACTTTCACCCGGCTGGAACTCTGTTCCGACTGGAACTCTGCCCTGGTGGAACTTTGCCCCTGAACTTGCATGTTTGAGTTGTTGAACTTGGCTTCTTTGCAAAGGCCATAAAAAAGTACACTATATGTGACAGCATTAAGGCTAACAACTGTTAAAGTTCGTGTAGATGCGAGACCCATTCTCAAGTAGGATGGTACCATATTCAGTTAACTAGGGTGGAGTAAGACCCTATAAGGTACCCTAAGGCCCCTAGTTGGTCTCCTTGCATTCTTGGTTTGGGACCAAGCAGGTTGATGCATGTAGGGTTCCTGGTTTGATGTGTCCATTCTCTGCCCCGGTTGGAAGTCCTCCCCAATTGGAACTTTGCCTCGGTTGGAAGTCCTCTCCAATTGGAACTTTGCCCCGGCTAGAACTTTGCCCCGGTTGGAACTCTGCCCCGACTGGAACTTTGCCCTGGCTGGAACTCTGCCTCGGCTGGATCTTTGCCTGGGCTGGATCTTTTCCCATGACAGATCTACGCTCTGATGGGCTTGGAGTTTCAATGTGCATTCGGAAATGTTTGGAAGATGCAGGAGTTTCACATGAGGAGGTAACTGCTTTTGATGTTTCGATTCACTTAGTAGTTTCAAATATTTTATTGAAGCTTTGCTAGAAAGTATTCTAATGACCCATACCAAAGGCTTAATGATCAATTATCATATGTGCAATAACAATGCAGGTCGACTATATCAATGCTCATGCAACATCAACCCGGGAAACAGATCCGGCGGGGTTTAATGCTATCAACAGGGTTTTCAAGGATACTTCTAGCATCAAAATGAATTGAACCAAGGTGCACAATTCATTAGAGATCAGATCTTTGGATTGGCTGTTATGTTTAGTTTTTAATCTATTTATATATGTTCTTAATTCTATTGAATGCGTACTAAGAGGGAAATCATGTTGCCTGCAAGATTCAAACCTGCATCTTACAGTGCTGTGCAACCTACATGTATTTTGAAGTCTCCAAATTGATGGTCAACAAGGACATTATAGTCTTACACTAATGCATGCAGCCTTTAGTTAATTCTGCGTTGCCGAGCTTCAAAAGTTGCTCTGCCATTTGTTCCAATAGTGCACTTACCTAGGAGGTTGTTACCCTGTGTGGCAGATTGAATAATCATCAAGTGCACAAAGTGGGGGAGCTGGTCACTTGATTATGAGGTACATGTTGCCACACAAGCTAGCACTCTTAAAGCTCAATGTTTTCACTAGGGTTTAGCTGAGATAATCTTTTAGAAGTGTTCCCACCGGGATGTAAGCAACATCTTCTCTTCGCTTTAGATCTGATTGGGTCCAATCACTTTGAAGAGGCGAAGTTCTAGTTGGGGCGAGGTTCAAGCTGAGCCGAAGTTCTAGTCGAGGCAATGTTCCAGTCGAGGCACAGTTCCAACCGGGGCACAATTCCAATCGGGGCAGGGTTCATGTGAGGGAAGAGTTCCTTTCGATAAAGTTCATGCATTGTTGAACGTATTGAACTACCAAATATTTAGATATTTGGATTCTCAAGGAGGCAGAGTTCCAGCCAGGGGCAAGGTTCCAGTCAGGGCAGAGTTCCAGTCGGAGCAGAGTTCCAGTAGGGAAAAGGTCCAACCGGGGCAGAGTTCCAGTCGGGGCAAAGTTCCGGGGAATATTTCCAACTGAAGTAGAATGCCAGCCAGGGAACAGTTCCAACAAGGGAAGGGTTCCAACAAAGGCAGGGTTCCTGTGAGGTATGAGTTCCTTCCGATAAAGTTCATGCATTATCGAACTTACTTCCTATAGAGATTTATTGAGCTAGCAGATATTTAGATATTTGGAATCTTCACAGTTCTACATTGGTAATGTTGGATGGGAAAAGTTCCAGCCGAGGTAGAGTTCCAACCGAGGCACAGTTCTAGCCAGGGAAGAGTTCCAGCCGGGGCAGAGGTCCAGCCGAGGGCAAAGTTCCAGCTGGGGCAGAGTTCCATCTGAGGCAAAGTCACAAGTCCCTCTAGCAAACTTAACACCGCCATTGACCTATCATCTAAGGTTTGACGAAGACAACCCTTTCCATATGTAAGAAGATGATCTTTAAGCGCCCGACACTCTTTCCATACTTTTAATCCCGTTGCATTCAAATTGTTTGAAGGAGTGTAAGCACATGGTTATATTCCAGACATTGTAAGCTTTAATAGCAACATCAAAGGGATTTGCAAGAATGACAAAATCGAGGTTGATGTCAAGCTTTTCATCCAAATGATGAGCAAACAACAAGCTCCTAATCTTCTTACGTATAATACCCTAGTAGATGGGTTCTGCAAGACAAAGAAATCCCATGAGGCATTCAGGTTTTTAGTTGTTATACTTCAAATGGGCTATGATCCTAACACAATCACATTTTGCACAGTCATGGTTTGCACATTTTGTTTATTTTTCAAAGATTGAGGAGAATAAGACTATTGTCTTGAAGCTAACCATCCATATCGATAAATAGTGCTATGCACTCCCATTCGAGCGTTTCACGACAAGTGAAATTGGATATTGAGTATCACCAATAATTAGGGAATGGGAACTAATGGCCAAAACTCTTTTCCCATTCTCTTCAATAACGCTGAAGTGATCACAAAGCTTAACAACAAACATAACTTTCCAAAGTGATGCATATATAGTGAATGCTTTTCATTGCATTTGAGATATTGATGGTTGATAGTGATTGAATTATTTGTGTTATGGTTATGAGATCACTTTATGGGTTGTTGGAAATGTTGAGATGAAGGATTATATGCATGGATACTCATTAAGTGCTCATGAATCATAGTTTGTTTCATTGACAAAAAAGCTCAAATTGAAGGTATAATTGTCTTGAATATATGAATTAGTGTAAGTCCAAAATGAAGATTGGGTACTACCACCTCTAAAGGACAAACATTATAAGAAGGATCTCATATTTTTGAAATATGGTTTCTATATAAAATAGATTTGAGAAAAATTCAATTGAAATTATAATGATAATGTCTCATGGTAATTGTATGTGTATAATATAGGTGATATGATGGAATTGTCTAATGAGGATGTATGATAGCTATTGGAAGCTTGCAAGAAAAGGGGGAATGCTACTCTAATGACACTGGAACCTTATGAAAGACCTTTATTTGTATGAGCTATGTATATTAGAGGTTTTTAGTTAGACGCCTTGGCAATAATAATTTGCAAGCCTGCACTCTTTTTATGAAATAAATCTTTGGCAACTGGTAGATTGTTTAAGGGACCCTTTTATAGAGAAGGGGATTCTTGAGCTTGGATGGTGAGTCGCTACAAAGAAGAAGCGAATTGAACGAATTTATTCCGACTGGAAATCTACCCCGACTTGAACCTTACCCTTGGCTGGAACTCTGCCTCCTTGAGAATCCAAATATCTAAATATCCGCTAGCTTAATACGTTCGACAATGCATGAACTTTATCGGAAGGAACTCTTCCCTCACAGGAACTCTGCCCCAATTGGAACTATGCCATGGCTGGAACTGTGCCCCGGTTGGAACTCTGCCCCAACTGTATCTTTGCCTCGGCTGGAACTCTGCCCTGGCTGGAACTTTTCCCTTGACTGGAACTCTGCCCCAGCTAGAACTTTGCCTCGGCTGGAACTCTGGCCTTGTTGGAACCCTGCCCTTGTTGGAACTTTGCCCTTGTTGGACCTTTTCCCTGACTGAAACTCTGCCCCGGCTAGAACTTTGACCCGACTGGAACTCTGGCCTTGTTGGAACCCTGCCTTTGTTGGAACTTTGCCCTTGTTAGACCTTTGCCCTGACTGGAACTCTGCCCCGGCTAGAACTTTGCCCTGGTTGGAACTTTGCCTAGCTGGAACTCTGCTTCGACTGGAACTCTTCCTTGCTGGAAATATGCCCCGACTTGAACCTTACCCTTGGCTAGAACTCTGCCTCCTTGAGAATCCAAAGATCTAAATATCCGCTAGCTCAATACGCTCGACAATGCATGAACTTTATCAGAAGGAACTCTTCCCTCACAGGAACCCTGCCCCGATTGGAATTCTGCCCTGGCTGGAACTGTGCCCCGGTTGGAACTCTGCCCTGATTGTAACTTTGCCTCGGCTAGGACTCTTGCCTGGCCGGAACTTTGCCCCGCTAGAACTCTGCCCCGACTGGAACCTTTCCCATGGCTGAAACTCTGCCTCCTTGAGAATCCAAATATCTAAGTATCCACTAGCTCAATACGTTCGACAATGCATGAAATTTATCAGAAGGAACTCTCCCCTCACAAGAACCCTACCCCGATTGGAACTCTGCCTTAGCTGGAACTATCCCCCGACTGGAACTCTACCCCGACTGAAACTCTGCCCTGCTGGAAATCTACCCCGACTTGAACCTTACCCTTGGCTGGAACTCTGCCTCCTTGAGAATCCAAATATCTAAATATCCGCTAGCTCAATACGTTCGACAATGCATGAGCTTTATCGAAAGGAACCCTGCCCCGATTGGAACTCTGCCCTAGCTGGAACTATGCCCCGGTTGGAACTCTGCCTCAACTGTAACTTTGCCTCGGCTATAACTCTGCCCTGGCCAAAACTTTGCCCCGCTGGAACTATGCTTCGACTGGAACTCTGCCCTGCTGGAACTTTGCCTCGACTGGAACCTTTCCCATGGCTGGAACTCTACCTCCTTGAGAATCCAAATATATCTAAGTATCTGCTAGCTCAATACGTTCGACAATGCATGAAATTTATCAAAAGGAACTCTTCCCTCACAAGAACCCTACCCCGATTGGAACTCTGCCCTCGCTGGAACTATCCCTCGGCTGGAACTCTGCCCCGACTAGAACTCTACCTGCCCTGGTGGGAACTCTGCCCCACTGGAACTTTGCTCCGACTGGAATTCTGCCCTGCTAGAACTCTGCCCTGCTAGAATTCTGCCCCGACTAGAACCTTTCCCTTGGCTATAACTCTGCCTCCTTGAGAATCCAAATATCTAAATATTCGCTATCTCAATACATTCGACAATGCATGAGCTTTATCGGGAGGAACTCTTCCCTCACAAGAACCCTGCCTCGATTTGAACTTTGCCCTGGCTAGAACTGTGGCCCTGTTGTAATTCTGCCCTGGCCGGAACTCTGCCTCGAGTGGAACTCTGCACAACTGGAACTCTTCCCTGCTGGAAATCTGCTCTGATTGGAACTCTGCCCTACTAGAACTCTGCCCCAACATCAATGTAAATGTTGGTTTGGCGTAGCAAGAGGATGTCACATGTTCGATGAAGAAGAAGAGTGAATCCTGATAGGAAAGGATCTTGACTCTACACATTTTCTCTTGATTAAATCCAGAAGGAGGGTTGACCTCAAATTTTTTCGTACTCAAGATAAGTAATACATACATTTTATTGGTTAAATATGAAAGGGAAAAAGATTCTAAATAAAATATTGTGAGATTTACTTAAGTTTCTTTTTGGAAGAATTTGGGGATCTCAGTCTCGGAAGAGAGAACCGATTTATATTTAACTATCTTTCCTTGATTGAAGGAGAGAAATAACCTTCTATGGAACAGGCATTGGCAATACATGCATATGCCCCTGCATTGGAAGGAGACAACCTTCATATGGAGAAGCTATGTCCAATGATAATCCTTTATATTCTTCAAATATATAATATATGAAGGAAAGGCGATTATGTTGATTGTGCAAGCATAGCTCCATCATGAGAAATGTTTCTTTCTTAATTGATTGTGTTTGAATGACTCTACGAGAATTCCACCGAGGGATTCACTTCCTCTACCCTTGACATATGAACCCGTGTGTAGTCATGTATGGCACATAGTAATGAAGCTTTGCATTATCATGGTAGAGGGTGTGTTTCCTCTCTATAGAACGCTTATTTGTTGGTCTTTGTGAACAATTTTTAGGGGAAAATATCTATGGGAGTACCAACCTTGTTTGTGGGTCTTTTATTTGCTAAATATACCTAGTCATACACTGATGGTCGACGGCCTTTGAGGGAGGACCGACCTGTACCATGTCTATTTGTTATTTATTTAAATCCCCCATGGCTAGATGTTGAGCCTATGTGGGAGTACATAGTAGATTAAGATTTAGGAAAATATCTTATTAATTAAAAGAACTTTGAGTCTAACTGATGTAAGAGTATTTAAATATTATTTTGACAGTTGACAAGTGTTCTCCTACATAATTGTAGAGAAAGGAGGAACACGGTTAATTTAGTTTTCAAATAATAGGGAACTCCACCCTTGCGTTAACGGATTTTAAATGTGAAAATAATGATGCTTATCCTCTCTATTAAAAGCCATTGATGTGCTAAGTGTTAAGCCTTAGCTCGATTAATTGATGGAACCCCATACTTGTAAGAAAAATGTATGTAATATATAAAAGTGGGGCATTTCCCTAAGATTATGAACTTGAATGTTGTAAGTTATTTAGTCTTCACAACTCAGCCTTGAGTAATTAAAGAAAGAATATATGTGTGTTTCTTAGTGCATCATGAGTAAGAGGGAAGCCTTGTGGCAAGGTTGTAGAAATCTTGAAAGTATACTTTGTAAAAGAGACTTTGAGAAAAGGAAAATAAATAGCAGTGGATGTGTTGTAGAATTGTACTAACCCCGTTTGTTGATAAATAATTAAAAGAATAACAATTTCTGGTGGACATAGCCCCAAGGTTGGGGCGAACCACATATATTTGTGTCCCTTTGTATTTATACTTTGTGTTTTTATTACATCAAATTGGCTTAAGTTAATGCTTTGCAAAATCCTCCTTTTCAAGGAGAAGTGACTTTTCTTTAATTGTACATAATGAATGAAATTTGAACATGTAGTATGTAATTATGTGATATGACTTTGTATACAGGAAGGATATGATTATTATTAATGAATGATGATTACTAGGTATTACTCATTGTAGATATGTGATGGTACAATGGGCCATGAAATATTTCCACATAGAGAGCATGTACTTAAGTATATTTTATGTGCAAACCTTCTAAGAATATTTATTATTCTCGTATGGAAAAGAGTGTATTTTCATAGTATTATGGTTGTAACTATTACATGATAAAAATCTCTAAAGGAAAGTAGTAAAAATAATTTTACCAAGGTCTGATGACCATATTGCATAAGTTACAATGTTCACTCATGTAAGGATTGGATAAGTGATTTGAATAACTTACCTTCTTATGAGTAAAGTTTTTATGGTCGATTGAAACTTATACTTCATAATGTTTATATAATTAAAGGAATTTGACATAGTTATTTAAAAAGAAGGAATTACATTAGTGCTTCACCCAGTAGTTATATTAAAGTGAATATATTGAATTATAATTAAGTTATGTAACCATCCTTAACAAGAATTAGGTTAGTTTGGTTCACCTTACTACATGCCTTAATTGATAAGTGTTTATATTTGAGATGACTTCTTGATTGTTGATTATGCTGTAATTCCATACAATATTTGAGAGTAAAGTTTAGATGTTGAGATGAAGGGAAATAAAAACAAACAAACAAAACTACCCCATTTCTCTACAAAAATTACTTGAGGAAATTGGAATTGTTACATAAACTCAGAGGGATTTTTTTTTACACTTTAAGATATTTGATCCCTTTTTGTGATTAATATATCTAGCTTTAAAACAAAATCAAAATATATATATATTTTTGGTTTAAGCCAACACCAATTGCATTTTTATTTTTATCTTTATTCTTTTTATTAAAACTTCATGTTACATAAGCCTTACAACATCTCCCCAATACTAAGCTGTATAGCATCTTGTTGAGTCTAGATTCAATTAAATAACATGGATTTTTTAAATAAATTATGAACCTACATGAGGTTATATAACAGAGAAGTTAACTCAAATGATTGCCACACAATTGTTTTTTCAATGTGGTTCACGCGCCGGCTTGACCGACGGGCTACATCCACGGAATAATTTCTGGCGGACCCACCCGAAGGGGCCTCACACCCGCGGCCGCTGCGTGCCTAACCCCAAGAGAGTCGATGAGAATGGATCCCGCGACCTCACATGCTGGGAGGCCTAACTACGAGTACTCGACCGATTGAGCTAACTCTTGGGGCTAAATGATTGCCACACATATAATAAACTATTAAACTAATTCCATACCAACAAATACCTAGTTTAAACTCATGTATGAAATACCAATAATTTACACTAACCAATAATAAACAATAATTTATACTAGCCCATATAATACAAATGTTATCTACCCATGAAAAACAATCCTTAAATTTAACATTTTCTTTGTAAACAAAAATACACTATAATAATTAAAATATCTTGTATTTATAATATAAATGTAGTATTTACTATTTACATGTCAATTTTACTAGGCTTATGGATGGGCTAGACCCAATAAAGACCAACTTCAAACACTAAAATTATTTTGATTTTTAATAAAATAATAAAGTATAATCCATTTGAAATTATTTGATTATTGAAGAGGTTGTCATAAACTAGTTACATAAGAAAAATAAATGTATAGTAATGTTGATTTATTATATTTTATTATTTCTTTAATCATTAAAATTATATATTGTAAAACCTTGGTTTTACAATGAACTATATATATATAATGGTGTGCAATGCTGAAACCAAGATGAATGTAAATTTGTTATATTTTATTATTTCTTTACCATTAAATTCATATATGATAAAACATTTAAAATATATAAACTATATTAGAGCCGGCTAACTTCCGAGAGAAGATTTCAGAATGAATTTTTCTTGCTAATTTTCAAATTGGTTTTGCAGATTTTAAAGCATGTTAACTTTCTCATTGAATTATGCAAGTCTTAAATCATCTGACTGTAATATAAAAGAATCTTAATTTAATACATTTAATATATATAATAAAATGCACTAGAAGCCATCTCAACATCTAATGTGAAAGAGTCTTAATTTAATATATAGACTATATAATAATATGTAGAAGCAGAGAAGCTCCTGGGTTGTGTTTAGAATTATTTATGTTAAAGCTCGTGAATTGTGTTTAGAATTTGTTGTTTATATAAAGCTAGGCAGTGTGCCTGGATAGAGAAGGGGACATATATATCTCTACAGCCCACCTTTTTAGCAGAGTATTTGATAGCAAAGTATTTGAATTAAAAATAGGCCATTTTTTTAGGGCTGCTATACTGGTAAAAAATCTTCAATAGCTCAGTTTTTTAGCAAACTATTTGAACTCAGGCCATGTTTCACGGCTGGGGATACAATTTAATTATTTATTGATGTGAATTTCTTTTTTAAATTGGGCCATTTGCATTTTATTAATTGAACAAGAGTAGAAGATATGGACTTTTACTCTTGCTTAGGTGTTCAAGATATTGAATAGAAGAGAAATTAACAATATTGTTAATGAAAGCCAAGAACTGCAAAACACTAATATCAGTTTGGATTCAAGATTAATGAAATGCAATAATCTCAAAGGTTGACCAGTTTTGTTTGGGTTCATTAGTATAAGTTAACAATAAGAGCATAAGCTGTTTTTTATTAGTGGGAAATCTGTTCGCTATAACAAAAACGTGCTAACTATTTCTAATAAGTCACAATGAGTTGTGCTAAGGATTTCCAATAATTCACACTGGTAAATGCAAACTGAATACCCAAGTGCACATCATAGCAAACTGATATTTTTTATTCAACATCTGTTAATTTCCATTACAATGATGTTGAATCTAGAAATTTAAATGCCTTTGCCCAATGCATTGAAAAATGCACTGCTACCAATAATCTGCTAAGGCTAAAATTAGACTGCTACCAATAATCTTCTCAGCATACCCTTAAAAAGCACTGAAAAATCCAGAGCATTAATTCTTCCACTAATTAATCCAAGATAAAGGGACATCACTGAAAGCAGCCCTGAATCCTGGAACCAAGTGAAAGCAAAAGTAGCCCTGAATCCTGGAACCAAGTGGGCATGCTCAAAGATTTATGCACATGCCAATTCATGGCAACACAATGGAAAAACCATTGATTTAAGTTATGCCATAGATAGTCTGTTTTAAGGATTGAACAGAGCGAAAGCTACCACTGAATTGTGTCCACCAAATCCAAAAGAGTTTGAGATACCTACCATTGACAATGTAAACAATCAGTCACGATCTTTAAAAGGATTTTCACTCACTCAACTTTTGCAAAGAAACTACAATAAGTCAGAAAGCTTCATACAACCTACATAATCGTGTGGCAAATCACATACTAGTCATATATTTGACTATGGTGTATAACAAAATGTGCACTTGAACGTTCTCCAGACAAGTTTACACTATCCTAAATTATAATCAAGTTATCTTACAAATATGCAATTCATCAAGTTATCTTACCATTACACAGTTCATGCTGCTTCTTCACATTTGGCACTGTATCAATTGTAACTTCAGTCTCTGTATTTGGCCAAGAGTACCAACATGCAAATTTTATTACTTCAGTTTCCATACTCACTTGTAAGCAAAACTGAAAACAACAACCAGAGTCCTTCAAATAATATTGGTGAACCAAAGGAAAAAGGAGGGGCTCATTGTTATCTAGTTATCAGCGAAACTTTGCTAGGTAAAGAAGCAACTTACAAATTGATTGATTGTGGGGTGGAGGCACCCGGTAGTAATAGCCTTTATGGTTGTTATTGCTTCCAGTGCATCGGCAACACCAATAGCATGCCTAATCATAGACTGGAAAGTAAGCCATATGTAATGTCAGAAACAGATTGGTGAATTTGCATTGGAACAAATGGCAGAGCAACTTTTGAAGCTCGACAACGCAGAATTAACTAAAGGCTGCATGCATTAGTGTAAGACTATAATGTCTTTGTTGACCATCAATTTGGAGACTTCAAAATACATGTAGGTTGCACATCACTGTAAGATGCAGGTTTGATTCTTGCAGGCAACATGATTTCCCTCTTAGTACGCATTCAATAGAATTAAGAACATATATAAATAGATTAAAAACTAAACATAACATCCAATCCAAAGATCTGATCTCTAATGGATTGTGCACCTTGGTTCAATTCATTTTGATGCTAGAAGTATCCTTGAAAACCCTGTTGATAGCATTAAACCCTGCTAGATCTGTTGCCCGGGTTGATGTTGCATGAGCATTGATATAGTCGACCTGCATTGTTATTGCACATATGATAATTGATCATTAAGCCTTGGGTATGGGTCATTATAATACTTTCTAGCAAAGCTTCAATAAAATAGTTGAAACTACTAAGTGAATCGAAACATCAAAAGCAGTTACCTCCTCATGTGAAACTCCTGCATCTTCCAAACATTTCCGAATGCACATTGAAACTCCAAGCCCATCAGAGCGTAGATCTGTCATGTGATAAGCATCACAAGTGACCGCCCCACCTAAGTACTCGGCTATTATGGGAGCTCCTCTATTCATTGCATGCTCAAGACTTTCCATAACCTGATTTGGAGAAAAGCCAAAACTATTGCTTAAAATAATGTCCATGTTCTTACTGTGTGAATTGTTCCTAGTCTGAAACGATCTTTGAATATTTACATGTATCATTTATCTCTAACTCAAACCCAATTTACCATCAGTAAATATATTTGAATAAGTTATTCATAAAATCGGCTAAGTAATACATCTACAGAGTCCGTTGAAATTGACAGCATTGTTGACGATTCTATTTCATTAGGCTAAACCATTAATCAGATCAGTCAATGGTCAAGGTACCAGTTCTTTATATTTTGGGAATCTTATGATCTACATTTTGCGTCTGTAATATAAAAGAAAAATCCAGTGGTTGGGTTCGGCTTAAGCTCACCAGCATGCCAGCACCTTCACCCATGACAAAGCCATCACGGTCTTTGTCCCATGGTCTTGAAGCTGGTTGTGGATCAGAATTCCTCTGAGAAAGGGCCCTAAGGGAAATAAATCCACCTACACTTATGGGCACAATCCCAATGTCTGTTCCACCTGCAAGCATGATGTCTACTTCACCTCTGCGAATATGGTTTACAGTTGCAAATAAGCAGTAGTTTGCTGTTGCACATGAGTAGGTTGGGCCCATTAATCCCGTATCAATTGCCAACAATGCAGATCCCATGTTTGAAATGGTAAAAGAAACGAAAATGGTGTTATTCTCTCATAGCCCTTCTGCAAAAGAGCCTTTACTCCATCAGAGTAGGCTGTAAGGCCACCAAACGCTGATCCCATCGGCACCCCTATTTGGCTCTTGTCTACCTGTATAATATAATAATCGGTTGCTAATTCTCTTTAAAAAAAACATTGCCAATCAGGCCTGCACAGTCTAGGAGGGATAATAACATTGCAGGCTTGCAACTTCACCGCAACCGCAGGCTTCCTTCCGGTCCATGGAATCGTGGGATGAATAAAAATATGTTGTTTGTGTTGGCGTGAAGTCTCAGAATCTAGGCTGAGTAAGCTACGGTCGCTCATTACAAGCTTGGTCGGTGCAACAAGTGGCTGTTTCTTCCACCATACATACGATATACTCTGTTACATGCAAGAGCTGTGGTGAAGAATGGATGATGTCTACCTGGGGGACTCGTGCGGGAGTGTAGTTTGAATTGGGAAGAGCCAGGGAAGATAGGTGGTGAATTGAATGCAGGGGAGGGACGTGGAGGAGGGGAGACGATGATGGACGGTGGGGTTAACGGCGACGACGGAGGAAGCGGGGGGGCCGGGACGGGGAAGAAGACCGGACCGGTGGCCGGAGGGCCGGCGCGATGATTGCCGCCGGGAAAAATCGTCGCGTCGGTAGCTTACTCCATATATAGTAAGTGGTGTTTAACACATCTATTCTTTAAAACATACTTAATATTTTCTAATTATATTATTTTATTTTATTTTTCAAAATTCATTTTTTATTTCTTTTCTCAAAATTAATGTTTTGTGCAAGTATTAGGGTTACATATTTTTATAGAATCATGTGACAATGTTTTTATTAATTTTTTTTATACCAAATTTAAATTTATCAACATTTTCTTAAGTTATTTTTTTTTAATTCTCATCTATAAACCTATTTTTATATTTAGTATTAATTTATTAATATTTATGTATTTTTAATCAAATTTTGTTTTTGGAGATGTCTAAAAAATTGTAAGACTTTCATTTTTTTTCTTGAAATCCAACTTTTTTTATTTTGCAAAATTTAAATGTAAGAGTGTTGTTGAGTTGCAATTTTGATAGTAAAAATAAATTCAGCGCCCTAAAAAACTTAGCATACACCCAAAATTCCAGAACTATCCAACTATAACCTAATTTTTTATAAATTTCAATCAACTTTTGTCAAAATAATACCTAAAAAAAATACACCTTTTCCAACCCAAATCTTAAAATTTTTAAAGTCATATCATGATAATATCATACTCTAAAAAAGTTTGTAATTTAACTTTTTATTAAAAAAAAACTATTTTGACAATATTTTCACTCACTAACTTTCCCAATTTCGAACTCTATTACTAAATCGGTATACTTTCATTTTATATATATTAAAAGCTCTTTATACTGAATTGAAATGCTCAAGAATCTTTCCAAAATGGACAATCTAAAATCATTTCAATGATGTCCTATCTATTGATATGTCAATCTGTACATTTGGTCTGCTGATTTAGCTTGCGCTATTTATATGGGTGTGTTCATTATCTGTTGTAGGATGCATTTTCTTGATTAACTTCCCCATTTCCTACTCTGTAACTAAACTTCTGTACTTTTTTGCATATATATATTAAATTTTCCTCATATAGAACTGTAGAATGAAATGCCCAACAATATTCCCCATACTGGAGTGTAGAATGGGCCACGCAATAGATCTGATCAATGACTTCTTGTCTATTAATATATCAATATGGACTTCGGAATTTGGCTGCGTGACTGATTGATTGTTATATATGGAATCTGGGCTAATTAAATCGATGTTTGATTATCTGTTCAACCAGAGTATTTCGGAGATGCAATCATAGTGAATGGAAAGGCATGGCCTTACTTCAAGGTGCAAAGAAAGAAATATCGATTCAGAATCATGGATTCCAGTAACGCTCGCTTCTAGAGGTTCGCGTTGAGCAATGGCCTGAACAGGAGGCATGTAGGCTCTGACTCGGCCTATTCAGCAATGCCCGTGACTGTCAAACAATTCCTATTAGGTTCTTCTAATATTGCAGACATCGTCATCGACTTCACCGATTCTCCCACAGGCGAGGCCATCTTAACGAGCGATGTAGTATATCCATACTTGTCTGGAGACCTCGTCGACCATCTGAACGATAAGGTAATGCAATTCGTAATCAAGCAGAAAAAGGTGTTTCCCTGCTCGGTCACGATGGAATGCGAATCCCTAAAAGATTGATCGAATACCGTCATCCCCGAATGGAAAGCGTCGCCCATATGAGGTACATAACCATGTATGAATACGAAAGCGCTTTGGGAGATTTGACCCATTTGTTCTTCAACGGATTACCCTAGGGTTCATGACGATTTGATCCCTTGCATGAGATATCTCCGATGAGATGCTTCGTGTTAACGATTGCAAACAAAAAAATGTGTTTTGATTTGAAAACATATTTTCTTACTCGTTAGAATATTAAATATATCGCAATCCTCATCTCATGTATGTTTGTCAGATTTTGCCATTGTCAGTAAAATGATGTCACTCTTGACTAAAAGGGTTTAAGACAAGCACACACAAAAATTATTTGAAATTATTTAATACCATGCGATGTATAGAGAGAAACGCCTCATTGGCCATCGATAGACCATCGACAGACGACTAAATGGCTAGAGGACCAACCCCAATATAAATATAGAAACTCATTGAAATGAGGGAAATGAAACGTCGAGAAAAACTTCAATATGTTCTCATTAGAAATCATACACATGTTAAGTTTGTTCTTTGATTTTCAAATAATTTTGTTAATATTTTCTTCTTTTTAGAAATGACCATAAACAATCGTTTTCACCTTATTTCACAACATCAATAGACTTGTATATGTTTACACTTTTTTATATTGATTTTGTTTATGTTCAATATATAGTTTTGTAATGTTCATTAAACTTCATGGCAATGTCACACACTACAACATTAGAAGGAATGCAAATTACACATCATTATCCTTCGACGGCTATGCAAAGACGAAAAACACTTCATATGTCACACTTCAAAAAAAATAAAGAGGCACACCTTCATTCTTTATCCCTTTCACACTTAAAATTGCAACCCTCAATCTCGGAAATCCTCCTACTAAATGAAAAACCAATGTTGATTACCAATCTAATAGAGTCAAACTTGATAACTACCTAGCCCTTTATTGTTTTACTTGCCATGGATTACATGGGTTTCTATTTATTACTTATTAGTACTAGCGCTAGAGTTTTCCTTTAAATTTGATTGGCTATTATGCCTATCATAGATTCACTAAACTTACTTTCATCACATAAACTTATATTATCTACACACAACTTTCTTTCATTTTTGAGACATATTGAAGTTCTCTTCCGTGTTTCATTTCCTCGCTTTGAGGTATGCTAGTATATTTTATTTTTTAAAATATTAAAACAAAGTAAAGAAATTGGGTGGCAAAGTTGCTCGTGACCCTTATATTTTGGTATAATTTTTATTTATATTTAATAATTGTTGTCAAACTTAATGGTTAAATGCGTTCTTGTGACTTGGCACAGCTGACATAGTTCACAAGTCCAAAATTGAGATCGGTGGACATTCAAGAGCACCACAATAAAAGGAAATCTCCACATATCTTCTCCCTGAACCTACTACTCTGAAGTCTCAAGCTCTAATCGAGCATGATGAGATTTGTATAACTTCGTCCCCTGTTTCATAGGGTTCCCTGTTCCCGATGGTTTGCGTGTCACAAAAACTTCATATAATTAATTAACTAAGCAGAGCGGAATCTGTGATTAATGTCAATTCTCGTCAATGGCTTGTGTGCCTCCAAAACTTCATATAATTTGCTAAGCAGAGCTGAATCTGTGATTATTTTCAATTATCGTCAATTGGGCAGTCTCTGTTTCGGTCGAAGAGCCAGATCTCCAGTTTCAAGAGCACTATCGGTGTTCTTCCAGTGTAGAAACAAATGGATGTGGAAGTGAAACGCTTCGACTCTCTAAGGGCACTGCGCAGAACTGATAAAAATGCACAGAGCCAGAGGAATAAAGGTATGGAATTCATCTTAATTGTTTCACAGGTCACAACTATGGACCTGCATTTTCAATGTACAGTGTGTTAACAAGGATAAACATGGAGCTGGTATTTTACATTGAACAATCAATACAATTGGGCTTCCTTTTCGGGCTCTAACTTAGATTTAAAGATTCAGGTTTGTCTGCTGAAGCCAAGGTTTTGAATTGTTTGTGTGCTTCATGTAACAGTGCACGCAGTTGGTGAAGACGTTAGCACAAACTCAAATTTGAGAGGGTATCAGGAGAGTCCTCTGTTGAGGTTCCTAAAGAGGAGAAGCCTGCCACAGTTGCTTCTTGCAGGCGGGATTGTTTGGTTATTCTTCATGCTTCTGATCCTATTGAGCATTGTTTGGTCCTGTGAGTCCGCCGTCCATTCTGCTTCAGGTAATCGCATTTGTTTTCTTGGTTCATTTGACTTGTCAATCTCTAAAACATAATAGAGTTGAAGGTTTGCTGTTTGTGTTACCTCTGCCATCGAGATTAGGGTATATGCTATATGTGCAACTGAAGTGAATATTGGTTGGCCAGTGCTGTCCGTCAACCATTTGACAAAAAACCTCTCTGAATGAATATGTACTGAGTGGTGACATTGGAGCACGACGAGAAATATAAGTCTCTTAGCAGCACGTGCAAGAGACAGTATCAACTCCATTCCTTAGAGTTTATTTTCAGCTTTGAAAAAACTATATTGCTCCTTTGGAGCTTGAATCTTGCATCATACATACGCTCTAAGGTTCCCGTTTCCATCTTATTGCCTGATGTATATGCTATATATCAACAAACCTGTAGTTAGAGTACAGATTAAAAAGAATTCTCCCAGCACAGTGCGTATCAAAGATTTTCCCTTGTACCACTGTATTCATTGTTGATTTATATTGAAAATAGTTTGACATGGAAAGGGCTCAGTTTGCTGCTTCAACTTATGCATATGGTATGCTAAAACTAGATGTCCAAACTTTGCATAAGGTTTCCATTTTGCACTTTCGTCAAATTTATTTCATGATCCATATACCAAATCACAATACTTTCCCACTTACTGGTATTGTGAAAATTTAAGCAAGATGCGGGATCTTTAAATTTGATCTGTAATTTCTATTGAAGCTTTTGCAAGATTTATTACTAGTATTGGTTACTCACAATCTTAAAATATGTTATGTGTCAGTAGTAGTGTCTATCTCCTTGCAGAAGTTTCATCATGGAAATGAAAAGTACTCGTGGAAATGGAATCACAAGCAGCTAATTTCTATCCTTCTCTATGTGCCGTGCCTGCATTTAATTTCAGAACATCACCCCTTTGATGATTGCAGCGGACATTGTAGGAGTTCTCTATCCTTTTATCTGGTGTCCTTTTCTATTTTTTGGTCAGGCAGCTTTCCTGAACATATGATTTCTTGGAAACTTGAATGTAACTGGTATTTTACTATTTTCCTGCAAGATTCTCTTAGGTGCTTTCGCACCAGTTGTAAAAATACTGATTGAAGTTTTGAACTGATGATCCCATCTGATTGATGGTTTTGTAAAGACGTCTTACTAACATTAGAGCCCGCTTTTTGCTCAGCATTTTTAGCTCAGTTTCTTCGATAGTGCTGGCTAGCTTCACGGTCTTCTTTAGGCTTGCCAGCCTTGCAGCTTAACTACACATGATTCTTCATCTCAATTTCCATTCTTAGTACCCACAATCTTGGCTCCACATCATCAATGGCCTCACATATTCTGTATCTTCTAACTTGTTAGTTCATGGATTCTTTAATTGAGTTTCCATTATGCCTTCAGGTTCAAGGACTAGTTTGACTTCCTAAGGTAGTTTGAGATAGCTCTGTCTAAAGAAGTACGATTTTGTCTTCAATCATGAGATATGAAAGACATCACAAAATTTGCTTTCGTTGGCAATGTCTGAGGTATAATCCACCTTGCCAACCTTAGCTCTAACACGGGTCCATAGCATTTTAGTTGGAGATTTTGTTTGCCTTGTTGCTCAAAGGTGGACTGCTTATATAAAGTTTAAACAATGGGCGTACAAATAGTATGTCTCCCACCTCAAATTGCTTCCCTGTCCTTGTGCTGATTAACTTGTTGCTTTATTTTATTTGCAGCAAGGGTGAGGTTATCCTTCAGGATGCAAGAATATTTTGCATTTCATGATGAGATTTGGTTGGTATTAGAACCTTGGAGCTCTGCAGAATCCAATCTTTCAAAAATGGAGGTTCGTATTTCTATAATGCTTTAAAAAGAGACATTTTAGCAACAGTATTGTAAGTGGTATTATACTGGGACTTAACTAGGTCAATCCACTTAACCTGCCCTCTCTTCGCATCACCTGTACATATGCCGAGTTAACCATTTAAGAATTTGTTAACATCTCTATTTGAAAATTGATTTGAGGGTGGTATGACGTGTTCATCTTGAAAGAAGTGCCTGCCAATCTGAAAAGTTCTTGATAGAAGTTACTGAGGAACATTGGATCTCTGTTAAAAAATAAGCTTATTGGGAGAACTATGTAGGCATCCCTGAAAAACGTGTTGAATTTTAGCATTAGCATGAATACTTTAAAATTTTGCAGACTAACTTAAACAAATGATAAGTGCAGTAAACAACATCAATCACATCAACACATTGAAACAAGATTTTTCACTAGGGAAACCTTTAAAGGACAAAAACCCCAAAAGCATTAGTAATTCATCTCATAAATGAGATGACTGAGTTTTTCAATAATTCCACAAACCCTAACTGGGTTAGATCCACAACTATAAAAGAAAAATCAATTACACAGACAAATGCCCGATTAGGGCTTGCTGCCCTAATTCTCTCTCCTGCCCAAAAATTGCAGGCTGCCCTTCTTTGTCTGCCCAAGCTCTGTTTCACCTTGCCCGAGTTCCACTGCACTTGCCTGAACCTTTGTTGCACTTGTTTTTCCTGCTGCCCGGAGGGCAGACCTGCTTTGTCTGGGCCCTATCCGGGCAGCCTTGCTACTGGCCTGAGGCCTGGTGGCCTGCCCGGATCACATCCGGGTTTGCTGCTGCTGGACGGAGGGCTTAGTAGGCTGCCCGAGGCCTGCTACAACAGCCCGTGAGCACCTGCTGGCTGCCCGAGGCTTGCTGTAGCAGCTCGGGAGCCTAATCTGCCAGCCTCGAGACTGCTGTAGCAGCTCAGGGGCTTAGGGAGGGCTGCTGTGAGGCTGGGGCACCTTGCCCAAAGGGTGAAGAGGCTGCCCGATGGGAGGACGAAGGCAGCCGAAAGGGAGAAGAGCTGCCCATAAGACTTTACTGCCGCCCGGTGAGAGAAGATCGCAGCCCGTGAACCTGCCCGGAAGAGAAGCGGGTTAGGGTAAAAACCCTAGCTCAAAACTGATAGAAAAAAGTTGTTGTTGCAAACCCTAGCTTAGGATTTATCAGAAGTAATTGTGAGTGCCCTAGCTAGACTCATCCATACTAGGGCATCACAGTAATTGTCCTTCTCTTCAATGACTTGTGAGATATTCAGTTGGAACAGTTGTACTTGTGAGAGCAAGTGTGTATGTCATAATGAAATGGATTGATCTTCATTTATATCCTTTGAGTCACCTATAAGTGGACCAAAATTAGAAAGATCAAAATATTAATATTTTATTCTTCTCTAATTTTGACTTTTCCCTCTAGTGGTACTAAACTTTTTGCACTTTCACTTTGACCCTTTAGTGGTTTTATTGTTAGATTTTTATCATTCAAGCAATATGATCTTAGGATCTTATCTGAGAGAATAACATGCACAACAATCAATCACAAGAGATAATAGACACAAAGATTTACCCTTGGGGAAACCATAAAGGAAAAACCCTGCAACTTCCTCAGAGATAGAATGAGCACCAATGGCAGCAGTAAAACCCAAAAACATAAAGATGATCTCCGACAGCTGATCTCTCTCACTTGTGCCAGCATTTCCTCTCTCACTCATGCGCTATAGCTGGGTGAGTGTGTGTCTCAAATCGAGAGGCTCACTCTCTATTTATATTCTTTCGCTCACTTAATATTTGACTCAGTTATGTAGGCTCGAGTAATCCTAACTCAGTTATGTAGGTTCGAGTAACCACAATTAGGGTTCTAATGACCCGACTTACAATGGAGGGGACTTCCTCATGACTTTTAGTAATTCTCTCGATAGGAACATTGGGGTAAAAGGAAATACAAGTGATTCTCCTGATAGGAGCATCGGGGATCAATGAAATACAATATATACAAGTGAATACATTCCGAAGTTACAAATACATCAACACTCCCTCTTAACTAGGAAGGTATTCTCTTGACACAATTCATCAGAACAAGTCTTCCTCTCTGGATCATCATCAAACCTGGATCATCACTGGATCGTCATCAAAGCTAGATCATCACTGGATCATCATTAAAGCTGGATCATCATCATCACTGCTTCCACTATCTCGATCAAATGGTGCTATCTTTCAATTTTTCTCGTCACAGGAAGTTCTACATAGCCAACCCTTTTTCATGCGGGTTGTAGGCCTATCCTCCATGTAGGTCTTCCTCTACAGAGCCAGTCCTTTTTCATACTGGATGTAGGCCTCTATAGAGCCAGTCCTTTTTCATACTGGATGTACCTCCATAGAGCCAGTCCTTTTTCATTCTAGATGTGGGTCTCTACAGAGCCAGTCCTTTTTCATACTGGATGTAGGCCACTACAGAGCCAGCCCTTTTTCATGCTGGATGTACTTCCACAGAGCCAGTCCTTTTTCATACTGGATGTGGGTCTCTACAGAGCCAGTCCTTTTTTATACTGGATGTAGGCCACTACAGAGCCAACCCTTTTTCATGCTGGATGTTCTTCCACAGAGCCAGTCCTTTTTCATACTGGATGTGGGTCTCTACAGAGCCAGTCCTTTTTCATACTGGATGTGGGCCAGAGCCAGTCCTTTTTCATACTGGATGTAGGCCACTACAGAGCCAACCCTTTTTCATGTTGGATGTACTTCCACAGAGCCAGTCCTTTTTCATACTGGATGTGGGTCTCTACAGAGCCAGCCCTTTTTCATACTGGATGTAGGCCACTGCAAAGCTAGCCCTTTTTCATGCTGGATGTACTTCCACAGAGCCAGTCCTTTTTCATACTAGATGTGGGTCTCTACAGAGCCAGTCCTTTTTCATACTGGGTGTAGGCCACTGCACTTATATCTGACCATGGGAGGCCCCGCCTACCACCATGTCAAAATGGCACATCACTTACATCTGACCATGGGAGGAATCAATCCTACCACCATGTTAGAATGGCGCAACACTTATATCTGACCATGGGAGGAACCAATCCTACCACATGTCAGAATGGCACAACACTTACATCTGACCATGGGAGGCCCCGCCTACCACCATGTCAGAAGGGCTCACTGACTCATCACTTCCTCTTGGAAGGAACCTCTATCTGGAGAACACCAAGCTTCTCCCGGAAGTACTCAAACTTCACTCTGACCATTTCTAGCATAGAATCACATCAAGGCTGATTACGTCCAAGGATAACCTGCGAGCTTCGCCAGGATCGATTACATCTGAGGACAACCTATAGGACCATTTACGTCTGAGCAACCTACGAGCTTCGCTAGGATTTTATGCTTAGACAACCTGTCTAACTAGCTATGCTAGAACTCCCTCTTTCGAGAGATCTCGATCTGGATCACATACTGGAGCTTCACTGCTCCTCTCTGCATCATACAAAAAATGCAAGTGGCAACATATTTTGCCTTGCCTGTACTCAGCGCCATACAAGACTCCTTCCTGCCAAACGAAGAGATCACACCTGATCCCATACTGAAGCAACACCCCGAAGTGCTCTTCCTATCAATGGCACTGCCTGTCCAATCTGAGTCCACATAACCCTCCAGGTGAATCTTCTGATTCGCTTCATACTTGAGCCCATAGTCAACTGTACCCTTTAGGTACCTCACTGCATGCTTTGCAACCATCAGGTGAACATGTCTTGGATCTGTTAGGGACATCAATTTGTTCACAACAAAGCAAGTATCTGGTTTCGTATTCGTCAGGTACATCAAGGACCCAATCATCTAACGATACATCGTAGCATCAACCGACTCTGATGAAGCATCACTCAGTAGCTTTGGGTTCGATGCCATAGGTGTGGCCATGGCCTTGCAGTCCATCATCCCGAACCTCTTCAGGATCTCTACTGCATACTTCCCTTTTCCAAGGAGGATTCCATCCGCACTCTGCCAGACATCCATGCCTAGAAGTAGTGCATCATATCCAAGTCCTTCATGAGTTCCTCTTTTCTGTTAGGAACAAGTCATCGACATATAACAAGAGCATCACTGGTCTTCCACTTTCAACCTTGAAGCAAAGGTTGGAATCCGCTTAACTCTCAATAAAGCCTAGAGCCATCTGTAAACTGTCCATTCTGTTGTACCATGTCGAACCTCAGGATCTTCTGTAGCCACTCCCTTTGAAGTGGAGCATCATTTTCCCTCTGCCTTTCGTACTCTATGTATTGAAACATTCTGTACTGGAGTGACAAGTAGCTTCCTTTGCTACCAATATTCTATGTATCCATCTAGGGTCACTGGATACTAAGATCCTCTATCTTGAAAACGTTCTTCTCGCACCCATCCGTGAGCTTGTCATCCTCTATAGGCTTTCATCTTCAACCTTGTAGCAAAGGTTAAGATCTTCATCACTCTAGGTGATCTTCAAGCTCCTCATGTATGTGTTATCCCATGGGTGTCTTTTGAGCTTGTACAAGGCCTTCTTTAATTTGAACACATGAGTCTGCCTGTCATGTGCCTCAACTCCCACTGGTTGCAAATGTCTCTTCGTAGTTTATGCCTTCTTTTTGTGAGAAGCCTCGTGCTACGAATATTGCCTTGTATTTCACGATGTTTCCATCTACTGCATGCTGGATCTTGTAGATCCATATGGAAGACATTACGTTCTTCCCTTCAGGTCTTGATATTGCATCCTAGACATCATTCTTCTTGAACTGGTACTCTCATTCCCTTTCTTCTTGGCTATTTCTTCATAGGTGGAAGGCTCTGCATTAATGATGTCGCTCAATAGTGTCACATAACTAGAGTGTCTCTGAGGCCTCTTGAAGTCTTGTCATACTATTCTTCATTTTGGATAATTTCTTGAACTGTCGTCACTTGTGCTTCAGAACAAGTCTCATCCTTCTTTTCTTGTAGGCGATTGTACGCGATCTTTCCTACAAGTCAAATGCATTAGTTGTATGGTTAGAAACTTTTCATAAGGTATATTCATAATGAAAAATTCTTTTGCATCAAGATATAATCATGCAACTATTTTAGCCAATACAACATTCATCCATATTTTACGGAAACTTTCTAGATGCCTTCCATCTCTACCAGGACAACATTGAGATTGTGCACTAATCCAATATGTCAGCAAAGAGGTTTCATTCTAGATAAGTAGCAATGGAGAGTTGTATAGCACCATGGGCTACTTACCCATCACATGCATATTAGTAGTATACTGTCATTAATGCAAACATTCTATCATGCATAACACATGAACTGAATATAAACAAATGCATAACAAAATAATATCATGAAATGACAATTGAATACTTATATTTATTTGTTTCGTGGGTAGACTCCTTCTTGAGCCTTCAACAACATCATTTCTTATCCAAATGCTAATATGGATAAGAGGTTCTTCAAGAGTTGAGTCCTCCGTATTCCTCATCGCTTGAGGGATCTTCTTTGGATCGTGAGAGCTTGATCTTCAGTTGCTCCCATCTTCTCTTTCTCTTATTATGAGTCGAGTTTCACCTTGTGTGCACTCTTCCCAGAGTCTGCTGAAGATAATCACTTCCTTCTGGCTCACATTCCTCGAATGAATGAATCCCTTGATCCTGGGAGGCCATTCAAGGTGGTTATCACAATTTCTGTATTCTCTACTTCTTCGTCCACTGCTTCAAGTTGTTCTTTGATTTGATAGACCCTTGTAAAGTATGAATGTACGGGCTCTGCATTCTGGATCTTTACATTCTTCAACTGGTTTCTCAAAGTCATCTTCCGATTTATGTTCTTCCCTTCAAATAGCTTGGTCAAGGAATCAAACATCTCTTTAGGTGTCTTTAGGGAAGACACTTGTGGTATAAGGTGATCCTTGATTGAATCAACAATTATCCTCTTGGCCTTGACCAAGTTCTTCTTGTGTAAGGCTTTAGCCTCGTCTCCCTCTGGAACTGGAACCTCTCCACTTATGTAGGTGTCCAATTCATTTTCTTCAAGAACCAGTGAAAACTTATACTTCCATGCTCGGAAGTTTTCAGCTTCACCAAGCTTGCTATCAAGCTGGTGTGATAGGTCATTTTGAAATGAGAACCTCAAATGTAAATAGCAAAAGATTAGATCTTACCGATTTGAGGTGTCCGTCTTAGTTTCGGATCTGGCTGATTTAGGGTTTGTTAGAGAAACCCTAATTTTCAAAACTTGGAATTTCAAACTTATGATTGGATAGAAAGATAGACCTCTTCAAGGTGAGCTGTTGAATGTACTCCTTTTCTGAAAACAGTGGAGGGAAACTCCCGGAATAGGAAGCCCTAGTTTTCCAATTTCTTCTGCAGAAATGCCTGATACTGTTTTTGCGATATCTCCGAAAGTACTGCGCCTCTGTGTCTGAATTTTGTACTAAGGTAGCCTCGTCTGTTCTCTTTCCAACACCACAGGTTTTATCAGAATTGGTTTCACCAATTGGGACTTATGATAGTTTTCCCACGGTGACTTAATTCAGGACTGTTCGGCATATCGAACTTGTACGGACTGCCATGTGTCACTGTTTCACCTTCGGGTTCTGAAATTTTTACCACAGAAAGTACAGTCTGTGCCCTGAGACTTCTTCAATCCCGAGATATAGCGAATGTACCAAAACTACCAGTTTTAGTATTTTAGGGTTTTTCAGGCCCGGGGTCAAATTAGGGTTTGACTTTCCCGGAGTTTTACCCAACCAAAAATCTTGACCTTGGTCTCTAAACTTCGATTTTGATGAGGAGAGCAATCCTATGTCGGGCTCACTAAAAAATTCCTCTTTTGTAAAAAGCCCTAATTTCCCACGCCAAAAATTAAAAATGCATGGAATCAAATTCTGCTTCGACAGAAAGATGCGCCCTTCAATGGAGAGTCAGCCTAGCCTCCTTTTGCTGATGGATTGTGGAGAGAGACCCAAAAAGTAAGAAGCCCTAGCTTCTGCAGCTGCACAATGTGTTCTTCTCAGGTTAGCTCTGATACCATGTTAGATTTTATCATTTAAGCAATATGATCTTAGGATCTTATCTGAGAGAATAACATGCACAACAATCAATCATAAGAGACAATAGACAAAGATTTATCCTCGGGGAAACCATAAAGGAAAAACCCTACAACTTCCTCAGAGATAGAATGAGCACCAATGGCAGCAGTAAAACTTGAAAACATAAAGATGATCTTCGACAGCTGATCTCTCTCACTTGTGCCAGCACTTCCTCTCTCACTTATGCGCTATAGCTGGGTGAGTGTGTGTCTCAAATAGAGAGGCTCACTCTCTATTTATATTCTTTCGCTCACTTAATATTTGATTCAGTTATGTAGGCTTGAGTAACCACAACTAGGGTACTAATGACCCTACTTACAACGGAGGGGACTTCCTCATGACTTTTAGTAATTCTCCCGATAGGAACGTCGGGGTAAAAGGAAATACAAGTGATTCTCTCGATAGGAGCATCGACGATCAATGAAATACAATATATACAAGTGAATACATTCCGAAGTTACAAATACATCAACACTTATGTATTTTTGACTTTTGCTTTAGCCTTCTTCAAGTGCCTTGTGGTCAAGGTGGTCTTTCGTTACCACTCAAAGTACATCATCATAAACAAAGAGAATTACTAATGCTTTTATCTCACACTCTATGTGACACCAAGATCGGGTATTAAGGTGTATTAACCAAGGGTAGCTAAGCCTTGGAGAAGATCTTAAAGCCCATTAATCAAGGGTCAGAGTGTCATACATGCCTAGACTCGGTCTAGGGCTTATAGTGTCTTCCTGGTAATAGACCAGGTGCCTCAGCCATAGGCTGCATAATTTGACACTAGGTCAAATACTTGGTAACAGACCAAGCGCCTCCATTCTCTCGGAGAATGGCCCTCAGCCTCGGGCTGAGTCCCTAGTCCCGGACTAGGTGAACTCCTGGTAACTGACCATGTGCCTCCATTCAAAAGAATGGCTACTCAGATCTAGGCTGAGTCTACTAGTACTAGACCGGTTCCACATCGTGGTCCTAGACCAAATGTCACCATTCAACAGAATGGTCACTCAACTCAAGGTTGAGTCCCCCCAGTGCTGGACTGGGTCCATATCGTGGTCCCGGACCAGATATCATCATTCAACAGAATGATCACTCAACTCTAGGTTGAGTCCACACCGTGGTCTCGGACTAGGTGTCTCCATTCTCCTAAGAGAATGGCTCTCGATGTTGCTTAGAAAAATCAACAAAACAAGCCAGCAATCTAAGAGGCAAAATGCTTAGATGACATGGGAGTAAAGTGGGCATACTTTTGCATCTATCCATTGTTACAGAATTGCATCCTTATCCTCAGAGTTTGGCAAACCCATAATGAAGCACTTAAAGATTTCCTCCTGTTACACTGTACATGTACCCAATGCACCTTCAGGTGTACCCCGGGGAGAGAGGGCCAATTTTTTCGACCAGGAGGGGTGTTATCGAGCAATGGTGGTCATGGCTGGGCCCTTTGGTACTCCTTTAGGGGTATTATGGCTTAATGGCACTGTTGACTGCCCTTTATTGGAGTTTTTTAACCTCAGGGTTGGTGTCCAGGGCTCCTAAGGGTTGACAACTGGGTCATATGACTCCATATCCTGTTTATGTGCTTTGGTGGCCTCTACTTCAGCTATGAGACATCTGTCTTCTTTCGCAGCCACTGTGGACACCCTCTTGGTCCTTTAGTTAGTGGTCACCTGCTCTCCTTGGCCTTATCTCCTCAGAGGAAGCCATCTTCCATGCCAGGACTTTTGATGCTTTGAGGAGGGTGTTAAGGGATTTTATAGCATTCTAGGGGTTAGATGGGGTATAATGCCCTCCCTCTAGCTCACTCCAGCCTTTTGTTCGGAGTGATTCGCTTATTTGAGCGTATTTTGGCACCTAGGGGTACAAATACCCCAGGTAGCCTACCTTGAGCCTACGTTAGGCCATTTTTTATTATTATTTGTTTTAATTTTCAGTTGACATTTTATAATTTCAAGTTGACATGTTTTAAGGCATGTAGGCGTGGATATTGTGTAAAAAGTGAGTGTGAGATCATATAAATAGATCTTCTCACTTTCATTTTAAAGACATGACTTATGGGATAATACACCATGCATTTGTTTTACCCTTGCTAGGGCTCTTTAGAGAGATGCCCCCCTCTTGAGGAAGTTTTTCTGGGTTAATCTACGCTTTTTTTGACAATTCTTTGGTGAAATTCTTTGCTGGTTGAGGCATGTCCCCTTGTGAGGGTCTTCTAGGATTTTTACCTTAGTTTTTCTAGGCTAGTTGTTTGACCTAGGAACTCTTTCTCTCTAGGTTAGGCATCCTCCCTAGATGCCCTAGGTTGTGGTAGGGCTTTTTGCTAGGGTTAGTTCCCTTGCTTTTCACACCTTTTCTCTTCTAAAAAACCTAGTTCTAGGGTTTGTTTAGGATTAGCTTTAGGTTAAATTTAGGTCTGCAATTTTATGTCAGAAACCGTAAAAATAAAAAAAATTATTTTTTTTGCACTTTCGGGCCTCCCTAAAATTTCGGCCACCTTCCCTACAAAGTCACCCTGGCCTCTAAAGCCCTAAAAACCCTAAGACGGAATTATTATTATATGGAACCGTAAAAATACAAAAATTGCAATTATCTCAAAATCTGCGCCAAAAGGCCCTAAAACAGTCCTAATTCTGCCCCAAAATACCTAAACCTGCTCCCCTAACCCTCGCTGTTGTATCTTTCACCTTCGCTGCTACCTTTTATAACCCTGGTCTGCAGCTGCTACAGTAGCCCACACCTTCTCAATTCCCCTTTCTTTCTTGGGCCTGCTGCTAGGGTTACAGCAGCCCTTCCCTTACCTCCTCTTTTCAACCCCTTTTTCGCTTGAATTGAGGCCTCTACCCATACCCTGTAAGGGCAGTCCTCCATTTGGCTACTGCACCTTTTCCTTAACCCACACAGTGACAAGAAGAAGGGTTAGTAAAGGCACTGTTCACATGCACAACCTACAACACAGTCTATAAAGTTAATGCAATTGTTTGATTAATGACCAGTCATCCACTGAATACAAATCTATAATGCTAAGCCACACTTATGTTGTCATTAGTGAATGTTATTTATGGAAGTTTAATATGAAATGCTGTGTACAATTGACACTATAAGGTTGTTATAAACACGGGTTTTGATGGATGACCGAATACACACTGCTGCTATGTTTTATCATTATTGCATTTGAATGATCCAAGTGACTGGTGTACGTAGTAATAACACTTGTATGTTGGCCTATTGTTTGTTTATAGGACGTGTTGCTACATAGATACTACACTGCTGGTAAACATTACATAAAACTTTCATATTATTTGTTAGATGGTATTTAATGCATGTTGTACAAAAACAAAGTTGGATTAGATAAAGAAACACATATTTCAATGTTGAACAGCTACTGCTGGCCTAAATACTGATTTATGATTGATTCACAGTAAAGTTCATGCTTTATCTCTGATATACTGTTGTTCATGCTTTGTTCCAAATGGTTAAGGCTGCTTACAATTAAAGTCTGGGACTGATGTTTGCATACTAGAGTAATGATGATAATTCTAAGGGACTGACAGCTTACTTTCAGATCTGATATATGGTGAATACATTGCAAATGACATTTGTTTTATGACATTGCAAATTGATTGGTTATTAGTTTGATGATTCCTTATACTTGTATAACGTTGCATACTTGTTGTGAGACTTGGTCATTTTCATATCATTGAATAACTGAGTGAATGCATTAATAACTACACTTATATGTTTTGTATGCACGCTTAGTTCATCCTTCCCACACATTGATTTGACTCCAATAAGGCACTGGTCAGTGGTCACTAATATCTTCGAAAGAGATACTTTTCGTGTTTTAATGTCTTTGTAGCGCTGGGATAGGGATCTTTCCTAGGAGGCTTAGGCTTCCGAAGCAGTTGGGAGAAGTTGACTAAGGTGACAAGGGTCACTTCCTCCTCACATGCTTACCGGTGATTTTGGCTGCCATTTCAAAGATATTTTGCATTTATCGATGAAACTTGGTTACTATCAGAACTTTGGATCTCTGTAGAGTCCAGTCTTTCAAAGATGGAGGTTTGTGTCTGTATAATGCTTTAAAAGGAGACATTTTAGCCACAGTATTGTAATTGGTATTATACTGGGACAGAACTAGGTCAATCCACTTAACTTGTTTACTCTTCTCATCACCCGTACACATGCCAAGGTAACCCTCCAAATATTTGTTAACATCTCTACTTGAACATTGATTTGATGATGGTATGCCGTGCTCATGCTGAAGCCTCAAAGAAGTGCTTGCCAATCTGAAGAGTTTTTTCAAGAAATTGCAGAGGAACATTGGTTATTTGTTACAAATAATCCTACAAGGAAGGCTATGTAGACTCTTGAAAAACAATTAAGCAATCTGTTGCCGCTTAATTCGCACCTTGGATCACGTGGCAGAAATCTTCAAGCCACTAGGTGAGACCTTGGGGGCAAGCTCGAGCCAAGTGCTGTCACCTGATACTCAGCTCCTCCGTCTAGGCCAACTCTTAGCAAAGCCAAGGGGGATGGTCCCTATAAAAATAAAAGCTAAGGTTTTTACTCTACAAAAGAAATGTTTGATTCTAGGAGTTAATATGAAATGGATTAAATTCTTAACAACAAACCACTGCAAAATAAATTATAATCAACAGCTTAGGAAAATCAAACACCATTCATGACATGTTATGAAGAGTGCTTGTACATAAGGGGAGCTGGTGTAGTCTCGATGAAAGTATTGAAGTGTCTTGTTGGTAAGTTTTAAGATTTATTAATGAGTTGATTAAGGAGTGGGGAAATTGTTGGTCGATTTTATTAATATGGTAGTGATTTGAATTATTAGAAGGGAGAGGGAATTCCAGATATAACCAGGGGTACGAGGAATGTGCCCGAAATTGCTTAGAGGTGGTTCTCAGTGAATTGTGGGCTAAACCCGAGTCGCAGGGGTGTGCCCAACATTACACCAAACGAGGGTGTAGCCTGACGAGGCCCCACGGTCACTGTTTAGTGGTTCTCGCTTCACTTGAAGACTTTGCCCAAAACTTAGCAATATTCGAAAAATGACATTTTCGTTTGGGGATCAATTAAAAGATGACACGAATTACTAGTCACCCAAATCCTTTTTTGATACAACCAACTGATCAGACAAAGTTGCAGCGAAAGTAGAGCATATGAGGATAAGAGCCTTGTTAATTTTAAGAATTTTAGAACAAATTTTATTTTTTATTAAGACCCAAGAGTCTCTTTTAGGGAAAGCAAGGGGGTTAATTTTCGAATTTTAGAACAAATTTTATTTTTTGTAAACCTTACTTGGGAAAGCAAGGGGGTTAATTTGCGAAAAAAGTAAAAATGCAATAAATGAAATATTTTTAATTAATCTACCACAAATCTCTTTCCCCTTTTGAGTAACTCGGGAATGCGTGGGTTTAGTATTTCTTTTCTTCGAAGCATTAAAGTAAAACTAAAATCAACTAAACAAGAAAGTAAAAACTAAACTAAAACAAAATATTAAACCATGAAAATCATGCCGACACAAATGCCCTAGGGGGGATGGGGAGTGGGCTCTTAGTGTTAGAAAGTGGCAACAAGGAAGGTCTTCCTGCATGCATGTGTCCTTGCATGCAAAAGACTTAAATCGGGAAGCCAATTGCATTTAATTTACTTTTCCTAAGTTTACTTTGGAAAATAAATTAAAGTGACCTATTTATTAATTGACTTTAATGAAACACTTTTTTATAAAGTGAAAGTGAGATTAGGGTTTTTGCTTAGCATAAAGTTATAAAAGAAAGGTCAATTGGTGGAGAGGAAACAATTGTTGTATTCCAACACAGACATGATACAGATAGAGAGAGAAAATCAGATGGAGGGTTTTGTAGAGAAGATAGAGGAGCTAACCAACAGGGTCATCGAGCTTCCAGGCGGGAGGAGGGCCGTATAGGACGCACAGTGAGCAGTTGCAGAGGAGGCCGCACATACTGTATGGAATTCCATACAGTTGCAGTACAGGCCATACAGATTCCGTACAACAGCCATACAACCAAGTGTGGGAGGCCGTATTGTTGGTCGTACAGTCACGCAGAGGGTGTGATGGGTTTGTTGGGGTTGTCCAGGGATTCTGTTGGGTGCTATTTCGCTAGGTTTGGGTGATTAGCAGTTGATTGTAAAAGTTTCATATTTTCTCAATAATAAAATCCATATTTGGCTGCTGCACCGGTTTTCCCATCTTGGGTTTTTCCGGGGGTTTCCATACCCAAAATAATAGTGTCTATATTGTGATGTAATGTTGTGAAATATTTCTCAGTACTTTATATTCTGCTGCATACTTGTAAAAGATATTCATGTGTGGTTATGAGTAAAATTTTTGAATATACTGTTTAGCCCTAGCTTGAATGTTAAAGGAAAATTTACATGGTATTAGAGCGCTGGTGAACTAACGCTGAGAGATTTGCAGCAGCAGTGATAGATCATGGGCAAATCTATTGAAGACACAAACCTAGATTGCAGATCTAGGGTTTGACAGATACACTTCAGTATCGCCGTGCAGTTGAGAGTTGAGGATAGACTACAGGGTGCTCAAGACTTTCCTACTTGGAAAGAAAAGATCACAAGGATTCTGGATGTTAGTGATGTAGAGGATCACATTGACTCCACGAAAGTTGCACCCACAGATCTGATAGATTTAATAGTTTGGAAGAAGATTGATTCCAGAGCCATGTTGATCATCTTGGATGGGGTGAAGGACCACATAGTCCCTCACCTTTCTGGGAAGAAGACCGCATCAAAGATGTGGACGACTTTGGAAAGTTTGTACCAGAGCAAAAATAAAAATTGGAAGATGGTGTTGCAAGAGAGGATGCGCAGTACCAAGATGGCCAAGGGAGGAGTGGTGCCTTATCTCACAATGCTCACTCAGATCAGGGATGAGCTTGGAGCTGTTGGCTATAAGACTGAGGATGAGGAGCTAGTTATGATAGCCCTCAATGGCTTCTCTAAGCCATGGGACACCTTTGTCAAAGGTGTTGTGGCTAGGGAGAAGCTCCCTGATTGGTAGAGACTATGGGATGACTTTGTGCAGGAGGAGACCCACATGGGTCAAGGATCAGGCTCATCCAGTAGTGCCCCACAGATTGTGGATGAGGAGGCTCTAGCCTTGACATGGAAGAGCAAGGGTAAGGCAAAGAGGAAGAAGGGTGGTAAGAAGAACCTTGACATGCTAAAAGTCAAGTGTTTTATCTGCGATAAGCAGGGACACTTTGCCTCCTAGTGCCCAGACAGGAAGAAGAAGAGCAACACTTAGATGGTTGGATCTGTAGAGGTGGAGGATTTCAGCAGGAACTTCGATGAGGAGTTTTGCTTGATAGCTTGCATGGAAAGCACCACAGGTAGTAGTATTTGGTACATCGACAGTGGAGCATCTAGTCATATGAATGGACAGAGGAGATTCTTTAAGGACTTGCAGGAGGGTGGAACTGGTATCCACGTTGACTTGGGTGATGATGCGCGGTATCAGGCACAAGGAGTTGTAACTATTTCATTTAAGAGGGAGTCTGGAAAACCCCTCAGTTTTGCTAATGTGTTATATGTTTCGGGGTTGACCAAGAACCTCATATCAGTCTCCACTTTGGAGGACAAGGGATTTCAGTTGAAATTCCGAGACCATAGAGTGTATATCAGGCCCAAGGGGTTAGATAGGAGCTTAGATTGGGTGATTGGGATCAGGAGCGGGAAAGTGTATAGACTACACTTTGATCCTGCAAAGGCTCTAGTCAGCAGCGACAACAGTCAAGGTGAGTTGTGGCATAGGAGGATGGCACACTTACACCATGGAGCATTGAGGCACTTGAGACAGGCAGTCATTGGAGTTCCTCAGGTAAAAGAGGAGAAGCATAACCATTGCAAGGGTTGTGCTTTGGGTAAGAACATTAGGAAGCCTTTCCCACAAAGTGAGCACAAGTCTTAGGATCCCTTGGACTTAATGCATTTAGATGTTTGTGGACCTATGAGTGTCCATTCTTTTAGTGGTTACAATTACTGCATGACCTTCATTGATGACTATTCCAGGAAGACTTGGATCTATTTCCCGAAGGCCAAGTCAGAGGTCTTTGAGAGGTTTCGGGAGTTCAAGAGTCTTGTTGAGAACCAGATAGGAAGGAAGATCCGTGTTTTGAGAACGGACAATGGGGGAAGAGTACACCTCCAATGAGTTGTTGGAGTGTTGTTCGATAGAGGGGATCAAGAAGAAGCACACCGTGCCTCATACCCTACAACAGAATGGAGGTGCGCCCTCCTTCTAGCTTCCCTTGTGATCCTCTCTTTGTTGCAATCTCTTTTTTCCTCTCCTCTTCAACTCTCAAAACTAACACCTGCTCAAATGTGTCTAATACCCTCCGTAGATCTCCTTTTATAACTTTATAGTGACTAAAACTGTAAACTTAGATTGCCAAAGTGATTGACGGTCAAGATTAGATCTTGAGCACTTGAGATCTATGGTCACGACATCTTTTGTTGATACAACTTAAGTCACCTTTTTGGTCATTATAACATAAAAGTCACTTTAACTTTAAAAAATAAAGTTAATGTCTAGAGAGTCACTTTTCAGACCACTTCTACATGCTAGACACAACCTATGTAGAAGTACTTGCTCGAGCTACGAAAAACTCAACAAGATTGAAGAGAAAAATTTAGTTGCCAAACAATAGAAGTCCTCCCCATTTCAGTCCCACATGGATGCATAAAACTCACAAGGAAGACCATCCAACGCTGGAGATTTGCCATTTTTCACAGACATGAGAGTTGCATGTAGCTCTTCACACATCAAACTTTGCTCTATTTTGTGCTTGACGCTAGTCAAAACTTTGTGGGGGATCACTCTACAACAAGCATCACAACTAGCGAACACACTGTTGGACAAGGAATAAGGTGAAAATATGGCCTAGAAATGGTCATTGAACATACCTAGAATCTCAGTCGCATCCTTAGCAAGGGAGCCATCCACTCTACAAAGCCCTAGCCCCTTTTCCGCTGCTACCTTCCTTTTTCAAGAAGTCAAAATAAAACTTGGACCCCTTGTCCCCCTCTTGAATCCATTGTAATAGAGAGCAGACCCTAGCTCCTCGAGCAATGTACTTCTCCCCTCTTCTAATAGTTGACTCTAACTTGGCCGCTTCCTCTTGTAGGGTGACATTATGGATGTCTTCTTCCAAGAAGATACAAACATCCTCCAGTTTTTGACGTGCCTCCCATAACTCCCTCCTCCTTTGATGGGCCATCATATTGCCCCAACCCCTCATGAATTTAATAGTGCGTCGCACTGTCGCTTCCCACCATAGGATCCAATCGTGTGGCCCCACCAGATGCGGGGAGAGAGTTGACACCCTTTGGATGAGGGCGCGAAAGTCAGTCGACTCCAAGTGTGAGACTTTCAATTTAAAAATTGAAGTCATAGGGGCATCTATAGTCATGCTTATAGCGATCACTGAGTGGATTGACAAGTGGTCTGACCTAGTAACATCCAATAGAGCATCCACGGAACGAAGCTTGCTTGAGAACACAACCTCCTCCTCAGGCCCATAGAATTTGTCTTGCCGAGCCTACAATTTGTCCTGACCCTATCTATAATTGGTTCAAGTGAACCACCCTTCATAATCCAGCCCC
The DNA here is from genome assembly GCA_001517045.1 of Pseudotsuga menziesii. Lineage (NCBI taxonomy): Eukaryota > Viridiplantae > Streptophyta > Pinopsida > Pinales > Pinaceae > Pseudotsuga > Pseudotsuga menziesii. The sequence continues at coordinate 98,066 of LPNX010024124.1, read as the reverse complement.
TTATGTTTCTAGTTGGTGTCAAAGATTTGTAGCACATCCTTCCATCTACGCCAAGCTTGCTTTTCCATGCCATTAACCACTAAACCTTGGCCACCACCACGGTCACCCTCCCATTCGATCGTGTTGAAGTCACTGTGGATGATCCACTCTGTTGTTGGTAAGGAAGAAGCCATCTAGGCTCATAACTGACTCCTATCAGAACTGAAGCTTGTGGCATAGACAACGCACAACTCAATCACATGTTCTTGGACAAATAGAGTGATCTAGACATACCTGTTCTCTGGGTTTGAGCTTGAGGCAACTACTAGACTCCGCAAAGAAGGTGAGAGGGCAATCACTACCCCACCACTCCCTTGACAATGATGTGAGGCCCAAAAAGGGCCATTCCAACAATAGCTCATTCTGTTCCGCAACTAAAATCTCGTTGACTTGACCTCCTTTAAGAAGACCACATCCTACCCAAAACGTTGCAAAACAATTCGCACACCTTGCTTGCGACCGAAAATTGTCATCCCTCGTACATTCCAAGACATTATGGAGAACTTCATTCTAATAGGAGATGTTGTCCAAGGTTGTTATGATGGTTGGGCATATCACAGCCTTCAGGCATGTGCACATCCACTGACTGGACGATCACATCCTTGTAGGACTTGCATTGTGGCCTCCTCTCATTGGCCAACTTATCTGTTTGTGCAGGGGAAGAAATTACCTTTTGCTTGGAGGATTTTGTTTGCTAGGCTTGCTTAGCCTTCATATTTCTACTGTCTTCCTGTTAGAGTCCTAGTTGTCATCTCTACGCCTCCTGATTGAGAGACATTGGGATGACCACCTACTACCATCGTGGGAGGCGTTGGGCCCTCAGGTGCATCGGATCTCCCAAAACCATTGTCCATGCTACTTGTTCTGGTACCTCCCCTTGAACCTAAATCTGAAGATGGCTCTCAGCCAACACCCCTCCTTGAACTTGTGCCTAAGCTCCTATCATGAACACCTCTTCTGCCCCCACCAACAACACTGCCAACCCCACCACTGCTAGAGCTTGACACCCCACAACCATCTCCACCAGTACCTATACCTCGAGGTCATAGACGTGTCCCCTGACCCTAACCTTTGTATTGTGGACGGTTTTCCCTCACCACTAGCCACCCCCAACCTAGGTTGATGGTGAAGGTAGTCATGAATCAGGTAGTCTTGAGCTCGACAAGCTCAAGACCACCTAGATTCTCGAATACTATAACCCCAAGAATCATGCCTAGATTCTCGAATGCTGTAATCTGCTTCCTTTTGTATATGAGCACCATGCAAATCTCCTCGTAGCAGGAGGTTCATCAACCAGTTCTACTGGTTCTTCAGGATCTAGCGAATCTGAGAACTCTTTTGGCTTCTCCCTCTCAACATGTGAATGGGGAGGACCAAAATTTGGGTCCTCCATCATGTGAGTCTCACACTCCTCAATGTCTATACCACATTGAAGCTCTCTTGATCGCTTGATTGTAGCCTCTTCATGGAATGTCACATCTCTGCTGACTTCAATCTGACTTTCATTTGGTACCTATATTTTGTAGGCTTTGGATGATTCACTATAACCAACAAGGTTGCCCATCTTTGTCCTCTTCTCTTTCATGATTCACCATTTGAATGACTCCACATTCAATACTTGTCATTCTCTGCTTGTAGGTCATAACACACGATCTCTCCTTCAAGTCAAAATCAGTCAAGTGATTAGTAACCTTGCATGATCATGAAATTTAACCTTATGAATATTCCAATGCAATGGCAATAGTTCGGATAGTCATGCAAACATTTTAACCAATGTTTCAACACAACCTCCATCCATATTTCATGGAATGTTATGCAACACTATATGCTACTTACTCAATCATAACATGTACTACATGAGCTTTACTATTTGCCAATAAAAGAAAGCTATAACATATGCTCATCATGTTATACCATAACATACTTCCTAATTCTAGGAATACAGATCTGCATATAACTGTAAGAGCATTTGGATCTGATTTAGATCTAATTTATAAGAGCATTTGATAAACAAAACACAAATACTTATCTTTTATTGTTTTGTGGGCTCCCTCTTGTTCTCTACTTCCTTGCGGAGATAAATGGAGTCCTTAGATCTTGATCTTCTTTCTTGACGGAAGCTCATTGCATCTTAAGTTGCAAATTTGGTTTCATGCAAGAGGCAGTGAATCTTTGCATGGGGGAAGGAAGCCTCATGCAGATTATAGCGAATTGTTGCATGGAGAGATTGCTCTGTACCTCGAACTCATCAATCCTCTCTTCATCCTTGTCGTAAGAGCAAGGTTTTCTTCTTTGGCGGAAGCATTCTTGCTTTGGATTCGCCCTTCCTCTTGGAGGCAATTATGCCACAATCTCTCAGATTTCGAAGCTTTTTCTTCAATGCCCTCTTTTGACTCAAAGCCTTCTTCTCATAGAGGTTTGTCAAAGTATCAAAACATTCCTTTGTGGTCTTCAATGGTGTGATCACGGGCATAAAGTTGCCCTTCATTGAATCATAGATGATCCGCTTGGCTTTGGCTTGGTTCTTCTTGAAGGTAGTGCGCCCTGCATTAGATGTAGGTTCTTCCACCACTTTAGATATGTAGCCATCTAAGTCATGTTCTTCCAGGATGTTCAGAACCCTGGCCTTCCAAGTGTTGGAATTCGAGGTGCCTTCAAGTCATTCTTCTGATCTTAATGAAGTCGATGCCACTGTCTTCAAGTACCGTGCTCAACTTCTTAGGATTTGCGTAGGCTCAAGCTTGATTGTCAAAAATTAGCTCCTTCATGCCTTGAGCTCTGATACGATGTTGAATTTTTTATTCAAATATGTTGAGCTTTGATCTTTAATTCTTTGAGTGCGGAAATACTGAATGCTTTGAAATCAATGAACCATTCACGCACATAAACCCTCAAAACAATGAGGATGAAAAACCCCGACAAATCTTCAAAGTATAATTATGATAGATAGCAGAGAATGTCTTTTACAATAGCAGATTGCTTTTGACACCGCAGGTGCAAGATAAGAGAGAACAAAAGCCCCAGGTGTAGATACTGATCAATAGAGAAGAGAGATCAACTGGATGAACTTTGCAATGTGACCAACACATAAATAGCTTGCCAAAAATTGTTTCATACAAGAAGTAGCGAATCACTGCATGGGGATTTGGGCTCCCATGCAAATTATAACGAATGCTCTCCTTGGAGAATTGCTCTGCACCTTAGTTTCTTCAATCCTGCATACACAATGCGCAATGCCTTTCTTCTTTGACATTAACTCATGCTCTTTTGACTTCAGAGTGAACTCGCCTTCTAACTGGATGTGTAGGATCACTTAGTTAGTATGCTAACTTAAGTGTCACCATGCAATAGTTGTAACTCAAGTGTCATAACTTAAGTGTCGTCTTTTAACTTAAGTGTTTTCTTTTAGTTTAACTAAAGTATCGTCATGCAAAACACTTTAGTTAACTAGTTCCTTTTGATTATTACTTTAGTTAACTATTCTTTAACTGGAATCATGCTGATTGATTTTACTAAAGTGATCACTATGTGTTCTCCTTTAATTAACTGATGCATACATTGTTATTTTAACTGAAGCTTTAACTCAGGCATACATTATTATTTTAACTAAAGCTTTAACTGAAGTTTTAACAAATTGAGTTCAATTGAAGTCTTCTCATGGGCAATTCTCTTTGTTTTCTATGCATTTATCTTTATCTCTTGTCTTTTTTGCATGGTCAATATGTGTTAACTTTAATTTATCTATCATATCACATTATACTAAGAAGATTTGTCAGATGCTGTGATCATATTATATTACTCCACGGATCAAATATCATATGCTAAAGTAATTCACTCCAGAGGTGGCCAGTCTCTAGAGGAGATTTAATAGCAACTGATGACCATGATTAGTAATACATCACACAACATCAATGCTTTGACATGCAAAGCATCATCTCTATACCGGAGGTCCACCTCAACACATGAGGATCTACATGACACACAAGTCCTTACCCTTATCCAACAAGATTGTACAACATCATCACTTTGACATATCAAAGCATTCACCTCAACACATGAGGAATAACCTTTTACACTGAAGGCTTAGTAATTCTTGAGTCCAACCCAAGAATTCTACTCCAAGTTTCCTGACTCCTACTTAGGCTCCCTACCTCAACACATGAGGTCCAATCCCAACTGCAAAAGATTGGCTTGGATAATGACTCGTGATGCTGTAACTTTAGCATGCTAGAGTTTGACATCCCACGACCACCTCTAGGTCACAGACATGTCCCTTGACCCTGTCCCTGGTAATGTGGACGGTGCTCCCTCACCACTAGCCTTCCTCGGCCTAGGTCTATGGTGAGGGTAGTCATGAATTAGGTGGTCTTGAGCCTGACAAGCAAAACATGCGTTTGGTAGGTTCAAATAATGAACCTTTTGCTAATAAAATCCGTAGGTAGTGCAAATTGAGATAAATGGAAAAAGCTTTCACTTTAAATCCACCTTTACAGAAACACTTGGGGCAACTCAAAAAGAGTTACAACAATCATCTGGAATAAGAACTTTGCCATACCGACGGGTAAACAAATCCACAAACAATCACATGTCCACAGGGAGGCTAGGAAACTCTATCCATAGAGGATAATTCACTTGACCCTGATCCTTAAGGTTGAAATTTGTCCTCCGTGATTGAACAAAAGCCAAAGATCCCACAATATGCTAGGTTCCAAATTGAAGAACATGTCGAGCAACAACTTTTGAATTAAACAAAAGACAAACATACTTTGCTCACAACTCTTAGTAGTTTTGTTTGTACAACATCAGGAGTCATTATCCGGACTTGTGAGTAATATCAAGTCGGACTTGTGAGACATATCAAGTCCTATGTACCCTCATATGATTGAGGTGGTGATGTTGTATTGTAAAGCTTGTGAGTAATATCTATTGCCGCCTTTCACACACTTGGGTTACGTGGCAGAAATCTTCAAGCCACTCGGTGTGTCCTTGGGGGTAAGTCTTGAGTCAAGGCTGTCACCTTGTTCTTGACTCCTCCGTTTAAGCTCAACTCCTAACGAGAAGCCAAGGGGGGTAGACTCTATTAAGTTACCAAGGCTAATTACTTAGTATGGTGATGTTAAACTGAATGAATTACTTAGGAGTTTGAAATTTAACCATAAACAACCATAGATGACAAGATACAAAATGAGCGCACGAAAGCACAATGCTGAGACACAATATATATATATAGCAAGAAAATAACCAGTGCCTTAAAATGGAGTCAAAAGATAATCAATGTACTTGCATGTGCTTGGAGTGAATGTTTTGCGATTGCCTCTTGGTATGTTTTAAGTTAATGTGAAATATGAGTTGATTAAAATTAGGCAAAGAGGGGGGGGGGACTCTAGATATACCTGATAGTACTTGGAGCATGTCCAAAACTAAACCGTCACGGCTACCGGCAAGGAATATGTGGGCTGAATGGAGTCTCTGAGGCTATTGTTCATAATGCACCCGCAGGTGTAACAAAGATCGGCGCCCCGAGGTCACTTTTCAGGAGTTCCCGCTTCCTTTGGGTATTTTGCCACCGTAATGGTTTGATCTAGGTGTTGGATTTTCACCTGATGGTTTGTCAATTTGGGAGAGTGAATCCTAATTATTCTAGTCACTCAAATGCTTTTGATACAGCTTGACTGATCGGACGAACCGCAGCCAAGTGCAAAGCATACACATTGGAGTCTTGTCAATTTTAGTAAATTTTGAGATGGGTGTTCTTGTTAAAAAAGAAAACCCTCCAGGAACCTCTTTCGACCCAAGTGGATCTCAATCGGGGAATCAAGGGGGGGTTAATTTTATAATAGCTGATGAAACAAATGATGAAAAGGAAAACACAGATACACAATTCCGGTTTTCTAATTAGTCCTACCATGCATCTCTTTCCCCTTTCGGGTCAATCGAGAAGTCGTGGGGTAAGTATTAAGATTACTTTGAAATCTCAAATATGGAATATGAAATTGATAATAAATCAAAGTATACTACCCTGCAGATTAGAACTACGCTAGTTTGCAAAAAAAAAAGGAAAGAAAAGCAAAAAAGAAACACGGACACAAATCCCCCCAGGGGGGATGGTGAAAGAGCCTATTCGAAAGGACCTTTTCTTTTTATTAGCAGTGATTTACAATATCAGCAAATTAAAATTGATGTACTTTGGTCCTTGTTATCTGGGATCCAAAGGCTTACAACAAGCTTGTAACAAGCTAGAATTAAAACACAGTGGTGGGGAAAGCTTTCGGGAAGCTCTGGTTCGTCCAAGAGTCGGAAATTGAGCAGAGTCTCCTTCTCTTTTTTGTTAGACCTGCTAAAAAAATAGCGAGCAATCAAAATCAAATGTGCCCAAACACACTTTGAAAGTGTTTTGGGTCACTACACTAGTTACAAAAAAAAAAAACTAAGTAAAATTTTGTTAAGTTGGGGTAATCTAGTTTTGCAAAAAGGAACCAAGGAAAGCATGGCTTGCTGTTTGGGCAGCCAATGAGATGTGCACTTTTATTGTAGAATATGAAACTTTAAAGTACAACAAATGAAACTACCTTAAAAGCAAGCTACAAATTTTCTTTAAAATGCTTGCAAAAAAGAGGGTAATTTCAGCTAGATCTCTTAAAATATAACTTTATATGCAAAACGGAACTGAGATCTAAACTTAAGAAATGATCTTACTAACTAGATCTATATGTAATTTTCTTAATGAGACAGATCTAAGCAATAAGACTCTTTAAAAGTAACCAATTTGAAGAGAAATTAAGATTTTGAAGGAGGAAGAGAGAGAGAAAGAGTGTTTGAAGCCTGGGAATGTTGGGCTTTGGATTCTGCTTTGGTGGAACACCGAGGGACTGTGTCATTCAGAAGATCTTGAAGATGAGGAAGATGCAAACCAGCTCAACTTCTTCTACAAGAGAGATCATCTGCAACTTAGAAATCCTTGCACAAACAGATGGTTAAAACATAGGTGCTGCTAGAAGAGATAATTGGAAAGCATGCAATTAAACTTAAAATACATACAACTCCAATAGATCTGAAACAAGCAGCAGTAAAAGCATAAATCAAACTAGAATAAACTCTTACCCTAACAGGAGGGAGCTCTCTCCTTCAAGGCCAACAATTAACCAACAAAAACAATGATAAATAACACAGATTATACCTCATAAGCATTTGACAATCACCATCCACACATGAAGAGCATTACACCATAGATCTTGCCTCCAAAGCTTCTTTATTCCAGAATAATAAACAATACAGTACAAGAGCAACAACACCTCAATCCCAGTTCTAACTAGCTTGGAAGAGGCTGCTTGTGCTTGATTTATACAAAAACCAGGAGATCCAGCCCAGGGGGGGCGCAAATCCCAAGGAGACAGATCAAATCAGTTGATGGAGAGTCAATCAATGCAAATTTGAAGCTGAACTGAGCCTACTTGTTAACCGGGGGCTTGATTGAGTTGACACATCAACCCATAAACCGACACATCAATCCATAGAGCTCCCAGGAGAGCCCACACGTGTGGAGGAGAGAGAGAGGGCGCAATTCCCCATAAAGACTACTGAAGATCAACTCTGGATCTGATTTGATCACCTCCTTCAGTCAAGGATTTGTCAGATCTAGTCAATCTGGTTCAGATCTGACTGATTTCAATCAAATCAGCTGAGAATCCACTGATCTATGATTTTGGATTTGCTCCATTATTCATCAATTTATTAATTAAAATAATCAGTAATTGATTTTTGGGGATTTCTGACTTGAGTGATGGAAAATCACTCAAAACTAGGAAATAGTGGGTCCTTGGGTTTACATGGTGCTCTTAGCTTGAAAATGAGCACCTACATGACTGAAACTGATTACTTGGCCCACTTTTATTACAAAATCAAAATTTCCAATTAAACTATTAAAAAATAGCCTAAGTTTTGGAAAAATTAAATTTTAATAAAAAACACTGAAAAAATTAAAAAAATGAAAATTAAAAAAAACCTAGGGGGACTTAGACATGTTCATATGACTCGACCATGATGCCTAGCATGTTTATACATATTGACACATAGACTCTAATAACCTCAATAGGCCTAAATGCCAAGTCGACCACCCCAACTTTGGTGGTATGGAGTGAAAAACTCAGAAATTATTAGTCGTTTATTCAACAACCAATAATAACCAAGGGAAAAAACAACCTGGGCTGATCGGATTGACAAATAAAGTCTAAGAGACCGAGTCTTTTACAGACACTATCATGCTAGAACATTTATTACAATTCCCCCATGGGGTATGAACATGTGATATAGTACAACAAGCACTTCCCAGAAGTACTTCCAAAGGTCTTCTGAAGTCCGAACAAGTTATCCTTGTCCAGTTCACCAACCTCACTTGATAAAAAACCACTAAGTACAACTTAGGTGGTAACATTCTGGCTCCATCTAGGGACACATTCTCTGATTGATCTTCTATTCAGATGAGAGGATGTGAGAACTCCGGAATCTCTAGGTCCTGCATAGCAATTAGAGTTTGTTAGTAACATGTATATATAAAAAATTAACTATAAAAGCAAACCGATGTACATAATTAGTCTATGATGTGCAAAAGGGAATATTTTACAAAACTAATATACAAAGGAAAATTTTCAAACATGGTACAAAATAACTATAATACAACAATATCTATGATACAACAACATGATATATACAATTTAGAAATACATGCAGGGCAAGGTTTAGAAATTGGCCCTGAAACCACCGATGCCAATAAAGGCATCAAACTGTCTCGGCGAAAAACAACTTGAGGAGGAAACCATTCACTGGCAGGCTCAACTTTTCTCCTTCTAGGTCATTTAGATAGAAGGAGTTCGTTCCTGCTATTTCATTGATGATGTACGGTCCCAACCATAAGCTGTCGAGCTTTCCATGTTTAACAGGTTTCTCCCGTCGTTTGTCCCAATGCAAAACTGTGTCACCTACTTGGAAGGATCCTGGCCGGGTAGACTTATCAAAGGTTCTCTTGACCTTGTCTAAGTTTCTGATACTTTGGTCAAGAGAATTTCTTCTACTCTCATCTAGCTCGATCAACTGGTTTATTCTGTTCTGAATGGCCTCTTGATCTGAGCTGAAGGTCTGGAGAAGCTGATAAACTGGAAGCTTTAAATGGACTGGTAAGGTGACATCTAGGCCATAGACTAGTTCGAAAGGGCTCCTCCTGGTTGAACTTTTCTTGGTGATTCTGTCGGCCCATAATGCTAATTTGATCTTGCTATCCCAAGCCTTCTTATTGTCACCCATAATTTTCTTGATTATGGTCATTAAGTTCTTGTTACTTGATTTAGCTAGACCATTTCCTTGGGGGTAGTAATTGGATGAGTGGGATAGGACAATGCCGTATTTGAAATAGAAAGAGGATATCTCAGAGGAAACAAAGCACGGGCCATTATCCGTGATGATTCTGGCTGGCACACCGAATCTTGTGATAATCTTATCTTCTAAGAAATCCATGACTATATCATCATTTGCCTTCTTGGTGGGTATCGCCTCTACCCACTTGGTAAAATAATCAGTGGCGGTAAGAATCCAAGAATAACCATTGCTCGAGTTATCTTTGAACTTACCGATGAAATCAAGCCCCCACTGTTGGAAAGGGGCTTGGACTACTACTGGATTTAAAGGCAAGGCTTTCATTTGTTGCTTTCCGGTGAATAACTGACACTGGGGGCAAACTCTGACAGCCTTGTGTACATCTGAAAATAGGTTCGGCCAATAGTAACCTGCTCTAAGGATTTTATGGGCGGTTGTTCTTACTGCAAAATGTCCACCACAAAATCCTGAATGGAACTCAACCATGAGTTTTTTGGACTCAGGTTCATCGACACATCTAAGTATCAAACCATCGGGGTTTCTCCAGCCCAAACCATCTTTTGTCAAACAATACTTAGTTGCTTTTAACCTTAATGCTCTTCTTTTATGGCCAAGTAAGCGATCGGGGCAAGTAAGGTTGCGGAGGAAAAATATGATGTCGGTGTACCAAGGGTGCTGCTCTAATCTCTGAAGCTCGTCTGATACCCTTTGTTTTGAATCACTGTTCTGGCAGATTATTCCTAAGGCCTTTTCATTTCCTTGGGCCAACATCTTTGCAAGACCCTGCCCTTTAATTAACCTAGTAGGTTTTATCTCCAAATCATATTCTTGAATCTTTGAAACCCACTTACCCCTGATTCCTAGACAGTCCTGTTGAGACATGATATCCTTGACAGCTGCATGGGGTACATACCCAATGATTTTGGAGTAACCTACATAAGTTCTGAAATGTTTAAGGGACTTGACAAGAGCATAGGCCTGTTTCTCCATGGTGGTATACTTCAACTCTGAATTTTGCAAGGCTCTACTCATAAAGGCTATAGGTTGCTCTTGTCCCTCCTTATTCTTTTGAAGCAAAACACCGACAATGGTGTCTTCTGAGGCAAAGGAAAATATCTGGAATGCCTTGGAATAATTTGGACTGATCAAGATCGAGGACATGGATATGGCATCTTTGATAGACTTGAATGCAATTTTCCCTTCATCCGTCCACTCAAACTTAGCATCTTTCTTTAATAACTTTTGTAGAGGTTTCATTAATTATGCTAAATTTGGGATGAATCTTCTTATGAAATTGATCTGACCATTAAAAGACTGGAGAGCTTTTAAATTCTGAGGCAAGGGGATTTTCTTAATGGCTTCAACTCTCTCAGGATCAACCTTGACACCATCCTTAGAAATGATGTGCCCCAACAACTTGCCTTCATCAACTCCAAAGATTGACTTGGCGGGGTTCAAGGAAATACCATATTTCCGACATCTTATAAAAACCTGCCTAAGATGACTTATGTGGTTAGATCTTTCCTTTGAAAAAACAGTTAAGTCATCTTGATATATTTTGATTATTTTGCCTATAAGTTCTTTGAAGGCAAAATCCATGGCTCTTTGGAAGGTGGCAACTGCATTCAATAAGCCAAAAGGCATTCTTAAAAAATTATAGGTACCCCAAGGTGTGGTGAATGTAGTCTTGTGTTGATCCTCCTTATTTACCAACACCTGGTTATAACCGAAAAAGCCATCCAACATGGACATCATTCTTGATCTTGTTTCTCTCTGAAGCAATGTTTCCATGTCGGGTAATGGGTAATTATCTTTGAGGCATGATGTATTCAGATTTCTAAAATCTATACATATTTTGATTGACCCATTCTTCTTTCTGACCACAACTAAGTTGGAGCACCAAGATGAATGTCTTGTAGGTGCTATGATCCTTGCTGCTAACATCTTTTGAAGTTCCTTCTACACAATGGGGGCCAACTTAGGATTTATTCGCCTAAGTTTTTGTCGGAAAGGTTTGACCTCCTTAGCTTCTTTTGTGAGGGGAATAGTGTGTTGAAACACATCCTCCCGATAGGCTTTAAGCTCATCATAACTAAAGGCCAACACATCTCTATACTCTTTGATTAAGTTGATCAAATTGTTCCTTTCCTTTTTCGAAGTACCTTTTCCAATTTTTATTAACTTGGGGTCTTTGTCAGTTCCTATGTTTATTTCCATATAATTCCCAATTTTTATTTCTTCTTTTTGTTTTTTATGATGATCCTGTCGATCAAAGAGATTCTCGAAAGCTATAAGGTTACTCGGGATGTGATTCCCTATATTATCCTTGCACTCTTGATACTCTTTACCCTCTTGCTGATAACTGATCTTGCAACCTTCAAACTCTTGTAGATTGTGGATGAATCTCAAAAGTTGTTCATCATCCTTAAACACCTGCCAGTGATCTATATTATCTGGAACTGAAGGTCTGAAATTAATTTCCATCTTTCCATTCCCACTAATCATTTCATTTGATGGCTGGAGGGTGGATGCTGCTACTGCCAATTTATCTGCTAACCCATTCATTTCCCTATGGATCTTTTGAATGTTAAGCGCATCAAACCACTCCATAGTGTCCCATGTGGCATTTCTATACTTTCTTAGTTTGTCATTTTTGCATTGATACTGATTCTTAATCTGGAGGACAACTATATCTGAATCACCCTTTATGTTCAACATCTTTATCCCCATATCTTTAGCAGTTTCTAACCCTAGGAGCAATGCCTCATACTCGGCTACATTGTTTGATGCTTCAAACTCTAACCTGAACTCAAAGTTGTAGATTTTATCTGAAGGAGAGATGATCACGATGCTCGCACCTTTTTCGGTTTTGGAATAAGCCCGTCAAAGTACATTTGCCAAACTTCATCGATCTTTTCATTTTTAATGTTTTCCTTAATAGGGGCCATGAAATTTGACAAAATAGCATAGTTTCCAAAGTTATCGGTGAAATGAACAAATTCATTTCTGGGCTTCTTAGGGTTTTCTACATGTCGTTTCCTTAGCTTTTCTCTGTGGAGACTCACCCTAGTGTTCTCTGATGCAGGTATAGTAGCATATGTCCAATCCATTTGAATGTGCCCACCAAGAGTTGCGGCCCATTTTCTGGATGGCAACATCCCCCAATTATCTGGAACATCTATCACCACCACATCCATCGACATGTCAATATCAGGATACTTGGCTAACTTAACTTGTAAATTTAAGATTATCCCTACCACTTCAACTTCTCTTGCATCCATAGCACAAACATTGTGGTAGGGTTGGGTGACCCTTAGATTTAGTTGTTCCATTACTTTTCTTGTCATGACATTTGATGAAGCACCTAAATCTAACATGCAGTTATGAAGGAGGAGGTTGTCAACTAAGAGGGAGACATAAAAAGGCGGGTGGTCTTCTCTTCTCGGATCAACATTGTTGAGGACTATAGGCATATCTATAGGTTCAATATGTTTAGCTTCAAATATAGCATTATTATTAGGAAGAGGATCCTCTTTGACAATATTGTGAGTTTTACTTTGACTATCCTCTATGGCTTTCAACAACTTTTCTTTTTGACCAGGAATTTTAAGGACATCAGTTGCATAAACATGAATCTTAGCACTACTTATCCATTCTCCCATATCAACATTTGATTCAGGGATAACAGGGGGATCTGGGAGAGGAGGAGCGGTTACCTTTGGCTTGTACTGTTTAGACGGTGATGGCTTCTCCTTTCTTTGATACACTGCTCCCTTGAATCTAGCCTCCTTCATTTCCTTGATTGCTTCCGGAGAAGGCATTACACCATAAAAGTTGGAAAGGAGATCCTTCTCGTAACTGTAATCCGTGCCTTGCTGCCAATGCTGGTTTGATAAAGGATAGGTTCGGCCTACCATGTACACATGATCAGACTCGCCTGATGTTGTTTCCTGATTACTGACCTCGGCCATTTCATGTTCTATAACCTGGTTTGCGATATAACAAGTGCTTTCTTGGTGGAATTGATCACAAGGTCTGCACCATGGAATGACTTCTTCTACCAGGTTAGTTGAGTCTAACTGGTTTGGAATTCTAGGTTCTTGCCGAGGAGCTTTCTTCTGATACATCTGATTCTGTTTAGGTTGAAAGTTCCTAGGTCCATTATTTCTTTCCATTGTGACTATTCTGTTCTGAATATGATTCAGTTGTGCAGAATGATTTGCCATGATTTGGTTTTGACTAGTAACCAATTCTTTTATCATGTTAGTTACCTTTTCCATGGGGTCTTTAGAGGTTTGCTTTTCCTCTAATTCAAGGGCTTTTCCTTTCTCTTTGTTGTATGAAGTGTTTCCCCTAGTGTAACCTGGAATGTTGGATTTGCCTGAAGACTGCATATTCTTTTCTATTTTCTCGGCCAATTCCTGAGTAGTTTTTAGATCGGCCGGCTCTTTGTCCCTTAACTGGTACCTCAAATCACCAGTGAAAGCTTCGATGTAGGATATGAGGATGGAGGCATCCTTTGGCTTGATTTCTCTAGGGAGGTCCGCAACCACACGCCTGAACTTAGTATTAAATTCATCATTGGTTTCATTCTCCATCTTCTTTATGTTATGAAGGGCAGCAAGCAGATGTCTTGGCTCTTTCTTTTCCTCCCATTTCTTCTTAAAACCCTCTAGGAATTCATTAAGAGTTTTATATGAATCTTCACCAAGGTTGGAGTACCATTCCGCAGCATCATCCTCTAAGGATAAAGCAAAGAGCTTCATTTTGACATCTTCATGGTTATGGGCAGCACCATTGCAATAATTGACCAGGTGCTTATCAAACTTTCGGATGTGAGACTTGGCAGTGATGGCATTATTTCCCTGGAATATGGGGAGCTTCTTGATAGCATCATTCGGAATGTCATGAGGACTACCTGCTATTTGAGAAAGGTCAAGGGGTTTGAAAAATTCCGTCATTTCTTGAGATTGGAAGGTATGACTCTCTACAAATATGTGATGGATATCTGAGAGGGATTGGTCTCCTAAATTTTCAAGGTTTCTACGAGAAGTCTGCCTATTCAATCTTTCCCTAATGAACCTTTCGAGATCAGGGAGAGGATTGAATAATTGTCGGCGGTTTCTTTGAGTAGAAATTCTTGAAGGGATGTTAGACAGTGGAGTCGCCAGATGGGTCGAGTTTTAATTTTTATGTTTTTTAAAGACTAGATCAATCAAAAGTTTTTATCTTTCTAGTTGTTTAGGAAAAAGTTAAGCTAAGTCGTACTCGGGAATAAAAAGATTTATCCCCGGCAACGGCGCCAAAAAGTGTTGCCACCTTTCACACACCTGGGTTACGTGGCATAAATCTTCAAGCCACTCGGTGTGTCCTTGGGGGCAAGTCTCGAGTCAAGGCTGTCACCTTGTTCTTGACTCCTCCGTTTAGGCTCAACTCCTAACGAAGCCAAGGGGGGTAGACCCTATTAAGTTACTAAGGCTAATTACTTAGTATGGTGATGTTAAACTGAATGAATTACTTAGGAGTTTGAAATTTAACCATAAACAACCATAGATGACAAGATACAAAATGAGCGCACGAAAGCACAATGCTGAGACACAATATATATATATAGCAAGAAAATAACCAGTGCCTTAAAATGGAGTCAAAAGATAATCAATGTACTTGCATGTGCTTGGAGTGAATGTTTTGCGATTGCCTCTTGGTACGTTTTTAAGTTAATGTGAAATATGAGTTGATTAAAATTAGGCAAAGGAGGGGGGGGACTCTAGATCATAGAAGAAAACATCGGCATCGGCAAAAAATCGACAAGGGTCCAGAAAACATCTTCTCGGCAACATCGGCGGAAAAAATTGGCAAAAATCGGCAAACCGCGACAAATATTTAAAAAGACAAAATATATTCATTTTTTTCATAATTTTAAGCATATAAAGCAACAATGACATCAAATAAATACATTGACACATAAATATAGAAAAAACACTGATAGATATCATGTAGGCATGCCAAATATAATATGAGACATAAAAGTCGATACTGAAAGTCTGAATATAGTTGTCCAATAGTACTCAAGAGTCAAAAGTGGGAAATCAATGATCCAATACATATATGATAAATTTTTAAATAAAGACATTATATAAATTTTAAAATTTAAAAAATTTATAAATTTATAAATAAACTTTAAAAGTTTAAACATTAAAAATTTAAAGACATTAAAAATTTATAAATATTATTTAAAAATTTATTAAATAAAGACATTAAAATTTAAAATTTAAAATTTTAAAATTTAAAATTTAAAAATAAAGACATTATATACTATATATAACATATATAGTATATAGTATATAGTATATATAGTAATATACTATACGCTGTAATACTGTATAGTATACAGTATATAGTATATTTTGTACACAGTATATACTATATACTGTATACTATACAGTATTACAGTGTATAGTAGTATACTGTATCAGAATATCAGTGTATAGTATATTACTATATAATATATATAGTATATAGTATATACTATATATAGTATATAGTATATACTATATATACTATATAGTATATTAAAAATGTTAAAAACTGAGATGCAAGCATGTTAAAAACTGAAATGCGAGCAGTCTATATTTATAATATATATGGTATGTTACTATATAATATATATAGTATATACTATATACTATATATATTATATAGTATATTAAAAACTTTAAAAAATGAAATGTCGAGCAGTCTGGTCGGGGTTAGGTCTGGTCGGGGTTGGGGTCTGTGGACAGTGGCCAGCCACGGCCCATAAACTATACAGCCACGGCCCACGACTCCAAACCATACAGCCACGACTCCAAAATTTTACCGGTCAACCACGACTCCACTGTAAACCGATTCGAAAACCATTACCTCGCCGCGGATGAATGCACTTGTAGTCAGGCTGGAGATTCGATGGCTATCGAAATATGGTTACAGGTTACCCTCCCCGTCTCCAATGGCGTCCGCGAAGAGAATCGACGTCAAATGATAATCGAAACCCTAGACCAAATGCTTTTTAACGTGCCCGAAGGTCAACCCGCGATTTTTACCTTCGTGGCGCGATTTTTCTGAAAAACTTGCCGATTTTTCCTTAACCTCGCGCAGCCCGATGTTAGGTAAATATCGCGATTTTTTCGCCGGTAAAAATCGCCAGCCCGAAAATCTCGCGATTTTTTGGGACATCGGCGATTTTTCGGCAATGTTTTCTTCTATGCTCCAGATATACTCGAGAGTACTTGGAGCATGTCCAAAACTAAACCGTCACGGCTACCGACAAGGAATATGTGGGCTGAATGGAGTCTCTGAGGCTATTGTTCATAATGCACCCGTAGGTGTAAGAGAGATCGGCGCCCCGATGTCACTTTTCATGAGTTCCCGCTTCCTTTGGGTATTTTGCCACCGTAATGGTTTGATCTAGGTGTTGGATTTTCACCTGATGGTTTGTCAATTTGGGAGAGTGAATCCTAATTATTCTAGTCACTCAAATGCTTTTGATACAGCTTGACTGATCGGGCGAACTGCAGCCAAGTGCAGAGCATACACACCAGAGTCTTGTCAATTTTACTAAATTTTGAGATGGGTGTTTTTGTTAAAAAAGAAAACCCTCCAGGAACCTCTTTCAACCCAAGTGGATCTCAATCGGGGAATCAAGGAGGGGTTAATTTTATAATAGCCGATGAAACAAATGATGAAAAGGAAAACACAGATACACAATTCCGGTTTTCTAATTAGTCCTACCATGCATCTCTTTCCCCTTTCGGGTCAATCGGGAAGTCGTGGGGTAAGTATTAAGATTACTTTGAAATCTCAAATATGGAATATGAAATTGATAATAAATCAAAGTATACTACCCTGCAGATTAGAACTACACTAGTTTGCAAAAAAAAAAGGAAAGAAAAGCAAAAAAGAAACACGGACACAAATCCCCCCAGGGGGGATGGTGAATAGGCTCGAAAGAGCCTATTCGAAAGGACCTTTTCTTTTTATTAGCAGTGATTTACAATATCAGCAAATTAAAATTGATGCACTTTGGTCCTTGTTATCTGGGATCTAAAGGCTTGTTGTCGCCCGAAACTGGCCCGCGGGTGCCGAAAGCCCAAACCGCGGGCGCGCCGGCCCAGCGACAACCTCTCGAGAGAGAGGCCAATGTCACCACACCTTCTCTCTCCTCGCTTCAGGCTGGTTCTTCTCCAGCTCTAGGGGGGTTTCCCTGAGTTCGGATCTCTAAGGCAGGTGCAGTGGAGGGCAGGGTGATCTGAAGAGGCTGCCTTAGAGAAACTTGGGTAGCAGAAAGGAAAATAAGTTGGATTGATGGGTAGGAAGGGAAGGGAGGATCAGTCCTCGAGGAAAAGGCCAGTGCCAGTATCAAAAGGGCGAATGGAGTCAGAAGGGGAATCAGAAAGGCTTTGCGTTTTGCAAAAGGGAGATCAAGCTGGTCCGCTCCATAATCAGAGGCCAGGAGAATAGTAGTATAACTGACTACTTTCCATTACTCCCGGACCTCCGAGAACATGGCGGCGACAAGCAACTTGGCAGCCGCAAATGCTTGCCCAACGTGCTAGATTGTTAGCCTTCTATGCCGGCTTAGTCTACAACTTAAGAAAACACAAGATTACCACTGAAATACCCAACATGTCCAAAAAGCTCAACAATGAATTTCTTTATTAACTCTGGGGAAAAATCCTCCCAGCCCAAAAACTTTCCACCTGTACAAAGGAGAAGGCTGGCCTCTTTATAGGACCAAAATGCCACTCTCATACTTCTCAAAAAGTGAAAATATAAAATAATTAAAGAGAAAAAAGTGAAAAATCCTCTTTTCTCTCCAATCAAGATCTTGACCAACTCTGATTTATTAAAGTAACTCCCCCAAGATTAAAGTGTAAATAACACTTTAGTTCATTGACCTTCCCAAAAAGTATTTCATTACTAAAGTAAAAATAAATAAAAATAAAAATCAACCCAAAGTGCCGATAGCAGATTTCAATACAAATGACCGGCGATCAAAGACTCTTCAAGAATTCGAGTAGGTATTTCTACGATG
>LPNX010024124.1:61986-78363 GCA_001517045.1 Pseudotsuga menziesii | reverse complement strand
TCTAGGCAGTGGAATGATTGTATTTTTGTTGAAGACAAATCAAAGAGGCCACTGATGGTCTTCTCTTGCTGCCTTTTGGATACTCCTGTCAAATCAGGAGGTAACAAGGCTTACAACAAGCTTGTAACAAGCTAGAATTAAAACACAGTGGTGGGGGAAGCTTTCGGGAAGCTCCGGTTCGTCCAAGAGTTGGAAATTGGGTAGAGTCTCCTTCTCTTTTTTGTTAGACCTGCTAAAAAAACAGCGAGCAATCAAAATCAAATGTGCCCAAACACACTTTGAAAGTGTTTTGGGTCACTACATTAGTTACAAAAAAAAAACTAAGTAAAATTTTGTTAAGTTGGGGTAATCTAGTTTTGCAAAAAAGAACCAAGGAACGCAAGCTTTCTTTGGGATCTTGGCTTGCTGTTTGGGCAGCCAATGAGATGTGCACTTTTATTGCAGAATATGAAACTTTAAAGTACAACAAATGAAACTACCTTAAAAGCAAGCTACAATTTTTCTTTAAAATGCTTGCAAAAAAGAGGATAATTTCAGCTAGATCTCTTAAAATATAACTTTATATGCAAAACGGAACTGAGATCTAAACTTAAGAAAGGATCTTACTAACTAGATCTATATGTAATTTTCTTAATGAGATAGATCTAAGCAATAAGACACTTTAAAAGTAACCAATTTGAAGAGAAATTAAGATTTTGAAGGAGGAAGAGAGAGAAAGAGTGTATGAAGCCTGGGAATGTTGGGCTTTGGATTCTATTTTGGTGGAACACCGAGGGACTGTCATTCAGAAGATCTTGAAGATGAGGAAGATGCAAACCAGCTCATCCTCTTCTACAAGCGAGATCACCTGCAACTTAAAAATCCTTGCACAAACAGATGGTTAAAACATAGGTGCTGCTGGAAGAGATAAATTGAAAGCATGCAATTAAACTTAAAATACATACAACTCCAATAGATCTGAAACAAGTAGCAGTAAGAGCATAAATCAAACTAGAATAAACTGTTACCCTAACAGGAGGGAGCTCTCTCCTTCAAGGCCAACAATTAACTAACAAAAGCAATGGTAAATAACACAGATTATACCTCATAAGCATTTGACAATCACCATCCACACATGAAGAGCACTACACCATAGATCTTGCCTCCAAAGCTTCTTTATTCCAGAATAATAAACAATACAGTACAAGAGCAACAACACCTCAATCCCAGTTCTAACTAGCTTGGAAGAGGCTGCTTGTGCTTGATTTATACAAAAACCAGGAGATCCAGCCCAGGGGGGGCGCAAATCCCAAGGAGACAGATCAAATCAGTTGATGGAGAGTCAATCAATGCAGATCTGAAGTTGAACTGAGCCTACTTGTCAACCGAGGGATTGATTGAGCTGACACATCAACCCATAAACCGACACATCAGTCCACAGAGCTCCCAGGAGAGCCCACACGTGTGGAGGAGAGAGAGAGGGGGCAATTCCCCATAAAGACTACTGAAGATTAACTCTGGATCTGATTTGATCACCTCCTTCAGTCAAGGATTTGTTAGATCCAGTCAATCTGGTTCAGATCTGACTGGTTTCAATCAAATCGGCTGAGAATCCATTGATCTATGATTTTGGATTTGCTCCATTATTCATCAACTTATTAATTCAAATAATCAATAATTGATTTTTGGGGCTTTCTGACCTGAGTGATGGAAAATCACTCAAAACTAGAAAATAGTGGGTCCATGGGTTTACATGGTGCTCTTAGCTTGAAAATGAGCACCTACATGACTGAAACTGATTATTTGGCCCACTTTTATTACAAAATCAAATTTTCCAATTAAACTATTAAAAAATAGCCTAAGTTTTGGAAAAATTAAATTTTAATAAAAAACACTGAAAAATTAAAAAAATGAAAATTTGAAGGACTTAGACATGTTCATATGACTCGACCATGATGCCTAGCATGTTTATACATTGACACATAAACTCTAATAACCTCAATAGGCCTAAATGCCAAGTCGACCACCCCAACTTTGGAGGCCAAATGGTGTATTGCTCTCAACGACTATTGATGTTGCCGGCTTTTCTCTCAGTTTCTGCATTTGAACCCTGTCTGGCTTGAACGATTCAGCTGAATCAATAGGAGTATAGTTGGGCAAGTAAGGTTACTTGTTTTTTCTATATCTCATAGCATATATATTTGAGGATCTAGATTATACATGTTTAATAAGTTTATTTGCATGTAATTCTTGTCTCTTTTTCATATATATATCCAGATCTCATGAGGTTTTGTGCAGGATTGTGTGTTTAGCTTTCAGGTAGCAAGGATTGGACGAGCTGTGGATCTAGTTTGACTCCACTGTACATCCAAAAACTTTGTGAAGGCATTGCCCCTCTGTATTCCACTAACAAGTTTCCATTGCAGATCCATCCAACAACGGGCCTTTCCCCTTCTCTTCCTCCTTTCTATTAAAATCAATCTTTCGGTTACCTGTCTCTTCCTCTTATGATCAGATCTAGTTTTAAGAATTGAATATATATTGTTAGATCTAGTTTATAAGAGTCTTGTTGCTTAGATCTATAATTTCATAAAGAATTATCATTTCGTAAAGATAGATCTAGGTGTAGGAATTTCCTTTTTTGCAAGTAGCTAAAGCATAGATCTAAAGCTTGCTCATAAGGTAGTTTCTTTTTTCGTTTTTCAAAGATTTAAATTCTGCAAGAAAAGTGCATATCTCATTGGCTGCCCAAACAGCAAGCCAAGATCCCAAGGAAAGCTTGTTTTCCTTGGTTCCTTTTTGCAAAACTAGATTAGCCCCTTTTAACAATTTTTTACTTAGTTTTTTTCGGTAACTAGCGTGGTGACCCAAAACACTTTTAAAGTGTGTTTGGGCACATTTGATTCTAATTTCTTGCTGTTTTTTAGCAGGTCTAACAAACAAGAGAAGGAAACTCTGCCCATTTTCCAACTCTTGGACGAACCAGAGCTTCCCGAAAGCTTCTCCCATCGCCGTGTTTTGATTTTAGCTTGTTACAAGCTTGTTGTAAGCCTTTGGATCCCAGATAACAAGGACCAAAGTGCATCAATTTCAATTTGCTGATATTGTAAATTGCTGCTAATAAAAACAAAAGATCTTTTCGAATAGACTCTTTCGAGCCTATTCACCATCCCCCTTGGGGGGATTTGCGTCCATGTCCTTTTTTTTGCTTTTCGTTTATCTTTTTTTTAATCTAACGTAGTTCTAATCTGTAGGGTAGTATACTTTTATTTATAATCATTTGCATATTCCATATCTGAGGTTTCAAAGTAATTTTAATACTTACCCCACGACTTATCGATTGAACCGAAAGGGGAAAGAGATGCGTGGTAGGACTAATTAGAAAACCGGCATTGTGTATCTTTGTTTTCTTTTTCATCAACTGTTTCATCAGCTATAATAAAATTAACCTCTCCTTGATTCCCCGATTGAGATCCACTTGGATCGAAAGAGGTTCCTGGAGGGTTTTCTTTTTAACAAGAACAACTATCTTAAAATTTACTAAAATTGACAAGTCTCCGGTGTGTATGCTCTGCACTTGGCTGTGGTTCGTCCGATCAGTCCAGCAGCATCAAAAGCACTTGAGTGACTAGAATAATTATGATTCACTCTCCCAAATTGACAAACCATTAGGTGAAAATCCAACACCTCGATCAAACCATTACGGTGGCAAAATACCCAAAGGAAGCGGGAACTCCTGAAAAGTGACCTCGGGGCGCCAATCTCTGTTACATCTGCGGGTGCATTATGAACAATAGCCTCAGAGACTCCATTCAGCCCACATATTCCTTGCGGGTAGTCGTGAAGGTTTAGTTTTGGACATATTCCAAGTATTCTCGGGTATATCTAGAGTCCACCCCTTTGCCTAATTTTAATCAACTCATATTTCACATTAACTTAAAACGTACCAAGAGGTAATCGTAAAACATTCAATCCAAGCACGTGCAAGTACGTTGATTATCTTTTGACTCCATTTTAAGGCACTGGCTATTTTCTTTCTATATATATATATATTATGTCTCAGCATTGTGCTTTCGTGCGCTCTTTTTGTACCCTGTCATCTATGGTTGTTTATGGTTAAATTTCAAACTCCTAAGTAACTCATTCAATTTAACATCACCATACTAATTAATTTTGCTTTAGTAACTTCATAGGGTCTAACCCCCTTGGCTTCGTTAGGAGTTGAGCCTAAACGGAGGAGTCAAGAACAAGGTGATAGCCTTGACTCGAGACTTGCCCCCAAGGACACACCGAGTGGCTTGAAGATTTCTGCCATGTGATCCAGGTGTGTGAAAGGCGGCAACAATGAGTAATATCAAAACTAGACTTGTGAGTAATATCAAGTCAAGTATTCTCATAGAAGGTACCCTATGAGAATGGATCTCCAATTGTGTTGTATCAAGATTGAAGTCTTGTATCGTATCAAGACTGTGGACCTCCATTTGTTGAGGTGGTTATACTATGTGATATATTGCTAGTCATTGTCACTGAGTGCTATAAGTCACCTTTAGGGCTTAGCTACCCCTAGAGTGAATTACTTTAGCATATGACTATATGGCCCGGGGTAATATATATGATCATCAGTACGTATGGAATAATTATTTTGAGTATGATATGATAAGATGGATAAATAATACACATATGGACCATGCTTTAATTATTTAATGATAATGAGATAAAGCACAGAGAAAGAGAATTTGATTTGCCCATGCAAATGTCTGAGTGAACTCAAGTTATAAAGCTTCAGTAAAATATGAATGCCTCAATCAATGCCTTAGTCAAAGCATCAATTGAACTATTAATGAATGTAATCAGTTAAGTAAAGAAGAGCTTAATGTTCATCTATCAGCATGCATCAATTACCATTCATTTCAAGTCAATTAACATTCAGTTCAAGTCAGCTCACTTTCAGTTGAAGACAATGAACATTCAGTTAAAGCTAATTGAGGAAAGGAAGGGCGCTAATGTTTGCATGGAGGGAGTTCTACATAGCTCCTCCTTGTGAATGCACTATGTGGTGCTCTCAGTGTGTTTAACTTTATAGAGCCTCCTATGCACTACCTTCTGCATGCTAGGGTTTTTGGCTTGTTATTAACATGCTAGGCATATGGCAAGTTCAATACAGTTGTATACAGTTGTTTTTGCAGGGTTACATTGGATCTCTCTTCCTCATTGTTGTCGTGATATCTCTTATCAGGCAATTTGCTTATGTGTTGTAAACCATTCTCTGCAAATCTATCTATCATCCTCCATGTTTGGAGGGTTTTCCTAGGGTATATCTTGTCTCTTATGGTTGATTGTTTTATGTGCCTGATTTATTTATGAGATTTATATATGGCAGATATATATGTGTCTGATTTATATGTGGCTGATTTATGAGAATCACATGTGCTGAAATTGATCAATAAGAGTCTTAAAGTTCAAGCTTCTCCGATTTTGCTCAAACATTAACAAGTAGGAGTTCAAAGAGAACCCTTTGGCTTCCCAGTTCAACAAAGTCCATCTGTTAAATGCCTCCTCATCAGTCATGTGGCGTCGGAGATACAAGATGATGCCGCGCGACTCCAGATGCCTGCGTTCTTCAAAGTATTGCTTATTATTTGCTTGAAAGAAGGATCCCCCAGATCTTGTACCCCTGCTTGTTGTGAAAGACGTAGTTATGGGAGAGGATACAGAAGTGCAAGATGCGATGAGGTAGAAGAGCCATTCTTACCTTTGTAGTACCATTATTGTTAACTTTATTAATCAAATAGTTCATTCTTGGATGCCATTTACCCATAAGTTTGGTTTGCAGGTGCATCCTAAGTCATCGAATTCAACGAATTTAGTGGTACAAATTCAAAATTTGTCGAATTTCATTGAGCGCTGATTTTTATGTTTCAAGTTCACCAAATTTGATGAGGGCAAACTGTGGATGTCGACTCGCTTGTGCTTGCCGATCGTTTCGCCCAACGCATGTCAAAGAAAATGCATACTAAGCTATTCTGTGCTTCGCTCGATGCCCTTGGTTCTCATTGATTGATGGTGCGTAGATTGGTCCACTGTCCAGGAGTTGGTGCTTAGTGCTCGACGCTCGCCCCTCGAGCCTTGAGTGTTGCCAACTTGCCCGCCCTCGTCGAGTTGCCACTTGCCATGCGACTATTGCTCCTTGCTCGTGCCCCTCCATAGGTTGTCGGGTCAATCATGGCTCACTATAGCCCCCCTCCTCTCTATGTCGTGTCCCATTCCTATTCTCTACGCTTGCCCATTGGCCTCCTGAATACGTAAATCTTTCTATATTTTGTTTGCTTAAGTCTTAAAGATAGACTTTCACTTTTTAAGCTAATCAACCCCTTTATGACGATGAAAAGGAAAGGAAATACACACACACATGCACACACAAAGGTTTGAACACTATTTAAATCCAAAACCCATGAGCATATTAAATTTTATTAAAAAAATTCATATATATATATATATTTTAAGTTTTATAGTCTCACGAATTTAATGCCGAATTTTATCATTGAAATTTTCATTGCCGAACTTTTTGCAAACTTCAAGGTTGTCAAACTTGAACACAAATTCGAACTAGGTGACTTAGGGTGCAACCAAAGTCTCTTTTGGGTCTGCAAGTGCTCCCATTCCTACTCCTTTCTCTTATTTGTCTAAAGTAATCAAAAAGTTTGTTTTCCAGATTATGCTTCTGTTATGATGTATGAAATGTTAAAATAAGTGACACCATTCCAAAACTAATATAAATGATGGAATGTACAAGTCCATACTTTACAAGGGTTAATTTCTCTTACTATCAACTATTGCAACACCAATTTCTCATTCAGACACATGCTTCTCTCTATTTCTATTTGTGAATTGTGCTTGTTGACACTCATCAATATGCAAAAGGAGGTTATAACCTGATCTATATTTGTTTTTGTATGAACAGATCGATGCAAGAAGAATAGCAGGGTATTCATCATGCTAGATACACTTGGGCTCTTGTCAAAACCTGAACATCGTAAGCAAGACCTAACTTAGTAGCATGCACTATTATTCATTTAGTTTGTGATGTTATTTTTGTGGGATTAGAGTCACAGTTAAAATTGTTATAAAAGTGCTCTTTAGTTGATTTTAGATATTATATGGTTGTAAAATTACCCTTCTAATCCAGTGAAATATGTTTTTAGGTTGTCCAATACCTGTGTTAGATGATCCAAATGACATAACAATTCCATCACAGAGGCAGGATGATAGCTTACTTCAAAATTTGTCCTATGTAATAGAGGACAAGTCAATGAAAACTGACTCAAATCTAAAACCGTTATTTGGCGGATACCAAAATTGGAAGCAAAGAGAAGAGAGTTTCAAACTGAAACCGGCTATGAAGGTAACTAAGTGCCATGAGCTTTTATTCTGAAACTAGTACGTGGAAATATGAACAAGGGAGGTTTCTAATTATTTCTATGTTAATGCTTTTATACATTTTTTATATTTTTGTAGAAGTCTAAAACATAAACAAATAAGATGTATAACACCGATAAATTTCTTTGGTCTGTAATGCTCAACTTATAACATGACTTATGGTAAGTGCTACTGGTCCACATGTCTAAACCTCTTATGGAAACAAAATCTGCTTCCTGGAAATTTACTAAATGAATCATTTCACGCTAGCCAGTTCAATGTAGTCTGGAAATGCAAGTTCAACCATACAACTGGCTTGAAAGGAAAGAGAAATGATAGAAAAAGAAAAACTATACTGGGCTTACTGTCCTCTACAAGTGTTTTTCATTTCTTCCAAGACTGCAATCCTTATCTCCACCTTTATGCAGATAGATTTGTCCCAAAACTGCTCCAGGTATCTCAGTGGCAGCCAAAGTCAGATGAATCACACAAACAGTGAGTTTCTGAAATGGGTTTGAGTTTCAACTATGTTACTGGGATCTGGATATGGATCCGCTGGATTTAAAAAAAAATTCAAGATCCAAATAGGGAGAAATGACATACACATCTGTATGTATGTATTGTTGGATTTTAGTACCTTAGAAAGTGTCCAGCAGAGTCTTGTTAATGGCAGCAGCGAGCAGAGAAGATCTGGGCACATGCAGAGAAAGTATGGTGGCAGGTACTTCAACAGAAATTCCATACAGCAGCCTTACTGACAGTAGAAGTGCAGTTACAGGTACAGGCACAGAGAGGACATGTTCAGCATATCCTTACAGCAGCAATGAACAAGGTTAATGAAGGTGCAGTAGACAGAGTTATCGAATACTTTTTGGTAGAGGGCACACGCATGCTAAAGCCATGTATGCTCTACCTTCAGTTAGGTCTAGTTTACTGCTGTTCCAAATTTAGTAAGTTCCAGTTTCTAGTTCAGTTCAGTTCTGTTTTTGTTAGGTTGCTTTGCATGTGGAAAGTTTCCAAGAGTGAATGGGGTGTAGATCCTGAGAAGAGAGAGATGCATGCATGCATACTTGCACTCTTCTTTTGTGGGTGCACTTTCCTAGGAATAGTTCTTTTGTGCAAGTTGAGGGCTAATCCAAAGGCCAGGAATAGATCTAGGGCTTAGGTTTATTTTGGAGTTGATCCAGTTTTGGATCGGGGCTATTTTGTTAAATCCTAGAGTCCCTTCTTCAGTTATATAACAAGCAGGAGTATAGGTTTTATTCTTTCAGTTTTTTAGAGTAGTAGTGGGTGAATGGTAGAGTTTGAAGCTTTCAGTGTATTTCCTGTTTTCAATAGTAATAAACAGTGAGGTGATTTGAGTTTCAGATCTGTGTGCTTGCCGTTGCTTTGTTCAAAGGGATGTGTTTCAGTAGCTACTAGATTTGAGATTGCAGTTTTGATAGTGATTTCAGTGTTCTGTTTTAACTTTTCCTAAGTAGGTAGGTGAGAAATCAAACTAGAATGTTACCATATGCTGAAGAATTTCAATATGGTATCACAGCAGTGTATCCCTGACTTGAAGAATCTTATTTTTCCTCCTTGCCATTTTGACAATCATGAAGAATCCAATTCTTCCTCCATGCCCTTGAAAACCGTTGAGTCCCTTCTTTAGTTATATAAGAAGGTAGGTGTCACACCCTTGGCTTGGCAGAAACCTTGGGCAACTCTCTTACCCACGGGAAGATTTTGGGTGGCAGCATGTTCGGCGAAGACCCTTGATGGACATGGCTGGCATGGACTGGAGAACCCACTTTGGAAGCCCTCTTCGAAGATGTGCCCGACACAAGGACCACTTGGTGGACGAGTGTGGAAGATGGGCACATTTACACCTGGGGATCTGGACGACGACAAGATGGGCTTGCTACGGTAAGGCAATTGGTGCCCATGCCAAAGATGAGGTGCGCCGAGAGGAGAGACCAACATGTTGAGGTGGAGGGGCTCGACGATGCAGCACACTTGGGCACTTGGCACAATGGACGTGTTACTTTTGGTAGCTCGGAGGTACTCCTGTATCAGGTGCCCAAGTGTAGGGGTTTCATTAATGACATAGAGTGACTTTATAAAAAGCGTTTGTAAAGTAATTTATGATGTGACTTTATGTTTTTAAAGTGAGATATACTTAAAGTGAGTTGTAATTTATAAAGTGACTTAATGATATAACGTGCACTTTTTATTAATTTAGGGTGAAAGTGACTTTTCAAATGTAATTTGATTTTATAATATATATAGTTCACTTAAGAGATTGAACTTTGAAGTGAACTTGAGTTTAAATCTCATTGATTGATCTTGTGGGCCAAAATCTAATCTTAGCCGTAGAAGACAAAAAGACAAGCAGTTACCCTAATGAGAATAATAAAGAGACTTCATGAGACTTCATTTGACTACATTCCAAAGAGAGAATTCTTGTAGAGGCACGAGTTCCAAGGAGAGGTTTAGAGGGAAGTGCAAGAGGCACTAATTTCAAGAGAGAGTGAGGGCTTGAGCTGAGACATGGAAGAGAGAGAGCTGGCTGGGCTAGAGGGGGCGCACTTCTATAGCTGAGAAGAGTAGCTTGAATCCCAAGAAGGTGACAGCAGAAATTTGCAGCTAAGTGAAGGGCATGCATCCCAAAGAGTGGGCACATATCCCAAGGAGAACATTTGCAGCAGAAGAGACTGGTCCATACAGCAGAATTTAGTGAGGCTGTACAACTGAACAGAGAAGGCCGTACAACAATGTGGGGGCACTGAAATCGAGGCAACATGTGGGCATGGTTTTCAAGGTGATATTTGCTGTGCTTTATACTACTTTTCTATACTGTTGTTGTGGTGTATTTCTGCTCTTAGAGAGACTGTATTCTACAGGCCTTACTGTTGAAAAACTGAGTATAAATTTCTAGGTAGGTGGTTGGGCTTGTTGTGAGGCACAGTTTCCAAGAAACTGCTGTGTTTTATCTGCTGTTGTACTCTCTGAATTCTTTTCCTAATAAGCTAAATAAACACTCTCTTTGACTAGTTTTCCCTAGAAGGGGTTTTTCTAGGGTCTGTTAGACCAAAAATGACCGTGTCAAATGTTTTTACAGTCTGCTATCATAAATTATTTCCGCTGCTGAATTGTGTTCTGAGTACTGTGTACGCTTACAGTATCATTAAAATTGTATGCCAGTGAAATGTGGTTGATTTTATGACTGTAAAAGACTATTACCAAAGTGTACTAAGTGTTTGACGAAATCTGGCATTGATTTCAGTGCACAGATTTCGGGATTTTTAACAGGACGTGTGGACAAGAATGCACAAGAGACCCAAAGGAGAGGTGTGTGGTGGCGAAGCACCCTCGTTAATGCATAAGATAAGATAAGATAATTTTATTAATGTCCAACTAATGACCATAAAGTAGGTCAATGGCATTGCTGAGTACAATGATGTCGTTACAAAACCGGAGTACCGAAAGGTCTCCAATAAAATGCAATATGCAGGGAAAAATAAAAAATATCTATGCTAAGACATGGAAAGTCCTCGACCCCGAGCATGGGAGACCGCATAGAATAACAATTGAAAGAGTACCACGGGTTGGGGACCCACGGTTGGACGTCAGCAGGTGGACCCAAATGCACAGGATGTCTTTGGAGCATGCGACACACAAAATGGTTTGGGAGCCTTGGCATGAGTGTTATTGAAAGTGGTCTTCCAAGTGTGGAAGGGGCGCACGTAGAGGATATGTGCTGCTTGATATGGCTAGGCACATATAAATAAGCGAATGACAAGTGGAGAGACGACATACAACAACTCAAGCAAGTGCATCCAAGTGAGAAACAAAGCAAGAGTCCAAGAGAAACACTGGGATAGTGCGATTTGGGCGTAATCTGCTGCAACATAGGGGAAGCATGACTTGGAAGCTTGACAGGTTGAAGGGTGACTGAGAAAGGTGCCACGGGAAACGAACCTATGAGTGCAACAGGAGGGAGATTGTTGAAAGTGAAAAGTGTAGTTCTAGAATATTTTTGGGCATTTTATGTAAGGAGTTGCTGCCATGTTTTGAATGCTCTCCTGGAGAGGCTGCCATGGGCGCCCTCCATTGCTGTACTTGTAACTTGGCACTTTTATATAAATCTTTGGCGCACTCCATTGAGGTGACGCCCATCCCACACTTGTGCTATTCTTGTGTCTTTTTTGGTTGTGTGCACTCTGATTATAACATGGATTAAGTGTAAGAATACACATAAATGAACAAGAGGTGTAGTATGGCAAGCTTGCCTTGGGATGGTCACATCACCGCGAGTGATGGTTGGGCAGTGTCGCATGGCTAAGGAAGGAAAGGAAGTCTTGGTTTTGTGTTGGATCATTAGGTCAATGATAGTTGGTATCAAAGCAAAAAGGTTGTCGGAAGAAAAGTTTTGGGAGGTGCACCGGGGACGAAGCACTTCAGGAGGTGCTTAGGAAGAGGTGCACTTGGGATGAAGCACGTTGGGAGGCACCAAGGAAGAAGTGTGCTTTGGATAGAGCATATCAGGAGGTGCTCAGGAAGAAGTGTGGTTGGGATGGAGCACATTGGGAGGTGCTCAGTGTCACGTACCCCAATTCCAATAACATTTTGTGTTTAAAGAAGACATTATATTTTATTTTTATTGTAAAGTTTGTGACTATTGACCATGTGGGGTCAAGGATGACTGTAATTAATTATGTTGAATATTTTATTAGTTAATAAATAAGAGATGAGACAAATAGCCTAAGGAGGCTGTTGAATGAGTGTCCACTGGTCCACTAGGTGGAATAGATTGGGGTGAGAGCAAACTGACACATGGCAGCATCCTCAAAACCACTTTTAGCTGTTGCAGGGGGGAAACTTCCCTAATTTTGTGGTCATGTTCCCCAAGAAAGTGGAACAAGAGCAGGTGGTTCATTAAGTGAAAAACTGACCAAAAGACCTAGCAATGCATGTATCTACCCTTCGAATTCAGCAGGAGGTTGTTCAATGATTACCTTGTGAAAATTTTGAAGTTGAGAACTGTGCACAAGAGATTTGATGAGGGGAAAGGCAGAAGTGGTTTTGAGTGATTAAGACTGTTTTTCAGAACTAGTGCGACTTGTTAGCTGAGTTCTTTACTATTGAGGACAAAAGTACTGCTGTTGAGTACTTCTGTGAAGTTGCAGGGGTATGTAATCCCATCATTCACACAGTGCTTTCAACCAGGTGGACCAGTGGACAGGCTCGAGGGTCCTAAGACAAGCAGTTAGCTATCTTCAGGAAAGGTTGGGTGGAATGGGCTCCTTGGGCTATTTGTCTCCTCTACAAGTTATCAGGTCCCAATGTGTTATTTTATTTACTTTATGCAAGTGCAAGGATTGGAATGAAAATGGTTATGATTAGATGTACTGTTATTACTTGGCTAAAATGTTTCTGCATTTAGAACTGTTAGGTTTGTTTTTATTTCCAGGAAATTTACTTGTTAAAGGTTTATTTGAATAAATGAACCTAGGGTTAGAATTATTTGATTGATGAATGAAATCCCTCTCTGTATTTTTCCACTCATCCTGAGATGAAGTACTCTAGTACAGATAGTGTTTAGAGATAAATATGAATGATTTATATATGAACTAAGATGATTTTTGAAGCTGCTTAATCTTGGAAAGTTGTTTTTATTGTACATTCAGCTATTTTATCTTAAATGATTCCTTTTTCCAGGAATTAAACTTTTATGCAAAAAAAATCTCTAGAATGCTAAGAAGAGTCTTTTATGATAAAACTGTGGTTGCATAGATAGGTGTTTAGGATAGTATAGTGTATTAATGATTACTGGAATACAAACAAATTAGTTTTTATTAGTAAAGTAAACCATTTTGTTTAATTAGTACTTTTATTCCTAAATAGTAAAATCATAACAAATAATCTAGTTTTATTAAAAGAAGTAATGCAAAGTTTAAACCCAAACTCAGTAAGTTCGTAAAAGACAGTCTTTAGACTGGAGCTATAATACTTATTGTATTATAGTATATAATTTAAATATATAAGTAATAAAGATTTAAAAACAATCAGTATGACATTGTTCTTTGTTTAAGTTTGTAACCATCCTCTAAACCCTATTTGTTTTTCTTAAATAAAAACCCTTTTATTTTTTTAAGGACCTATTTTAAAAAGTAAGGGAATTTCCACATTTAATAACTAACTAAAAATAAACAATTGTAAGATTCAGATAAAGAATAAGTTAACTATAATTAACATTGAATTAAGTTAAAAGATAAAGCAGATACGAAGATAACCTAGTTATCAAATCTGTTTATTTAAAATAAAAAAAACTCTAAAATAATAAAAAATTCGTAACTGTTTAACAAAAACAAGAACCTAGGTTAATCTTTTTACTGACCTTAAAAAACTCTTTGCCAAACTTTTTACACAGTGTTCTGGGAAAACACCAAAGGAAGATTTTACTAACAATCTTTACGCTCAGGCATGCCAGCTCTGCCCTTTTTAAAAACAATCTAATAATAAACAAAGCCTTTTCTTTTTATAAATAAACAAAGTCTTTAAGTTACCAAGATAATAACCAAACGGTTGCTAAAATGTATAGAACCAAAAGTGCCATTTTATAACATAGCCATGATTAAATTTCAGAGCCAAGTTAAAAAAAGCCGAAAGATGGCTCCGTAATGCATTACAGTAAAAACAAACATTTTTACAAACCCTAGAACAGTTTGATATTATCACCCTATTTTCTTTTTGAGCTGTAACTCTTTTATAAAACCCCAAGGGTAAAAAAACAAAATGGCCATACGACTTCTTCCTCCATCTATACACACTATCAACAAACTATCAACTATTACAGTAAGGTAAACACCACAGCCTTATCCTTAGAAACCATCGTTTACATTGCATGGAAGGTAACCCCAGGATGAAACCGAGGCTTACCCAAGTTTTCATGCCGTAAGCTTTCAGCTTCTGAGCAAGCCACCTTCACTTTCAACGGTGGGTTATCAAGTTTTCACCTGCAAACAATATATGTTCGAACTGTTAGTATCTAGATTTACTCTAATAAAAATTTAAAAGAAAAGAGATTGCCGAGCTCAAAAGAGACCTGTAGCTCACCGATACGGCGATAAACTTGAACTTTACATCTACTAAAAGCCACAACAAAGATTTAATGGTAACGGTTGCAGAGATTCCAAAGAGGTCGAGGGCTTGGCGACCACCCTTCCTCGCCAAAGTAAAAACCACATTTGAGCCAAGCGAGATTTTAGGGTTAGAGTTTTTTGTTTGAAAGCGTGTTAGGTTTAATGCACAAAAACCTCCGACATGTAAGAAATGAACACGTGGAATCCACTAGATGAGAAATTCTTTGGGTATTTTACTTTTCGTTATAGTTTAAAAATTTGCGCGTTAAAACCTTGAAATTTTATGATAAGTCATACTATTTACTTTGTAAAAGAAATAAATAAAATTTGTATGCTTTTTGTTTTAAAAACTTAGAACTAGTCATTAATTATGATGTTATGCATCGTAAAATTTTTTAGTTGTGTTGTAGTTATAGTTTTATGTATTAAACTACAAGCCTAGGGTTGCCTTTTTGTGCATTTAGTTCTAGCACTATAATAATAATGCTAATTATTATGTTTGGAGAAAGTATAATCATACATTGTTTATATATATCAAGAGTTAAACCATCCAATTGTGCATAATGAAAATTAGAGTTAGACTATATCTATTATATTATGCATGATTAAGATGATAAATAAATTGTATGGTTATAGGTCAGTTTAATATTATGCATTAATACATGCCTATGTTATTGTACATGTTATGTATTGTAGGGCCATATTGATAATGTTAATTATTATGTTTGGAGAAAGTATAAGATTAACATGGTTTAAATCATATGATTAAACTTTAAGAATGACATTAAGATCCTAGTACTAAGTCTTTAAAAGCATGTTAGGACAATTATACCATCAATCTTATAAATTATTTTGCTATGACAAATATTCACACTACTAACTCAGATTGCTGCTAGGTAGATTTAGTCTGAGCAACAGACCTAGAAATTTTTACACTTTAGTAATCTAAACTTTAAAAAGAGTCTAAGGTTTTCCTTTCCTAACTTACTCATTTTAGTCTTCCGAACTTTTAATATCCTACCTCGTAACCTGGAAGAAACCTTAGCTGTAAGACCTGTACAAGCATCGATTCTGCATTAGCTTTGAGAAAGCTAAGTAAGCCTCGGGCCAACCTCAAGCCCCTTCAGTAAGACAAGAAACAACTATCATAATCATACACATGTTGTAAAATAAACAAACGATCTGAATCGATGAAGTCTCTAACTCTTTAATTTTCAATTATTGAAAGAAAATGATCACATATTGAATGCTATTAATAGTAGATGTGTTATAAGTTAA
This sequence comes from Pseudotsuga menziesii, assembly GCA_001517045.1. Lineage (NCBI taxonomy): Eukaryota > Viridiplantae > Streptophyta > Pinopsida > Pinales > Pinaceae > Pseudotsuga > Pseudotsuga menziesii. The sequence goes on along the minus strand of LPNX010024124.1, from coordinate 62,563 downwards.
TAAGTAGTTCTGGAATCTCTAGTTACAGTTAGTCGAGAATTTTTTAAAATTGCTAAGTTTCTCTTATGGTCGTATCTTGAAATCTATCTGTCAATTAAACCTAGAGTTAGTTGTTAAACTAACATTTTTAAGCTATGACTCGACATTTAATGTCTCAGATATTTTTTAAATTTTTGTGATTTTTCTGTTAATGTATTTGTAACTTCGGAATGTATTCATCTATGTATCTTATGTATTGTAACCCGATGTTTATCTGGGATGTATCTATAATATAATTGAGTCATGTTGTCATGCCCCGATGTTCTGATCGAGAGAATCAATAATGTAAATAAGTCATGTCAAGTCATAGTGGGTAACCCTTTGATTGTGTAAGGGTTAAAGTCCCCGCAGTTCCGGGGCACTAGGGTTATTAGACTCTCCAAGTAGAGGTCGGCCCTAGTAGGGTTTTAGTCATGCTGGGATTAATATAAATAGAGATCTGGGATCTCTATTTAACACACAAGTCATACACACTCAAGTGTAGCGCATAGTTGAGGAAGGAGAAGTTACTGGGGCTAGACAAGAAGAAGATTATTGC
>LPNX010024124.1:30463-61949 GCA_001517045.1 Pseudotsuga menziesii | reverse complement strand
TGGATTGATCTCCTCCCCAAAATCGAAGTTAGGGACAAATTTCAAGGCATTTGGAAGGACAGAACTCCGGAAAAGCAAAACCCTAATTTGCTCCTGAACTAGCTCTGCAGGATTTCAGCTCAAGTTTTAGATCCGACATCTTGAACCTGGTAAGATCTAAATCTTTTGTATTTCCATTTGAGGTTCTCAATTGAAGATGTCTCATCATACAAAGCTTGATGAAAAGCTTAAGGGAGCTGATAACTTCCGAGCTTGGAAGTATAGGATCTCCCTGGTCCTGGAAGAGAATGAATTAGACTGCTATATCAATGAGGAGGTTCCAGTCCTAGAGGGAGATGAGGCTAAGGCCTTGCATAAGAAGAAGATGGTTATGGCAAAGAGAATCATTGCTGATTCTATCAAGGATCATCTCATACCACAGGTATCCTCCCTTAAGACACCTAAAGCTATGTTTGATGCCCTAACCAAATTGTTTGAAGGGAAGAACATTAACAGGAAGATGACCTTGAGAAACCAATTGAAGAATGTGAAGATCCAGAATGCTGAGACTATTCAGTCTTACTTTACAAGGGTTTCTCAGATCAAAGAGCAGCTAGAAACAATAGATGAAGAAGTGGAAAATGCAGAGATTGTGATGACCACCTTGAATGGTCTCCCTAGATCATGGGACTCTTTCATTCAAGGAATCTGTGCCAGAAAGAAGTTAGTCAAGTTCAGCAGGCCATGGGAAGAATGCTCTCAAGAAGAAGCTGGGATAGCAGCTCGAGAAGAGAAGATGGGTAGTGAAGATCAAGCTCTCACAGTTCACTCCAAGAAAAACAGGAGGAACAATTATCACTCCAAAGGTAAGACCTCACACTCTAGAAAAGATCTAAGTACCATTAGATGTTACACATGTGATGAAAAAGGTCACATATCCAAATTTTGCCCTAACAAAAGAAATCTAAGGAAGAAGGGAAACAAGAGAAGACATCATGCCCATGCTGCAGAGGATGATGAACCTTCTTCAAAGAGAATCAGACAAGAAAGTGATGACTCTTCAAGTGAGGATGAATATGTACTGATCTTCGCTCTCACGGGAACTGTTTCACATGGAAGCAATGATTGGCTTATAGACAGTGGTGCTTCCAAGCATATGACGGGATTCAAAGAATCATTTGTAAAGCTATCTGAACATGAGTCACCTCACAAGGTGAAACTTGGGGATGACTACCAGTATCCAATAAAAGGTAGTGGTGAATCCTTCTATAAACTAGACTCTGGAAAGTCTTTGAAGATGAAGAATGTATTATTTGTTCCTGGTCTAAAGAAGAACCTCCTCTCCATATCTGCATTGGATGCAAAAGGAATGAAGGTTGCTTTTGTAGATGGCCAAGTTCTCATGTGGCCAAAAGGAAAGACTTTTGATGATGCAATTGTGATCGGAGAACAAGAAGGAGGCTTATACAAGTTGAAGGGTCAACCAGATCAAGCTTTGGTTCATGACACAATAGAACCAAATGAACTATGGCATAGAAGGCTTGCACATGTGCATTACAGAGCACTACCACTTGCAAGCAAAGCTGTTGAAGGTCTTCCAGAAATACAAGCAAAACATGAAGGGGTCTGCAAGGGATGTGCGAAAGGAAAGAATACAAAGAAGACATTTCCAAGTAGTGAAAGTAAAGCAAAAGGAATCCTGGAAATCATCCACTCCGATGTGTGCGGACCAATGTCATCAAACTCACTAAGCGGGTATGTGTACTATGTTTCTTTTATTGATGATTTTTCTAGGAAGACATGAATTTACTTCATGAAGAATAAATATGAAGTGTTTAGCAAGTTCAAGGAATTCAAAGCTTTGATCGAGAACCAGACTGAAAAGAAGATCAAGACTTTTCGATCAGACAATGGCGGAGAATTCACTTCAAATGAGTTCAAGGAATTATGTAAGGACTCAGGGATTAAGAGGGAGTTGTCTACTCCTTACAATCCACAACAGAATGGGGTTGCAGAGAGGAAGAATAGAACCATCATGGAACCTGCAAGAGCTATGCTTCATGATCAAGATCTTCCTATGCACCTTTGGGCAGAAGCAGCCATAACAACAGTGTATGTACAGAACCGTACTCCACACATAGTACTCGAGAACAAGACTCCTGAAGAAGTCTTCTCCGGCAAGAAACCATAAGTCAGCCATCTCAGAATATTCGGCTGTCCTGTGTACATACATATTCCAAAAGAGAAGAGAACAAAATTAGATCCTTCAGGAAAGAAGGGTATCTTTGTGGGATACTTTGAAAGCTTGAAGGCTTACAAAATATACTTCCCAAGATTCAAAAAGATTGATGTCAGCAGGGATGTAACATTTGACGAAGATTCAACCTACATCAAATCCAGAAAGAAACCTGCTGAAGAACCTGAAGAAGCAGAAGCTCCCAGAATTCATGATACAATCATGAACGAAGAAACTCAAGAAGAAGATCGAGAATTTGAAGAACCACAAAGACCTGTAGATCCACCACAGGAGAAGAATCCTCAGAAGAGGAAACCTGCTTGGGTACGAGAGATTATCCAAGGTGCGGAAAGATTTGGGGTTCTAGAAGAGAATCTCAGAGAAAGAAAAAGGACCAGATCATGTTCCAGTTATGTAGCTCTACTATGTGACTTCATTGATAAAGAACCTTCCAAGTATGAAGAAGCGGCAAATCAGAAAGAATGGAAGGATGCAATGATCGAAGAGTATCAATCGATCATGAAGAATGATGTTTGGGATGTTGTCCCAAGACCAGAAGGGAAGTCAGTAGTAACTTCCAAATGGATCTACAAGATCAAGCATGCTGCAGACGGTAGCATTGAAAATTATAAGGCAAGATTTGTGGCTCGAGGTTTCTCCCAGAAAGAAGGAATAGACTATGAAGAAACCTTTGCACCTGTAGCCAGATACACTTCCATTGGATCGGTACTTGCTCTGGCTGCAGTAATGAAATGGAAGATACACCAAATGGATGTCAAGACTGCCTTCTTGAATGGTGTAGTAGAAGAGGAAGTGTATGTAGAACAACCACTCGGTTTTGAGACACATGACATGGAGTCTCATGTGTGTAGATTGAAGAAAGCCCTGTACGGTCTGAAACAGGAACCCAGGACATGGTACGGCAAAATTGACAGCTTTCTATCCAGTTTGGGCTTTACCAAGAGTAAAGCAGATTCCAACCTTTACTACAAGGTGGAAGGTGGCAACCCGTAGATACTTCTACTATATGTAGATGATTTGTTTGTGACAGGTATGAATGGGTTGATTGCTGATACGAAGAGAAAGCTTGCTGCTGAGTTCGAGATGAAGGACTTGGGAATGATGCACTATTTCCTAGGTTTGGAGGTGTGGCAGACTATAGATGGAATATTTCTTTGACAAGGAAAGTATGCAGTAGAGATCCTGAAGAGATTTGGGATGATGGACTGCAAGGCATTGACCACACCTATGGCATCAAACCTGAAGCTATTGGGTGATGCTTCATCAGAGACAGTTGATGTCACGATGTATCGTCAGATGATTGGGTCCTTGATGTACCTGACGAACATGAGACCAGATATTTGCTTTGCTATGAACACCTTGAGCCAATACTTGACAGATCCGAGACATGTTCACTTGACTGCTGCAAAGCATATTCTGAGGTACCTGAAGGGTATGGTTGATTATGGGCTCAAGTATAAGTCTGATCAAAAGATTAACCTGGAGGGTTATGTTGATTCAGATTGGGCAGGCAGTGCCATCGATAGGAAGAGCACTTCAGGGTGTTGCTTCAGTATGGGATCAGGTGTGATCTCATGGGTTAGCAGGAAGCAATCCTGTGTGGCACTGAGTATAGCTGAAGCAGAGTATGTTGCAGCCTGTTCAGCTAGTTGTGAGGCAGTATGGCTGAGGAAGCTACTGTCCGATTTGTTTGATCTCCAGTTAGATGCTACTTGTATATACTGTGACAACCAGAGCTGTGTAAAGTTGTCCGAGAATCCAGTATTCCATGACAAGTCGAAGCATATTAAGATCAAGTATCACTATAACAGGGATATGGTGCAGAGAGGAGCAGTGAAGCTCCAGTATGTTGCGACGGACGAACAGTTAGCTGATGTGTTGACTAAGCCATTGGCTAAGGTGAAGTTTGAGTACTTCAGGGAGAAGCTTGGTGTTCTCCAGATCGAGGTTCCTCCCAAGAGGAAGTGATGTGTCCGTGCTACGCCATTCTGACATGGTGAGAGGATTGGTTCCTTCCATGATCAGATATAAGTGCAGTGCCATTCCGACATGGTGAGAGGATTGGTTCCTTCCATGGTCGGATGTAAGGGCTGTGACATGGTGAGAGGATTGGTTCCTTCCATTGTCAGGTATATGTGGATGCCACATCTAGCATGAAAAAGGGCTGGCTCTGTGAAGGCTCATCTAGTATGAAAAAGGACTAGCTCTGAGTAGCTGCCACATCTGGTATGAAAAAGGACCAGCTTTGTGATGCCTCCTCTGGTATGAAAAAGGACCAGCTCTGTGATGCCCTACCTAGTATGAAAAAGGACTAGCTCTGGGAAGGCTCATCTAGTATGAAAAAGGACTAGCTCTGAGTAGCCACCACATCTGGTATGAAAAAGGACCAGCTCTGTGATGCCTCATCTGGTATGAAAAAGGATCATCTCTGTGATGCCCTACCTAGTATGAAAAAGGACTAGCTCTGGGAAGGCTCATCTAGTATGAAAAAGGACTAGCTCTGAGTAGCTGCCACATCTGGTATGAAAAAGGACCAGCTCTGTGATGCCTCATCTGGTATGAAGAAGGACCAGCTCTGTGATGCCTCATCTAGTATGAAAAAGGACTAGCTCTGAGTAGCTGCCTCATCTGGTATGAAAAAGGACCAGCTCTGAGATGATACATCCAGTATGAAAAAGGACTGGCTCTGTAGAGGTTCCGATGACGAGAAGAATCAAGAGATAGCACCTGTGATGATGCCCAATGATGATCCAGATCGAGTGATGATGATCCAGATCCAGTGATGATGATCCAGATCGAGTGATGATGATCCAGATCCAGTGATGATAGCTAGTGATGATCCAGATCAAGTGATGATCCAGATCCAGTGATGATGCCTCATGATGATCCAGATCGGGTGATGATCCAGATCCATTGATGATGTCCCATGATGATCCAGATCCGATGACTAGAAGATGGCTTGAAGATGAAGATGACTTGAAAACGAAGATGACTTGAAGACTCAGAAGACCTGAGATGCAGATGACGAGATGATCCAGAGAAGAAGACCAGTGCTGAAAATTGTGTCGAAAGAATACCTTCCTAGTTAAGAGGGAGTGTTAATGTATTTGTAACTTTGGAATGTATTCATCTATGTATCTTATGTATTGTAACCCGATGTTTATCTGGGATGTATCTATAATATAATTGAGTCATGTTGTCATGCCCCAATGTTTCAATCGGGAGAATCAATAATGTAAATAAGTCATGTCAAGTCATAGTGGGTAACCCTCCGATTGTGTAAGGGTTAAAGTCCCCGCAGTTTCGGGGCACTAGGGTTATTAGACTCTCCAAGTAGAGGTAGGCTCTAGTAGGTTTTAGTTATGCTGGGATTAGTATAAGTAGAGATCTGGGATCTCTATTTAACACACAAGTCATACACACTCAAGTGTAGCGCATAGTTGAGGAAGGAGAAGTTACTGGGGCTAGACAAGAAGAAGATTACTGCTATTGGGAGATCACTTACTGTTTTGGGGCTTTTACTGTTTTGGTGCTGATTCTATCTCTGAGGAAGTTGTGGGGTTTTTCCATTTATGGTTTCCCCGAGGATAAACACTGTGTTTATTGTCTCTTGTGTTTGATTGCTGTGCTTTTTATTCTCTCAGTAAAGATCCTAATATAATGCTAGCTTAATGATGAAATTCTAACATTTTCGAGTTGTTACACTTAGGGTGTAGCATGTCGACAAAGGTGCCCCCAAAAACATAGTGCACCTGGGACATAGTACATCAACAGATGAGTGCTTGACACACTACATGCTTCAGCAGAGGATTTCCCAACACACTGGGTGTTACGGCAGAGGGGCACTTGACACATTGAGCACTTCGCCAGAGTAGTGTTGGTAGAGGTGTGCCCGACACAATGCACTTTAGCAGAAAGGCGTCTATGACATGATGGAACAGAATTGTTGCAACAGGTAGTCAAGGAGTTTCATCCACAAGAAGTTGGGATTTTCGATGGTTTGAAGAGATCCCATAGATCAAGAAGGAGACAATGCATGGAAGATGGGGTTCGGCGCTACGACAACATGCTTGGAACAATGGAAACATGAGTTCCACCATCAACTCCAAGAGCATGAGCGCAAGGCAGAACATAATCACTTGTGAAGAAGGACTTGGACTCTGATTTTGTTGGAAGCTTGGAAGCTACCAAAGGAAGAGTCGCTTGAGAAAGCGACATTGGAGAAGACATGATATTGCAGTTGGAACCCACTGTGAAAAAGATCTCTTGGGAAGTATCATTGCAACCTAAGACGAAGGCCGTAGTCATAAAGTGGGCACATCGGGTTGTGGAGATTTGCGGAGAGTTCCCAAACCATGCGATGCAACTAGAGCAAGCTAGCGTGCAAGCCGAATCTTGGGCTCAAGAATGGCCAAACCACCAAGTGAAGGCTTGGATGTTGCAGATGGAAGCTCTTTGTAGTGAAGATGCCGAAATCACAAGATGGGCGCAGTGTTGGGTGGGCGAGTTTGTGAAGGAACCGCCACATGCAATGGAGAGTCTTGTGGTAGATTAGGGTGGAGGATTTGTGGTATTTGTTGGGTTGGCCTTGGAAACCTCCTCCTATCCCATTGTCACTAATAAGAGCCAAGGATGGTTCGCTGTCGAGAAACAGGCAGTGGAGCCTTGGGTACTAGTAAAGCTGCCTGACTTGAAGAAATATTGCATGGAGGAGAGACAACTTGGTTCGACAGTATTACCGCCTAATACACATCTCGGGTATTGTGGAAAAAATCTTCAATCCACTAGGTGTGTCCTTGGGGGCAAGTCAATGAGTTGAGGTTCTATCACTCAACACTCGACTCCTCTGTCTAGGCCAACTCCTAGCGAAGCCAAGGGATGTCGTCCCTAATAAAAATAAACTAAGGCTAAGTAAGCTATAACAAAATGAAATCTAGGAGTTTATTAAAACAATAGCTTCAATCACATCTAGTCTAGTAGCATATCAAGTCAAATACATGCTTGAAGTAAAACACTGCATCACAATTAGACTGGCACTGAAAGTTAAAATAATAGCTGCTGAAAGGAAAGTTTTGCAATGCTCTTAACAGTTTTAGTTAATTAGGATGAGTTGTTTAAAGTGGGTTTGTTCTTGCTTTGGCCCACTAAAAAGTTATCCTCGAAATGGGTGTAGAGAAACTGTGGTTGATGTCCAATGGGGAGAGAACGAATCTCAATGAGTTACCCCCCTGACCTCTTGCCAAGTTCACTACATGCTCTCACTACAACATGAACGATTCACTGGATTTCCCTATTAAATCTAGACCCTTGATATCCCTTTTTTGATTCTAACCAAAGACTAGGCAATGCCTGCTGTTACCGGTTGAAATGGCAGTCCAAGCCACCGGTAAGCATGTGAGGATGAAGTGACCACCGTCACCTTAGTCAACTTCTCCCAACTGCTTTGGAAGCCTAAGCCTCCTAGGGGAGAGCCCTATTGAGACTCTAAAAAGACACTAAAAGATACCTCTTTCGAGGATGTTAGCAACCAGTGCCTTATGGAGTCAAATCAAAGAGTTGTGTTAGCTGTGTACATGGAGTATACTAGTATGGTCATCATAAACTAGACTAGTTATGATTGAAATATATAGGAGCTAGTAGTACCACATACCATCACTAATTAACCAATCATGTGCAACAGCGGTGTATGTATATATTAACCAGTGGTAAGACAATAATATGATAAGCAAATACAAGTACTTCACCACACCTCATTAATCAGTGCAATGTGTCAGTTATTCATGGAAGTACTAATGACAGCCCTTTCTTACTCAGATGTTTGAACAAAAAGCACATGTATGTCAGTATTTAGTACGGCAATATAAGAGACAATAGCAGTCATTAAGGCAGCCTTGTCATATGAGGTTTAAATTATAACAGCAGTAGTTCTCATCTTACCATAAGACACTAGGACCACTATGGTGTATTAAAGCTCACCTTCACATATATATTTAGGTGTACAACAGTATGCATTCAGTCATCTATTTATAGCAGCATTGTAGATATCAGATATGCATCTCAATGACAATATATGACAGCAGCATTCATTATCATATTACAAGGAATAAACACCATTAGTCATGTGTTAAAACCTGTCTATTTATGTGTGTATACAGCGTGTACATCAGTGTGTATCAGTCAGCACTCACGTTCAGTAATTATAGCAGCAGAATCATAACAATATGATATTTGGTTAGGCATTCATTATTGTATGATAAACAACCATGCACATTTACTTTATATTTACCAAGTTATTAATTCAACTCCGAACCATGCAACGTACTGTACGTGTGTTTGTATGCAGACTGTGTGAATGACAAAGAGGAAGCAAACAGTCCAATTTGGATGATAACCTAAACTAGCCACCAGCATAAGACTGATCCTTCGTTTGTTTCTATGCAGGTCAAGGGAAGACTTGTGGCATCTAAAGGGAGGGTGCCACTGTAAGGGCATCCCTAAGGTATGGGTAGAAGACACCAAAAAAGGGACTGTGGACTAAGGCAATCCTAGGGAGGAGGCAAGGAAGTCTTCTAGGTGAGGCAAAAGGGTAGGTCTAGGGTTTTAGAGCAAGATTAGGACTGTTTTAGGGCTTTTTTTAAGGCAGAAATTAAGTTTTAGGTTTTTTTTTTTTAGGGCTTCCGAAAAATTCGCCCTAGGGTTTCTAGGGACAAATAGGGCAGGGCGAAATTGTAGGAGAGAGGGCCGAAATTTTAGGGAGGCCCGAAAGTGCAAAAAAATTAAATTTTTGATTTTTAGGGTTTTTAACATAAAATTGCAGACCTAAAATTACCCTACTCTACCATGTAAAATGCAATCTATCCAACCCTATTGACTAGGTTTGGGAGAAGAATAAGATGTGAAGACAAAGGGAGATTTACATTAGCACAAGCCCTACCCAACCTAGGGCTTCTAGGGAGGATGGCTAACCTAGTGAGGAAGAGTTCCTAGGTCAAACAACTAGCCTAGAAAAACTAATGAGAAAACCCTAGAGCACCCTCACAAGGAGACGTGCCTCAGCTTGTTAAGGTGACAAGAAGGATGGTAATGGCCTATCTTAGGAAAAAATGCAGCACTTGGCTACCATTTAGACTTGAACATGCATCATCAACCACCACTCAAACAAAGAGATAAGAAGCCTGACCTCCTTGTGCTTGTGTTTAGCCAACAAATCAAAACATCACCTAGCAAAGAATTTCACCAAAGAATTGCCATGAAAAGCTGGCATTAAGCCAGAAAAAACATCCTCAAGAGGGGCGCATCCTCAAGAGCCCTAGCAAGGGTAAAAAAAATGCAATGTATTATCTGAGAAGTCCTGTCTTTAAAATGAAAGTGAGGAGATCTATTTATATGATCTCACACTAAACTTTTTAAACAATATCCAGGCCTACATGCTCTAAAACATGTCGATTTGAAATTATAAAATGTCAACTAAAAATTAAAACAAAATAATAATAAAAAATGGCCTAACGTAGGCTCAAGGTAGGCTACCTAGGGTATTTATACCCCCAGGTGCCAAAATACGCTCAAATAAGCAAATCACTCCGAACGAAAGGATGGAGTGAGCTGGAGGGAGGGCGTTATACCCCATCTGACCCCTAGAATGTTGTAAAATCTCTCTAACGCCCTCCTCAAAGCATAAAAAAGGCCTGGTGTGGAGGATGTCTTCCTCTAAGGAGATAAGGCCAGGGAGAGCAGGAGCTCACCGACTGAAGGGCTAGGAGGGTGTCCTAAGTGGTTGTGAAGGGAGACGAATGTATCACTGTTGAAGCAAAGGCCACCAGAGCACATAAACATGATATGGAACCATGTGACCTAGTGGTCAACCCTTAGGATCCTTGGACACCAAGCCCGAGGTTAAAACCCCCAGAAAAGGGCAATCAGCAGTGCCATTAAGCCATAGTACCCCTAAGGAGGGACCAAAGGGCCCAACCATGACCACCATTGCTCTATAACACCCCTCATGGTCGAAAAATTTGGCTCTCTCTCCCTGGGGTACACTTGAGGGTGCGTTGGGTACAGGTGCAGTGTAACACCCGCAATGGTCACAAGAGCATAGTGGGGGACTTAAGTTCAGGTTCGTTACTCTTTAAGCAAAACAAAATTGAAATGAAAATTGTAAGCTAATATAAAGTAGGAAATTAAAATATTTTTAGTGAGTTTGTGGTTGGGACCAACAAACATTTAATTTTATGTTTGTGTAAGTAAAATACAAGCGAAAAAGTAAAAAACTGCAAACCACAAAAATGACGTAGATATCCTTAAGGAGGGATGGGGACTGAGCACTCGCTGACCCACTAATATTTATTATGGATTTACAAATTTTGAAGTGCTTGTGATCCTTTATAAAATAGGACCCACAAACTTACAATTTGATGGAATAAAATTGCCTTTTAAGAAAGGTAGAAAGGAGAGGGGGGTCCTAGATGGCCCAGATCTTCAAAAATTCGTTAGAGCTTCCTCCCACCTGTTCAACAAAAGGCAAAAAACAGCCATGGAAAAGGCGCTAAAGATGCCAAATAAGTTGATTAAGAGCTAAAAAAAATTCCTAATCTTAAGTATTGAAAGATAGAATTTTAAATGAGCTACAAGTACAGGTTAGGAAGGTAGACCTACTTGCAGAAATGAAGTTTTTTAGAGAATCTAGATCTAGTCTTTCACAAAGCATGCATACTTAAAATAAAATAGCTTTTGATATTCTTGAAAAGGAAACTACTTAGTTTAAGATTGCAATATAGTAACCAGAAAGAAGTTTTTAAAATATAGTGAAGGAGGGAGAGATAGAAGAGCGCCCAAGCATGAAATATCTAGCTACGGAGTCTGTTGGTGGGAAGCAGAGGGACTATGTCCTCTAGAGAATGCTAAAGAAAATGGAAGAAGCAACTGAGCTCAATTACCTCTTCTGACCATAAAACTTGCACAACTTAATAAGACTTGCAACAAGAGCATCAGATCTAGTACTTCCTATGCAAGAGGTTAGAATAACATGCATATAAACAAATGGTACATGTACATTCTAGATCTCTAAGCATAAATAAGAAATAAATCAAATTGAACTCAAATAATTTATTCTACGAATTGCCAACAATTTTCCAAAGGCCAAATTGATAACAAAAGAAGCATCCACATAGTTACCTCATGAACTCTGACAATGCATCCACATATGGGAGAGCAACATACCATGGACCGCCAAAGTCTTTCAATTCAAGTCATAAAAAATATTACAACAACTCAGAGCTTGAGCAGAGGTTCCACACCCTAGCCATCCGGAGAATGAGAGGGGAGCCCTGCTTAAATAGCCAAAAGAGGGCGCATTCTTAATGGAGGGCACACATGCCAAGTGGAGACGATAGGTAAGGGCACACTAGGTGATGAGGGAGCTGATTTAGGGAAGAAAGGGAGTGGGATGCGCCACCTCTCAATAGGTAGGTCACTCCCCTCTTCATGTGCCAAAATCTCCCAGAGAAATGCACTCCCCTTCTCATGATATGCGCCCCACTCTCTTTAGGATCTTCAACAAGATGAGAAAGGTTGTGTTAACTCCCTCTAAGTCCACTTAACTCTCAATCATGACTACCACCACTACAGAGGACTGACAACTGACTGGAACATGTCCTTGACATGTTTCCCTAATTTATGGGATGCTGATTTTCCCATTTATTTGACTTTTTATTCACTTTTTTGAGAGAAAATGAAATTAAGTGATTAAAAATCACTAATTTCACTCTCAAAGTGGGTACTTAAGTAAAGTGGGTGCTTTGAGTTAGAAAACACACTCCCATGGCATATTATGCCTCCTAGTACCTGTTCTCCACTAAGTTGCACTTAGGTGGATTTCTAGTGAGCTGCCAAAGTTGTGAACAAGTCCCTTGTTCATTATTAGTGCTCAGAGGTTTAGAAGACCTTTCGGGATCAATTTTGGCCTCTTTTTAAAAAAAATTGCATGTTCATAACCTGTGGGGAAATTGTAATAAGTTGGCGTAGCATGATGAAATTTTGTAAAAGCATTGGCCTACTTAGACTTAGCTATCAATGCGGTACTCTAGAGTGTTTTTTCCTTATTAATTATCAGTTGTTGCACAAACGACTTATAATTATTGGTGTTTTTTCCTTATTAATTATCGGTACCGAACCGGATGGGTTGGACACCGACTCGGCCGGTTCGATATCGAACCGGTCACCCGAGCCGGTTTATAGGCCGAGTCAGCTCGGTTGGAGGTCAACTCAACCAACTCGGCCGACTCAGACTCGGACTCAGCTGAGTTTTAAAACACTGGTTTGCCCATGGACACTTTACAAAGATACTTTCAGCTTGTTCAAGCTACCATGATATGTGCCAGAGATTGACGGGGACATTCGGTATACACTAGTGTTATGACATGCTCTTTACTTGACTTATGGAAAATACTTTCTTATTTGTGGACATGACCATAGGGGGTTTATAATGACTCATGTATCCTAGATTGTTGTTTCATAGCTAAGGAAGCATCATGGTATGGTTATAATTCTTCACTAGATTAAGTGTGTGACCTTATGGGTTAGGTGTGTCCCTAGGAATTGAAGCAATTGTGACACTCATTTCATGTCACTTATAACATTATACCTAGCCATTTTTCATCCCATGCCAGTTCACTAGCCATTTCATCTATGTTGCACAAGTTTCCGGAACGCAGAAACGTTGGGAACGTGGGTACACGTGTCGGATATAGCTAAAAGTTTCTCCCAAATTTATAGGAAACAACGGGTTGGGAGTGGCAATAATATATATTAAAAAAATATAAATATAATTAAAAAACAGAATTAAAGTTGAATTATAAGTATATACTATATCCTATATTACTGTATTAGTATAATAGTATTTAATAATATTATAATCTATAGCTCTATGTACAACAATTATCAGATGTATATTTAATATTAGCGCAATCTAAACACAAGAATCTAAGCAAAATTTAAACACTAATTTATAAATTAAAATATAGTTGGTTTAATAATATTTTATTAATAATATGCCACTTTAACAATATTTAATATCAACATATATGTTTAAATCATATATGATTAATAAAATTAAAATATTGTGACTCTACAAGGCTGTCTCTGCCCATGTTAAATATGCAACTTGCTTCGGGCATCTCTGCTTAGGTTAAATATTGTCACTTTAATTACTCTAAATAAATTAATTCGATAATATATATTTTTAAAAATATTTATTAACAATATGCCATACGATTAATACATCTAGAGTTCAGAATTGATAGTTGTCGGCATCACTTTCTGAGGCCGTTTCTGCCCAACACTCCTAGTGATGGTTTCGGAGGCCGTCAAAGCTCGGCCCTCTCACACAATACGCCAAGTCACAACACAAATTGCTTGGCTCTCAATTCTTTCACACTCAGAAGGCGCACGAATTGTCTCTCTCACACTCAGCAAGTCAGCACGGGAATAGAGCTTCAACAATTCAGTCAAACGCGACAGATATATTGTATTTAGCATCCTAATTGCGTGTTGGGTTTTGACGGGAGAAATTTCAGGCAATTCAGGCACCAAATTCCTCACAGAACACGTAAAAATTTGGGCGCACAGATTTGGGAACAGCTGGGCGTTTTTGCTCGATGAGTAACGTGTGGGCGTTCTTGGGAAATTACGGAGCGTGTGCAAGCTCCCAACAACCGAAACCCCAAAATTGAAGCTCCCAAGCTCCCAAATTTTGCAGCCTGATTGTCCCTAAACGTTCCCTAGCTCCCGGAATCGTTCCGCTTGATTTTGGAACGTTTCGTACCCGTTCCTAAGCTCCCTGGAATGTGGGAACTTTAGGAATGAGTTTTCTGAAAGGTGGGAGCGGTTCCCGTGTAACATAGCATTTCATCCATTTCCATCACATCCCCCCTTCACTATTAACTTATTATAGGTCGTGTTCTAAGGTCTCTCTATACTACCTAACTCAGAGTTAAAAGAGTCAAAGTACTCTAAGGTAAATGGAGATAAATGATAAATGCGAGCTATGCCCCCTTGCAAAAGCCATGATCCTTGTGACCCATCTTATCAAAGATGAATCCAAAGAAAGGGACTTGTCTAATAATAATAATAATAATAATATTAAAATGATCATAAAAAATGATGCAAGGAAAAGATAACTCAAGAAGAAAATTATTCCCTTCCAAGGCACACATTTGGAAGAAAAATCATCAACCCCTAGCTCTTGAACGCTAAGGGTCAGACCTATTACTGAGACACATTCCTATGACATTTAATTCACAAGCACCTTTACCTAACATGGCATTCATTTCATTACCTTCACCTTCCTTAGAAACTTACAAAATGCACTTAGTCTTAAGGGTGTAACATGAAAATCTCGATCAATTATAGTTGCACCATGGTAATTCTAAGGTTATTAGGATTAATTAATCAAAAGTGAGCGAGTTAATTAAAAAAGTGCACTTGAAAGCCTTTTATGTTAGTGTTTTGCATATATGAAAGTGTTTTTCCTAAGTCATACTTTATATGGTCTAACACTTGGTTTCTCTGTAGTTGTTTCATGTCCCCTTCTAGGTGGTGCGCCCTCTTTCTTCGTGCACACGTGGGAACCTTTGGAGGCATTTTCCTTCATCTTCTTGGCATGTGATATGTGCGTCTTGTAGTGGGTTTTGTAGCCTTCGATTGCAAGTTAACTAAAGGATTTTTCAGCTTTTCAAGTCTTCCATTTGAGTGGAGAAATAATAGTTGGCTATTAAAGATAAGGACCAGGGTATGCACTATTCTACCCACTCTTACTCTTTGATCACCAAGAGCTTCTCTTGCTTCTCCATTGACCCCATGCCCCTTCCACTAAACATTAGGCACTAGTCAAGAGATTCACTTTCTTTCTTTTAGCCAACTCAATACACCATTTATCTTTTTTTTTAAAGTCTGTTTGGGACCTGGGTTAACCTTGGAAATTAACACTTAATTTCACACACTTAAAAAAAGTAAAGGACAGCTAAACAAACCTCCACTTTGGGGCTGCATTTAAATTCAAGACCACGATGAAATATTAATCCGATACCTGCTGGTTATAATCTGAAGTAAACTGAGATCTATGGTCTTTTCCAGATTTTGTTTAGTTCCAAATGGTTGAATTTACTTATGTTTTTTATGAGCTAAACCTTTTTAGTTTGGAGTTGTATTCATGATATCACTACATGCACTCTTAAACAAGTTTTCTACATGTTATTTTCAGATCTTTACTGTTTACATGGTTCATTTACTTACAATTTCAGATCTGAAATTTAGTTGCTGTTAGCACACAAGTAATCTGTCACTTATGTTAATAGCACATGCAAGTAACAAAAAACATCTCGTCTTTTATTTACTTCTATTTTTTCAGCACTTTGTATGCAATTTCATTTTATAAGTTGCTGGGATTTATATGCTGTTGCAAGTTGCAACCACTAATTTTCTGGAAAATATTTCTTTGAAGTTGCAGATTTATTTCTGAAATAAAGGATTAGGTTCTGTTGGCAAAACCAACTATAGAAAACGAGTCCAATGCTGTCTAAGTTACATTTATCATTTTTAGGACAAAGTCGCAATTTACATTGAAACTTTGATGTGGTTAAATCAACTTCTTATTCATTTCTGATTCACACGTGCTTTACTGATTATCATAACAGCAATCTTTCTTGTTGATCAATACTTTTATGAGTTATACTTAACTTAGCAAGTTATTGATAATTTCTTATTGCAACAAGTTTCTTGTTTCCTTGGCAAATTCACTGGATGATTTGGGGTTCATTTCTAACTTATCATCATTCCATTTCTAATTTATGTTCAATTCATACACTATTTTAAACATCCTTTCCAAGTTAGGGGTTTATAAGTTGCAAATTAGGGAAATGTTTTATTGTGAAGGGCCCGAGTGTCATGCCAATTACTCAGGTGCACACACATATATTATATAGTATAATTTGTGTTCATCAAAGGAATGAAAGAAAATTCACTTGAGTTTATTGAAAGGAATTTGACTGCCTTTCTTATTTATAGAGGTGTCTCTCATCATTCTTAAAACAAATGTCAGTGCTGAATACAGTGTGTGCATGCCTTCTGCATTGGGATGTTAGCTACCCTGTTAAACAATGGGATTAACTTCGAGCATTTATATTAGGTTGGTTGCATCTAAGAAAAGGAGTTAGAAAATTTTCTTGGGATTTGTCAATGCCCGGGGTTCCTTTGTCAGGTAGAAGTACCATTGTGTCTAGAATGAGATGCAAAGATCATAAGTTTTTCTTATATGTAACTATCTCTTTTCTATGCCAGGTACATTGTGGATTTATCCAAAATGGAGGTGCAGATATGGATGCAGTAGACAGGGATTATGTGAAGAAATGTAAATTTGTTGTAGCTTCGGGTATCTTTGATGGTTATGATACGCCCCATCAGCCTTCCAACATAAGTGCACGCTCCAAAAATCTCTTCTGCTTTCTAATGGTGGTGGATGAGAAAAGTCTTAGTTACATAAGAAAGAATGAAAAAATAATGGAGGATAGCAATGGAGGACGATGGGTTGGTGTATGGCGTCTCATATTATTACGGAATCCACCTTATGATGAACCTAGAAGAAATGGAAAAGTACCTAAAATATTAACACACAGGCTGTTTCCGGAGGCTCAATACAGCATTTGGATTGATGGTAAGATGGAACTTATTGTGGATCCCTTGCTTATACTTGAAAGGTGAGTGACCCTGAAAATATTTTTCCATCTCAAGGGATTATTCACATTTTGAATCATAAGCTTGAAAGTTTGGTATCTTGTGATTTGAGCTAGCGAAGAAATTTGTTGGGTTTTTTTCCGCAAATCCAAGATTCAAAGTTTGAACCTTTCATCAAAGTTGAAAAGATCAACCTTCATGCATGATAAACTTAGCATTTTTCTCAATAACTATTGCCTTAATTAAATTAACAGAAAAATCAGTGTCACAACCTGGAGCACATCTTTATCCTTGGGTGATTTAACAATCCTGGTAATATCAGCAGGAAAAACGGAAAACGGAGGATGGCCATTTTAGAAAAAGTATCCCAACCTCTATAAAATAAAAACCGTGAGCCTTAAACTCATTGTGCCAAGTAAAGGTTCCAGGAACCGCTAAAAGGCTCAGTAATCTTTCTGCTAATTTATTATTCCGTGATCTCAAATTGGTCTGTAATAATAGCTTGGATGCTTTAGTAAGGTAGTTGTGCTGAATCCCTCTTAACAAAATCGTATATCATGACATGGTTTTATGGAGCTACATTATCACATGTTAGCTTGCGCTCTTGTACTTCGTAAATATTTTATCCTTTAAACATTCTACAGATAGTGTTCTCCTTCCAGGTACTTGTGGAGACGGGGACATAAATTTGCAATTGCACAGCATAAGCATCATCGAAGTATTTATCAAGAAGCAGATGCTAACAAACGGAGGAAGCGGTATGCAAGACCATTGATTGATTTGCACATGAAAATATATCGCTATGAAGGAATGGAATCTTGGAGCAAGAAGAAACATATACCGAGTGGTAAGTCTTCATGCTGCCATCCGATAAGTTTTAAAATTCAGAATACTTATTTGTGGTAGTTGAGACAATAAAATACTGAAATATAAAAGTATTTGCAGATGTCCCAGAGGGTGCAGTCATTATTCGGGAGCATACTCCTTTGACCAATTTATTTTGCTGTTTGTGGTTCAACGAGGTTAACCTGTTGACACCACGAGATCAGCTTAGTTTTGGTTACATTATATATAGGTTGAATGGGTCGTTTCCATTCTTCATGTTCCCCAACTGTGAATATAATTCATTATTCATCTTACATAAACACACTCGTGAGCACTCGTCTAAAATTGAATGGGTGAAGTCAACAGACGAGTTTAAAGGTAATGGTAGTGCTATGAAAGAAAGTAAGGGAGGCCTGGGTCTTTGGACGCCATATCCTGCTAATTTGGATCCTGTAGAAATTCCATTAGTATGAACATTTTCTCGGTGCCAAATAATGACTGGCGCTGCATTTTTGGCATTCATAGAAGTTCTAGATTCTTTGCTTGTATTCTCCTGGTATTTGAGGTTGTTGGGAATTGAGATTCTCAACTAAGCAAAGTCTGTAGTGATAATGGGCAGGATTGAGGTGTATTTTAATTTCATTGATTGATTTTATATTTTTACATAATTAATGCTTCCACACCTAATTTCAAATTGGAAGAACAAATCTGTATCTATGACGGCATTCACATGTCCATTTTAGCATTAGTTTGTGTATGGCCTATATTCTTTACATTTGAGCAAAACATTGCTCTAATATATCAGTTTAGTTTAGTTAAAGTAAAGGACTTTCTCCATTGTAAATCAAACTAAGCATCGATACATTTTCTAAAAATAAATTATGAGGCACATAAGAATGCTAAAAATTGCACATTTGCTCAAGGTTATCTGACTTTAAAAGTTTTTTCTATGTAAAAAGGCTGAAATTTTCATTTTAGAACTTGCAAGTTATCAGAGAGTGGGAAACTACCATATGAAAAGGTGGCCAGAAAATAGATCTCAAGATAATTTTCCGAGTCCTTTATGTAATTCTGCTTTATGCTGTACTAGAAGTAGCCAATAGCCATATCAGTGTCAACTGAGCTGAAGTTTGGTAGCCTGGTAAATCTGAACTTTTTGATTTTCTAGAATTTATTTTGGGTTTTGAATTTTAAACTGACCATAACAGTTGTACAATGTTTAAATGCTAACCTTATTGTAGTGAGTATTGTTTTTTTAACCTTGAAGAAGGATTTGTATTAAAATGCGTAGGCTGAGAAACAGAGGAAAAACTCAGCTGATAAGTTGTTGAAACTGTGCTTTTTTTTTCAAGGAAAGCCTCGTGGGAAAACTCAAGGAACGTTTCCCCACATTTATAGATGACATCCCTAATAAACTTAGTGATGAAGACCACTACGACGCACATAGGAGGATTCGAACTGTGCACCTGCCAGCATGGAACTAGCCAAATTCCCAACAACATTGACGAAAAATGGTTGAACTTGTTGGAACACCCAACAAAAGAATTAGTGTGAATTGCATTTTCTCATTAAGATAGTATACATATTAATACAATGATATGACCCTTGTTTTCATATTCCAAGAGGTCTCTTGGACTTATGACGACTCTTCATGTTCACTTAATGGATTAGGTTTCCAACATTCTCCCCCTTAATTTGAAGGGGTGTATGTCAGTCCAAGCAGAGAGTTGAAAATTGGAAGTGGACAACGGCCAAATGCTGGACATTTTCTACTTGGCAATCATTTGCCAAGTAATTTAGCTAGAAGTTGGTGTCTTCTGCTAATAGAAAGTGCTCTCTAAATCTGGTGGTTTTGGGATGACCATAAACTAAACGCTAGCATAAGCTGATGTCTTATACTAAATGGTTGCTAATGGATGACCATAAACTCTGGAACTTGGCGCTAACTCTAGTTTTGTCTTAGCGGTCCCCTTTAGAACTTGGCTCTAAGGCTCAATGGTCCCCCATGGAAAATGGTGGTTCAAGGATCACAACAAACTGATGTCTAGCAGAAGCTATACATCTTCTACTAAATGGATGGTTTTTGGTTGGCCACAAACCAAAAAGATGGTTTTAGGATGACCACAAACCAATGGGTGCTTTGAAACATGGCTCTAATTCTATCTTCTGGCTATAACTCCGACTCTTGCAGTAGCTTTGGCTTGAGCCTCTACCTGTTGGCGCTGGTTTTGGCCGTGGCTCAGGTACTCTTGTTCTTAGTCTGATTGATCAAGCTTCGAAATTTGAAGCCTGACTATCAATCCATGACATTACTCCTTATCAGGTACAAGGTGAGAAATAGGAAGACTTTATGTTGCAAGATGCATCAAAATTCGAGACTGAATTCTTTTGTATCACTGATATATTTTCTTGGTTATTGATGACCAACATTAAGAATGGATCCACCCATAGTGAATCTTCAATCTTGTAGGTTTCTTCAATTTTGAACATCTATCTGAAGAATGATTATGTTTCATGTAATGTTGACAAGGACAAAGATCGAAACATTGATCCTTCATGTGGCCAATTCGATGATAATGTTGGCATTAATGATGAATAAGTGAGGTTGAATCTTCTTGAAGGAATCCACAACTTTGAAACTGGATTGGCTTGTCATAATTGGAATATGAAATGTTACTTCCTTATCATATTTGATACCTATTATGTGTTTGTTGATCTTGAGTTCTTCCCAAGGTCTGATGATGGGCTTGGAAAGATTATGTTGAACATGATCATGATAGTTTCTATCTTCGGCATCTGACGTTGTTTCATTGGGATGATCATCTATTGATGTCTGATAGGAATCAATATCAAACTAAAAAAGAGGGTTATTCTGAACAAGCACTAGTTCAAAACATTGATTCCTTCGCCAAATTTCCTCATGCTTGAGTTGTGATTGAGTCTGGAGGAGTTCTACTTGTGCTTGTGAATCCTACAAACAAGCTAGAACCAATTGGAGAGTTGCTTTATTGATTTTGATTGTATCGTCAAATGCAGTGAGTATTAGAATGTTCAATAACTCTAATAATCTTTCAATCCAATCCATTTCAAAGATTGTCTGAGACCTCAAAGGGCTTCTTGCAACTCCATCCTTTAACAATTGGACTCAACAAAATAAATAGTGACTCGGAAGATTAAGGGGTGTTGGATACAACCGAGAATGCACCTGTTTACAATTCACTTCAACTTGGTTTGATTTGACACTCACAAAGAACAATTGCAAGTACAAAAAATACAAGAAAACTTACAAAAACTTCATTGTTTGCAAGTTACAATTTGATGTGAAATCTGAAGTTGAATTGATCTCCAAAAATGAATGGCTTACCTCAGAATTTTTTCTATTATGATGATGCTCCAATGATTTTAGTGTTGTGGTGTCAAGACGATGTTCTTGCCAGCAAATCAAGATTTGACCTCCTAGTTCTATTGAACTAAAAGCATTATGCTCCTTGAATGTAAGAGTGCTCTTAACTTCACTTTGTAGAATTTGGTGATTGATGATGCTTCAGTGTGGTGCCAAGGTCACTTAAACAAACATTCCTCTAATGTAGTTTACAACATTGTCAACCAACTTCCCCTTGCAATACAATTTCCTTCCTCATGATCGGTGCAATACAATCTTCGCAAGCAATGATCTCTCTACATCCTTGAAACACTAGCTTGATCAGTGCCAATACGATATTGTCACACGATCGGTAGGCCATGCACAAGCTAATTCAAATCATCCCAACAACCCAACGATACTACATTCATGGTAGGCTGTAAGTAATTCTTGAACGCAAGGTTGATGGAGAACACATGAACCAATAGCTAGTTGGAGGACATCTTACATAAATCTACTTTACATACCAATATCAATATAACATTATGAACTTGTCAATTTGGGTTAAGATGTCAACAATAAACATGTTATGCTTTCACAACGAATTAGATAAAAAGACTACAATTTGCATTTGCTTTCACAATAATATCGGGTTAAAGAAATACAATGAAATTGACGTGTACAATGTCCTTGAAGATTGCAATAACATTCATGCTATCCAGAAGAATCTCTAATCATATCTCATGTAAAATGCCACTTGGATTAAATCCAACTAGAGAACCATAAAAAAGTTGGTCTCATATGTTGTCTTACTTTGATCATTCACTACATTCATCTTAGTCACTCATTTCCAATTCTACTTGTATTTGAAGAGTGTTTGTATAGTCCCTAAAGTCTAGAGCTTGGTAGAGATGCACCAATTTAGATGCAACATTGGGAGATATATCACCAGAGTTTAATTTTGCAAACAAAGATCCAATTTTTCAACCTGACCTCAATATACAAATGATGAGAGTATTGAGCAAGCAGAGCTAGAAGGTGAGAGAAGCCCTCAGGGAATATCTTTCTTTCCTTTGCATGAGCAATTGTTTTGGTAGGTGCATAATGTTATCAGAAATGGGGATTTGTATTTTGATTTCATGCATTCATAAGCTTATGGAGTACAAGGGCTAAGCTCAAATGACTACCATGCAATTTGTCCTCTTTAAAGGCCTTGGTGGATTATCTCATGGAGCTCAGAACTATATTTGTGACTTGTTGTCTTAGTTATCTCGATTTTCAAATGAATTGCAAGAGAGCCGATTGAAGAATGCAATATTGTAGATGAAACTTTTGGCCGAGGAAACTAATGACTTATTGGATTACTTGAGGTATTTGGAGCTAGGGAAAATTTTAAGGATCCATAATTTTCTCAAAGTGTAGAAACCTTGGTGAATCTTACTAATTCTTAAACTTGCAACCATAAAACATTTGACAAATTTATTTTAAAATGATTCAAATTCACAAGGACTTTATATAGTTTTTGGACAATTTTGACGATTATTAAAGTAAAAAAAATTATCTCATTGAATTTGGGAAAATAAGTTTTGAAAAAAGGGAAATTGACGAATCTTTTTTGTGAAAAAAATGTCGAAAAATAACCCATGGGCTAAATTTCACTCCTAAAATTTTCACTGCTGAAAAAGTGGTCGAACTCTTAGAGCCTACCCCTTATGAAGTTTAAGAGGTAATACAATGTGTTACACATGGACTTCTTGCAACATTGTCTCCTAAAATGCATTCAAAGTCACCACCTCAATTTGAAAATGGAGCTGCTAGCATTAGAAGATCTTGGGATGTGGACACTGTGGAAATAATTAAAAATGCTTCTCTCTAGTTTCAACCATTGAAAATTCCCTTCTTGTTGACTTAAAAAAATGTTCGAAATCAATTCATATGTTACCTAGTAAGTTGAATTTTGTTGAAATTGAGCTTGTGCTAATTGCGTCTTGATAGGCAAGTCCATTAAATGCAAGTTTCTCATGCTAGCTAGATAGAGTTGGAAATCACCCTCGAAGCTTGATCAAGTTAAATGCTCATTGTATTGCCTCAAGGCGGTCAACTCATTGTTATATGGTGATAGAAGCTTTGCTATTGTTTCCCGTGATTTGGAACTTCCACAAGCTTATAAACAAGTCAATGGGGAATTATAACACTAAGGGAACCTTTTCATTTGATCTCTAATAATCCAACATTGTGTGACGTCGTACGCTCTTAATTGATGCATATAAATTCTTGCATGTAACTTCGAACAACTTCATTGAAGCTTGCAACCTCAAATGGCGTGAGAGAAGGAGATAGCTAGCGGTGAGAGGAATACGCAGCCAAAGACTCTACATGAAGGGAGTATACCGGGTCGCAACACACAAATTACTTGGAGGGAAACACCCACGCTAAGAGGAATCACGCAGAGAGGAGGGTAACGAGGATATTTACATTATTGTTGTAAATACATGAAGCAATGAATAGAAAGTAGAATGTAAGTCACGGGTGAGTGTTACGCTAGACTCGTACCCAACGCACCTTCAAATGTGCCCCAGGGAGAGAGAGAACATTTTTTCTGACTAGGAGGGGTGTTATTAAGTAGTGGTGGTGTTGGCCAGGCCCTTTGGTCCTTCCTTTAGGAGTACTATGGCTTAGTTGCATTTGTGAATGCCCTATGTTGCGGTTTTTAACCTCGGGGTTGGTGTCTGAGGCTCATAGGGTTGATCATTGGGTCACATGACCCCACATCTTGTTTCATTGCATTGGTGGCCTTTATTTCAGCTGGGAGACCTTGGTCTCCCTTCATAGCCATCTCAGACACCCTCCTAGTCCTTCAACTGATTGGCACATTCTCTCCTTGGCCTCCTTCCACAAATGATGTCATCATTCTACTCAATCCGTACTGCTACTTTGAGGCGGGTGTTGAGAGATTTACAACATTTTTGGGGTTTAAGGGGTATGACGCCCTCCCTCCAATTCACTCTAGCCTTTCGTTCAGAGTGATTTGCTCATTTTAAGCAGTTTTAGGCATCTAGGGAAAAATACCCCATGTAGCCTACTTTAAGCATACTTTAGGTCATTTTTTAATTATTTTATGTTATAATTTTAAGTTGATGTTTTATAATTCCAAATTGATATTCTAAGGCATGTCAGCATGGATATTTTTGTAAAGTGAGTTTGAGAGGCTATATATAAACCTCTCACTTCATTGGTGATTGTCCTATGTTGCGGTTTTTAACCCTGGGGTTGGTGTCTGGGGCTCCTAGGGTTGATCACTGGGTCACATGAACCCACATCTTTATTTATTTATTTATCAGTAAGCAATGTATCCTTATATTACTTGAAAGCTAACATAGCACAAAAATAGTGCTACAATCAGTCGCGACAAGTTGGAGAGTTCAAGCATGGCCAGATTGTTATCAGATAAGTGCCCATATACTTCTAGTTCCTGGCCTAACAACCTACCCACATTTGAAAAAGGATCCCACATAAAACTAGCTTGTCGGTTCTCGAACCCAAGTCTGCACAGAGACTGAAAATTCATAAGACTTAAAACCATAAATAGCAGAGATCAACAAGATAATAGTAAAACATTGGACCTTAAACAACATAGTAACACTGAAGACAAGAGCAGAGTAACAACCCCTCCATCACAAAAAGATAAAACAACCAGGAAAGACACCCATTACTGGGCAGAGGGTTTGCGAAGAGGAGAATCCCGCTCCTCCCGGGCAGCTCCCTAGGATGGTCTATGTAATCCTCTATAATCGCCTCAAGCAGGCGGAAGCCCACCGTGCTAGCTTGCTTCCCACCTCTGATCATTTGGAGTGCGTCTCTGATACCTTGAGCCAATTGCAGCCTCGCTTGAATGTTCTATGCTAGAAGAATACACACAAGCCAGAAAGGATAAATAAGACAACCCCATAGACACATGGAATACATTTTTTGAGCATGTCGGGAGAGATTTCTATCCACCCAAATACCTTGAGCAATAGTATAAGAAGTGGCAACAACTAAGGCAATGGAGAGACCAATCTGTGCAGATCTATACCGACAAGTTCTATCGACTCATGGCTAGACTTTGTGTTCGAGAAGAAGATAAACTGTTCATTCTTAAGTACGTCAGTGTTCTATCCTCGTATGATTCATCAAGAGTTGGAGTTCCTTACTATCAATTCACTCGCGGATTCGTTCCACTATGCTATCAAGCTTGAATCTAAGCAGAAAGGAAAAGCATGATTCATGAGTAAACCAATAGGACGACCATCCGAAAATAAGTCTCCGTTGGTATCCAACTTCGACAAGTCCAAAATCCCTATCTAGTGAACTCCATCGAGGCAAGATCAGGGCAAGCGTCACTCTCAAAAAGACAAGAGGGATTGCACTATGCAACTTCTTGTCAGGAAATGGTGTGATTACCCCAACTCATCCTAGCCTGATGCATATGAATGCGAAGCTCGAAAGACATTTTCGACAAAAAATTATGCATCTGACATATATGACAAAGCCGTCATGGAATCTAACCTAGAATTTTTTACCCTCATGGCATCAACATCGACAACTCCAGTGGACTTGACTATTGTTGACAAGGAGGAATGAGAGGGCATGTTCCATACATAGATATGGGTTCGGAACAATCCATTGCATCTGATTGTGGATAGTGGAATCCAAAAGAACTTTGTTTATGAATCTCTTGTAAAGAAACTAGGTCTTGTCACCACATCGTGTCCTTAGCCTTATAACATCAGTTGGATGAAGGATTGACAAGAACTCGGAATCACTCGACAATGCAATCTCGACTACTTCATTAATCCTTTAAAAGATGAAGTACTATACGATGTGACACCTCTTTCCGTATCTGATGCATTGTTTGGGAAACCTTACTTGTGAGATCGACATGGAAGTTGGCAGTCATGACCGTAGAAGGTGATTGTCAAAATTTGCAACAAGTGGTATGGAATACCAGAATGATGACTGGCACTGACAGTCGAATTGGTATATGCTAAACATGCAAAAATGATGATCAACCATGCTTAGAAATTTGCATTGATCATGATCAATCCTCAACATCCCATGAATACTATAGCAACTTGTCAACCAGCCAACAACTGTAGTTCCCGACAGTAGCAACAAATTGACAACATTCTTGAAGAATACCATAATATGTTCAAATCACCCCACAGAGTACCACTACACTGCAAGGTAAAACACCCCATTGAACTCGCTCATGGTTCTTCTCTATCTAATGCATCTGTCTACAGGAGATCCATTATTGAGAATGAAGAAATTCATCAACTTATCCAAGATTTGATCGACAAGGGCCATATCCGACCTAGCTCCTCTTCTTGTGGAATTCCAGCTGTCCTTGTTTTGAAGAAAGACGAGACTTGGCGCATGTGCATCGACTATAGGGCACTAAACAATATTTTAGTGAATAATTAGTACCCTTTGCCAAGAATTGATGAATTGATTGATTTTCTTAAAGGTGCTAAATTCTTTACGAAACTCGATCTTAAGTCGGGATATTATCAAATTTTGATCGAGCCCTTAGATGTCTGGAAGAATGATTTCAAGACCAAGGAAGGATTGTTGGAATGATTAGTCATGCCTTTCGGCTTAACCAATGCACATGCAACCTTCATGTGATACATGGATGATGTGTTGTGACCTTTTATAGGAAAATATGTCATTGCCTATCTTGATGGCATCCTGATTTATAGTAGAACGTGGGAGGAACATGTCTGATGGCTTCAAAAAGTCCTCGACATCCTCCCACAACACCAACTCTACTTGAATATGGATAAGTGTTGATTTTTTATGAACAACATCATATACTTGGGGTATGCAATCGACTCTGTAGGCATTCACGTTGACCCAGAAAATATACATATCCTCAAAGACTGGCCCATTCCTCAGAACATTCATGAACTAAGAAGATTTCTTGGTTGGGTGAATTTTAATCAACGATTCGTACTCAGATTTAGTCATAGCCTAGCCATTGAATCAGTTGACTAAAGGGAATGGAAGCATTGTTTACAAGTGGACCCCATCACAACAACATGCTTTTGAGTAGATTAAGCACTAGCTCTGTACTGCACTAGTAATTGTATTTCTTTATTTGCATCAGTATTTCGAGATTGAGATAGATGCCTCAAACTATGCCTTGGGCGCGGTGATCACATCGTCTATTCACTTGGTCCCTTTTCATTCAGAAACCTTCAATGACACCATTAGGAGGCATTCAACATATGAAAAGGAGTTGTACTCCATTGTTAAATCACTCAAACAATGGAAACACAATGTCATTGAAAAGGAAACGGTTGTTCATACCGATCATAATCCCTTACAGTTCGCTCCGTTCTAGTCCAAGCTGCACACAACTTGACAAATCAAGTGGATTAATTACCTGCAACAATTCCAATTGGTAATTAAGTATCAGAAAGGAAAATTTAATGCCGCATTTGATTGTCTAATTTGACCACCCATTACTCCCCTTCTTACAATGATGAGTATGCAAGGATATGACACCACCACTTGGCCTCATTTGTATTAAGTATACAGTGAATTTTCATTGGTCTTTCGACAGCTTCAGACCGACAAGTCATCTACCACCGACTATTTCCTGAAAGACACCTTTTTATACAAGATGATACAACTTTGTGTACTGACAAGGGGAGCACCGATAGAAGCTCATTTGGGATGCACACTATAGAAATACTACAGGAAACTTTGGAGTGGCGAAGACCCTCATCATTCTTCAGAATTATTTTTACTGGCCTACACTTAAATCTGACATCGACAAGTACATATGATCATGTGTGGTTTGTGTCATTTCTAAATTGCCTAACCAATGAGAAGGATTATATACATCCTTTCCAGTTCCTAATTGAACCTGAGAATCTATTTCTATGGATTACTTGACCAAATACCATGTCACCAAGCATCAACATGACATAATAATGGTCATTGGATAGATTTTCCAAGATGACCATTCTCATTCCTTGCAAGAAGATGATGATAAGGCAAAAGACCGCTCAAATCTTCTTTGAACATGTTTGGAAGCATTTTGGATTACCGACAACTATTGTTTTCGACAAAGATGCCATATTTGTCAACATTTTATGGAAAACCCTCTAGAAGCAAATCAACACGCAAATTTCTTTGCCGAAAGCGTTCCATCCTCAGACAGATGGATAGACAAAAGTTGTGAATCACTTGGTTGTACAACTTCTCCACATGTATAACCACAAGCATCGTCGAAAATGGGATGAAAGTCTCCCATACATTTAGCACAGTTGCAATCGTGCTCAACACATCTCTATAGACAAGATTCCTTTTGAAATATTCTTTGGATTTCAACCCTCATCGCCTATTGACTTTATCAATCCTTCAATACAGTTAGATGACGCTGATCATGGACAACGAGAAGTTGAGAAAGCACTCAAGTTCAAGGATCAAATTTGTGACATTTAGAAACAATTGCAGGAGATGTTATAGCAAGCTAATGCGAAAGCTAAGGCCCGACATGACAAGCATCACATTCCTCATTCCTTTTAAGTTGGGGATTAGGTTTAGATACACCTCAAGAAATACCAATTCACTAGTCCATACAAGAATCTAATTTCTTTGCATTATGGTCCATACATTGTTCTTGAGAAGACTGGAGAAAATGATTTCAAGTTTGAAATTTGTTCATACCTACATATACATCTAGTCTTTAATGTGGATCTACTTCAACCATACCATGCACCGTTTCTAGAAAAAATAGACTTGCGGAAAATAGAACCTGAATATATACATCCAGACATTCAGGAGCCTCTTCCTTGTGACACAATCATGGGATGAAGAGTACGCCATATAAGGATGCAAGCAATTCCCTTGTTTCAGGTAGCTAAAGCAAGGCAACTCCCATCCCAGGGAAAGTGGAATTCTGTTGATGAATTGACCAAGAAGTTTTCTCATCTTCCTGAGCAAGAAATGGGGACCATTGCTTCTTAAGGAGGTAGGAATGATCCATATAGGAAGTTGATTGGCTTGTTCGACTAGCTGGCCTAGTCATAGTCGACTTCTCACATCACCTGTCGAAGACGACGACTAAAAACTACCAGAACCTCCAACAACATAAATCGTTGATACCTACAACTCCATCATGCTCCGTCGATACCAACCATTGCACACCGACAATACCAACTTCGATGTATTGTCACTCTATCTACCAGTCATCTATGACGGTTTCACTTCTCCGATCGTTACAACTTGTCTTATAACTGAACATAACAGGAAGGCACCCAAGCCACTACTACTTGAGAAGGTCACCATTGAGCTAATATCATGGATCCACACACTAAGTAACTCTCTCTTTCCAATTCAATCACTAAGGATAATACTCAGCCCCTCAACTTGAGAATCACAACTAGGATTTCTTCCCTGAGATTTTCCCCCTCTCCACCTACTTACTCCTCCACCCCACTACCGAGTGAAATGGTAATCCCTTCACCTAATAGGTCCCTTAGGAAATTTCCATTCACCATCAAGATTTATGTGTAGGTACAGGACAAAGACAAGCAGTGGACACAGAGGAACTATACCACACCCATGATTAGCTCAAATATTAGTTTTGAGAAGCCACAACTCAATCCCTCACCACATACTTACTCCCCCACCCCACTACTAGGTGCAATGATAACCCCTTCACCTACTAGGTCCCTCAAGACATCCCTATTCACCATCAGAATTTATGTGTAGGTCCAGGACATAGACAAGCGGTGGACACGAAGGAACTATACTGGAGTTGTTCATGATTACTTCAAACACAACACAATATCCTTGTGCTCCAAGAACACAATTCACACACATAATAGAGTATAGATGGGTTCCCAAGATCACAAGCTTACCCAAATCTCAACAAGGATGGCATGAACAACTCGCCTTCCCTCAATTAATGAAGAAATGAATAATCAAGAATTCCCCCCCAATGCAAAAAAATTCAAATTCCTTTCATAGAAACTTCAATTTCATTGTCATGGCTAACTTAGGTTCACTGGTAAGAAACTCAATTTCACTGAGGACTTTACCAAAACACTGGATGACCATTCAAGTTCTCATGAGAGAAACTCAAATTCACTAATGCTAATTAAAATCCATTGGAAAAACACTCCCAGTCACTGGGGATAAATTGAATTTACTAAGGCTGACACAAGCCTCCCCAAAATCACTCCCATGCACCAAAGACAACTCGAATTTCACCTACCGACTCAAATTTTCTTAAAATCAATCCCATGCACTAGAGACAACTCGAATTTCACCTACCGACTCAAATTTTCTTAAAATCAATCCCATGCACTTTGAATTGATCCAATATTACTCTAATTGATTGAGGATAACTTGAATGAGACTCAAAGCCTCTTTAACTAACTGAAGTAAACTCAAATCCCCCCAAATCACTCCAAACGGCTAAAGGTATCTTGAGTCCTCCCTAAATTTGCTATGATTAACTAAATACAACTTGGATAGGGAATATTCACATCATGCATGGTTCATGGTTGCATGGCTGCATGAGTGCATGGATGTATGGATGCGTGCAAATCATCAATTAGGTGTAACAGGACCTCAATAGTCCAATAAAATCAAAATTAGGAAAAACAAGTATTATTAGGAAGAGCAACAACTCCTAACCTCCCCAACCCCCTCGCATGTGGAATCCAAGAACCCCTATCTACATTTGTTGTCAATGTTGAGATATTGTTTAATTATAGCTAAATAATAATAATGTCCATAGTCCATAATCACGACACCTAATGCCACCATAATAATCAAATAACAGCATTATATATGCTCGAGGCTTATCATCAGGGCATTACATTCCCTCCCCCTTAAAACAATGCATCATCCTTGATGCATATTTACTCATACTTGCATTTACAAAAGGATAACATATTTTGTTCTCAAGTAATACATGCATGCCCATACATTCCTCGAAAAGATAACATTTTTCTAACTCTCACAGGCATGCCCATACATGCCTAAAAAAGATAACATCTTTCTAACCACAATACTTCCCACTAACACCTCTTTTCATGTCCATCTCCACAAACTATGGGATGTGAATCCTATCATCATCCCATTTCCTAACTTCTTGCATGAGAACCAGGACTAGTAGAGTGGACTCAAGGAAGAAAGGGTCAATCTTCAATCCTCATTACGAGGTTTCCAAGCCTCATTGCAAGGCCTTTAAACCTCATTACGAGGCCTTCAATCTTCAACAAAGATGTATTCACCTGAAAATCATATTTCAATCACTCATATGATTAACATAA
>LPNX010024124.1:0-29599 GCA_001517045.1 Pseudotsuga menziesii | reverse complement strand
TATATATTGTTCAACAAGATAAATACAACACATCTTCATGAATAAATTCTAATTAATCACATGAAATACTCCCAAGGTACATGAAATAAATTCCATGAAATAACAACATGAAATATATTCCTTCTTAAACCATTTCACTCTACTTCACCTATGATACATGAAGTACACCAAAGGTACATGAAATCAAACACTTGGAATGCATCTACCCTAAACAAATTCTAATCATTTCAAATTTAAATTCAATAATGCAATATGTACATTCTCTAAGTTACTTGAGATGCATGAAGGATTCATGATTTGCATTATATACATACTCTACCAAGATACATGAGATGCATTATTCATGTTTCCAATCAGTCATGCACATGAAATGCACCAAGTAATTCAACCAATGTCATGAAGTGCATCATGTATAGAAACCAATGTCATGAAGTGCATCGAGTATCTCAACCAAGATCATGAAGTGCATCAAGTATACCAACCAATATGAAGTGCATCAAGTAGCTCAACTAAGGTCATAAAGTGCATCAAGTATCTCAACCAAGCTCATGAGTGCATCAAACATCTCAACCAATATGAAGTGCATCAAGTATACTAACCAATATGAAGTGCATCAAGTGTCTCAACCAAGGTCATGAAGTGCATAAGTATCTCAACTAATATGAAGTGCATCAAGTATATCAACCAATATGAAGTGCATCAAGTGTATCAACCAAGGTCACGAAGTGCATCAAGTATCATTTCTTCATGAAATGCATTCTAGTCAATCAATCCCATGCATATACTTTTACCAACAATTACATGGAACACTATCAATATTCTTTTGCAACAAGATACATGAGATATTACTATGGTACTCTAGAAGGATGCCTTTCAACAAAGATCACAAAGATACTTCTCTAACAAATATAACCGCTCTAACAAGATCATCAGGATATTTTTGTAACAAATATCGTAAAGAAGTTTTTCTAAAAAAGATCGTAAAGAATCACAAGGGAAAACTTCATGCACTTTAAAGACACATGTAATAAAACTTATAAGCAACAATCCAAAATTAGAAATCCAATATCAAATTAAATATACAATTACCAATGCACCTTTTATTTACCATGCAATGACTAATGCCATGATTGATAATGCATTTTCCAGTTCTTTCTAATGCATGCCCTTCCAATGCATATAGTATTCAGTCATTGTGCAATTGTCCAATCATAATATTACATAGTTATTATTTAAGTACCCGTAAATGAATGGTATCACAAGAATCATTTCAATATTGATTAATTCAATGCATACTCAAGCAAAAATTTTAGGATCATCCTAAACCTATGATTGCAATCAATGTAAAGAGATTACAGCTTTGCCCCTCATTTCCTGAATTACTCAATACATTATGCATGCACATTCATACCTAATGCATATGCATAACCAACACACAATATGTAAGCATAATCCTTGTAATTACCAATCAGTAATTATGTCATGCATGTTGAAAAAGTACCAAGGAAATGTTGTTCACCTTGTGATGCCTTGGGGTGGACAAGGCCATTAAAATGTGGTCCCTAGTACTTTATAAAGAGGGATGCAATTTATTTTTAATAAAGTCACTTTATAAAATGGTTTGAGGTTATAAAATTAAATTGACTTAATGAGACTTTAAGTGAAAAATTAATTAAAAAGGGCACTTACGTATTTGAATGAAAAATTGTTTTATTTTCATTTAATGTGGCATTAATGAGAAAATATTGTGGGCCCTATATATCATATAATCAACTTTTAATCATACCCATTGATTTGATGGAGGTGGTTACCTCAAACAAAACTAGGGAAATGCATTGAGAATACATTCATTGTTATCCATGAGTTTTGGAGAACAAGAGAGAAAGAAGAGAAATTGACTCTCATAGAGAGAGAGGCAAAACCCTTGCACAAAAATCGAGAGAGATGACTATGAGCACAAACTCCAAGGTGAAGGGCACGATTTTTTATGCACCATACAACAACAATAAATAACACAAAATCCGAGCCAGGCCATACTGTACAAGACTGTATAGTAGCAAACAATTCTAGGTTGGATGTACAGTACTAGACCGTGCAGCAACACGAATTACGAGGTGGTGAACAACATTTAATGTTGTTAGTAAAGCACAAATTTTGAGACAATGTACTATTTCATTAGTGCTTTCACAGCTCATGTTTTTAAACCAAAGGAAACCCCGTGTGAAAATGGGCTGAACTACCCAGCCTGAAACGTCGATAATTTTACATTTTTCACACGGGGTTTCCTTTGGTTAAAAAACAATGTAGTATTGTTTTTGCACAGAAATCAAGTAAGAAGTTAGGGAAAAAATTGTGTTGAGTTTGTATGCTTTTCTAGGATGCACATACGAGGTCGTACAACAATTTTGTGGGCTCGTATTTCAAGGAGAAAGACTTAAAGGCTCAACAAGCCATATAGAGGTTGTTTGGAACACATTTCTAGAAGAAATTGGTTACGATAAGTATTGATGTAATTTTTGAAAATGTGTCTTTGAAGAAATAAAGATATCTCTCTTTGAACATGTTTTCCCTTCGGGGTTTTATCCTAGACCATTTTGGTAGAAAATTATTGAGTCAAGTTTATGTGTGTGTGGTTGTCATAAAATTTCTAAGTTTGAATGTGTCATCATCATAAATTTTTGAGTTGTTAAAAAGTTGAAAAATTTCCATGTGTTTCAAGAAAAAGTCATTTTTCATGTATGTAATGTGATTTTACATGTGTAGGGTTTGGGCATTAAACTTCGCATGAAAAAACAAACTTGAAACCAGGTTGGGAATGCAAAAAAAATTAATTCACAATGCTTAATTGTTTACCAATTAATTCAATATATACTAAGAGAGGCAATGCACATTGGAAAAGCATCGACCAATCAAGTCACTAAACAATAAAAGAGGCAATGCACATTAAACAAGGATCGACCATTCAGATTACTAGACAGTAAAAGAGGAAATGCAAGGTGAATGTGCATCGACCAATCTATCTAATGAAAATTAGATATGCAAAGCAACATACTTACCACCGATCAATCTACTGATCAATAACTATGCAATATTAATTAATTCTAAAGCATACAATAAACTGATCTTTAATCTCTTAACTTCTAAAATTAAAATGTAGGATACAACCGAATTGATCTTTGAAGTGAGGATTTTGAATCTTCCATTAACATAAGGTGGGTTGAATTTATTTCACAAAGCACATTTATAATCTCCAAGTGCACATAAATAAAAGGTTTATAACTCTGTATAAGGCCCAACAACCGCAGTGTTGGAACCTATTTAATCTTTGATACTACTTTGTAATATACCTGACCCTAAACACATTATTAGGGTATGAATACTTCCAGGATTCTAAATAGGAGGACTCATTATAAGTTAAGCACAAAGAAATATTGTTATTTTAATGTTTAGACTAACATTTAAAAAGCCGAACTAATTAAAACATTCACCCCCCTACAAGGAAGACAACCCTTCCAATGCAACAACTCCCCATTCTACATGTAATGACACATTAATACATTTAGACGAGAACATATTTACATATTTACTAAATTTCATCACACTTATGCACAACTTCCCATATCCACTTCACCATATATTAAATCAGATTTACATCCATTCATAAAGACTCCACTTACAATAGTATACAATCAACATTCCAACATTTCAAGAGGCAACATTACAACACATAAATATACAAAATTTATAATAATAAATCTCAGTCATCAAATCCCCATCAAATATGACATGTAACAGCCATATATGACCATATGGTTTGTCCAAATATCAATTCCTCTAATGATCTTCAATACATAAGCAATCTAGCTTTTAGTACCATAAGTTTATCAACATCATTTACAATTCATTATAGCAGATTTATAACACTAATATAATTCAAAATTTACCACTTAAATAACAACCAATAATACCATAGAATATCTGATCCAATATAGCCATACATGACCATATGGATTGTCCAAAAATCATATACTAACAACTACCATAGATCATACAATCTAGCATCTAACTGGAATAGCATATTGACATACCTATTCTGTGAGATTCCAATTTGACAACCTCAAATTTTAAACATGAACATATAAATCATTATGTAGCATAATATAACAAATATATATTAGACTCCATTGGTTCATGTGCATCAATAACATAGTACATAAAAGACAAGAATACTTATCTTTAATATATGGTGCAACTAGCATCAACAGGTCAACGTTCCTCCCAACCTTAGACATTGTCAATCCAATACTACTTGACCAGGTCACCCATGAGCTGAGGTCATGGATCTACATTCTAAGGAACTCTCTCTTTCCAATTCGATCTATAATGATAATTCTTAGCTACCTAAGAGTCACAACTAGTATTTCTTCCATGTGATATTCACCCTTTGCACCTACTTACTGCTCCACCCCACTACCAGGTGAAATGTTAATCCCTTCACCTTCTAGGTCTCTCAGGACATTTCTATTCACCATCAAGATTTATGTGTAGGTCCAGGATAGAGAAAATGAACTATACTGCACCCAATATTATCTCAAATATTAGTTTTGAGAATCCACAACTCAATCCCTCATCACATACTTAATCCTCCACCCCAATACTAGGTGTAATGGTAATCCATTTACCTCTTAGGTCCCTCAGGACATCGCCATTCACCATCAATATTTATGTGCAAGTCCAGGAAAGAGGCCAGTAGTGGAAACATAAGAACTATATCATAATTTTTCATGATTACTTAAAACACGACACAATATCCCTATGCTCCAAGCACACAATTCACACACATAGCAGAGTATACATGGGTTCCCAAGCTCACAAGCTTACCCATCTCTCAGCAAGGATGGCATGAACAACTCCCCTCCCCTCAATGAATGAAGGAATTAATAATCTATATTTATCCCCCAATGGACAACAATTCAAACTCCTTTATAGAAAATTTGAATTCACTGGCATGGCTAACTTAGGTTCATTGGTAAGTAACTCAAATTCATGGAGGGATTTACCAAAACATTGGATGACCATTTCAGTTGTCATGAGAGCAACTCAAATTCAGTAAGGATAACTTGAATCCACTAAAAAAACTATCCCAGTCACTGTGGATAACTCGAATTTATGAAGGTTGAGTCAAACCTCCCCAAAGTCACTCCCATGCACTAGAGACAACTCGAATTTCACCTATTGACTCAAATTTCCTTAAAATCAATCCCATGCACTTAGAATTGATCCAAGTTTACTCTAATTGACTGAGGATAACTCGAATTAGACTCAAATCCCCTTTAACTAAGTGAAGACAACTCAAATCCCCCCAAATCACTCCAAATGACTGAAGGGAACTTGAATCCTCCCTAAATTTGATCTGATCAACTGAAGATAATTTGGATAGGGAGTATTATCATCATGCATGGTGCATGTATGCATGGTTGCATGGTTTGCATGGTTGCATGGGTTCATGGGTGCATGTGGATGGTTGCATGGTGCATGTGCATGGATTCTTACAAAGCATCAATTAGGTGTAATAATACCTCCGTAGTCTAGTAAAATCAAAATTAGGAAACAAAAAATATTGTTAGGAATAACAACAACTCCTAACCTCCCCAACCCCCTCACATGTGGAATCCAATACCCCTAAGACACATTTGTTGTCCATGTTGAGATATTATTTAATTATAGGTAAATAATAATGTCCATAGTCGCAGCACCTAATACTACTGTAATAATCAAATAACAACATTACATATGTTTGGGGCTTACCTTTGGGGCATTGCATCCTTATAAACCACCTATATCTTAACTATTATAAATATGGAATTATTCACAACACACTCAATTAGACGTATTTATGTGGAACAAAATACCAATCATCATTACATGCCATTGTTGGGTTGTGGATTAGTAGATCGGACAAGGCACCGCCATGCAAACATCTTTGGTTCAAACCACAACATGTGTAGAGCCCCTTGTGTGTGAGAGGAAAGGTGCTTGACCTTTGAGAGTAAAAAGTATTTAACAAATGTCTGACAAGACAAACTGGTTTAAAGAGGCCTTAATAGTATACTTTGTCCTTGGTAAGGATTTCCATTATTAAAGGAATCACATACACAACTAACAGTGAACAAGGATGATATCACACCAATCTAGGGACATGCACCCCATAGTCGACTTTGAGATTGAGGTCCTAGCTAGGGAGAATCAATCGCTTGTAATAATTTAGGTTTATAACCCTTACCTCCTGATTAATCAAGTGTTTTTCCAATTTCCTAAGTCCAAAACGTCATTAGGTGATATTGTAAATAAATGGAAAGTCCTAATTACAATTTTTTAATCTAATCTTTGTATTTTCTTAGTACCATACATATTGGATTTTCTATATAATTGAGTTTTGTGTTTTGGGGGACATTTATATCAATTCATTTTGATACATCATCTACTAAGTGTTGGCAGGCGGTTTTGGTGAGAAAAAGGAAGCAAGGTGCACAAGACCGAGGATGATGCGCAAGACCAAGGATGGTGCACAAGGCGAAAAAGTCGACAAAGAGTTGGCTTGATCATATTTTTGTATTTTTTGTAGTTTTTGGTTTGAATTAGTTAGAGAGTCGGTTAAAGTGGACCATCTTGTAAAAGGAACAAGACTATATATAGAAGTAGGAATGTAGTAGGAGGGTATCAATAGATGGATGGTTTTGGAGATATACAGAGCATGATTGCATGTGTGGTGATCTTCTTGACCTCTGTGAAAGATCGATCCATGTGTTGTTCTTTTTTGCTACTGTGAGGATGATTTCCGAGAACTTGTTTTGATGCGAAGAGTAATATGCCATGACCGGATGTTGATGAAACACTTTGTCTTGCGTCTTTCTTCTTTTTCTGTGTTAAATGATGCGATCTGGATGAGTCAATGCTGCAATATGTTTGTTATTTCTGAATGATGTGATGTCTCTATGTTCTGAATGATATCATGATAATGGATCTATTCATGAGTAAACATAATGTTGCGATCTAATGTACTGATGCGATCTATATGGTTTATGATATGAATAAGTGATAGTGAAACCTATGCATGGATCTCTGAGTAATGTGGTGATATCTAGATGCACAAAAACCCTCCTTCTTACTACGGAAACGTGGTCCCCACAGTTCCTCGTCAAATATCTTGGGTGAGACTTCATCTGCTTCGCAAGTGTCGCTGGATAGGGTAAAACTTGTCTGGGTCAATGCTTAGGGAGATTGCTGAGTTAGGGGTGTCGACAGAGTTTGAACCCCTGTCGACAAATCTGTGTTAACAAATGGTTTCGTTGCCAGAACCATAGTACAAGGAGAAGGAGGATATGTTGTGGCATTCGACGAGACCGAATATTCATGATTGGTTGGACCAGAAGGATTGAGAATTTACAACGGAAGAGAATCCAAGTTCCTGATTAATGACAGAAAAGTGGTTGGGAAGGCATATATATTATGATATCCATGAGTATTTCTTTGTCGAGTTTCTGATTATATTGTACAAGTGGTTGGAACCTGCACAATTGACCTACCAAAATACAAATTTTTAAGGAGGAGAACGTACTTGCTGGACTCCGGAGCTGATCCAGCAGTTGAAGACGGTAGAAAATAAAGTGTTTAGGGTTGTTGAAGTGTGGCTCGAAAACATCTTGGAAGGATAAATTACTGAGTTCGTGGTCGACACAGTCAAGTATTTTAGTGACACGGAAAGGTAAGTCTTCAAAGGGCCAAGAGGTAGGTTTATGTTATCTTTGCAATTGTGGATCAAAATGCTTATCTGTGAGAAGGGAATATTGAATATGAACTTCGATAAGTAGAGATATGGTGTGTGGAGGTTGCGGGTACTGTGGAGATGAGGGTTGGATGGAATGCTACGGGATAGATGGATGGGAGTTACAATGAACCTGTGAGGGAAGTCAAGGAAGAGTGTGGTATTATAAAAAGTGGGATAAGGTTTCAGAAAGAGAAGAGTCAGAGGACTGAGGAGAGTCCTACTACGACCGAAACAAGAAGCTATGAGATAATATCACAAGGGACTAAGTGACCTTACAATGAAGAAGAAGAATACCAAGATAGACCTGAGCCCAAGGAAACACCAACCCCGAGAAAAAACATACCTACACCTCCGTGCACTACGATGCACTGACGAAGAAATACCAGGTAGACACCAAATTGTTCGACGTGTCATCAACCGACTAATACTAGCAGATCAACGAACGTAGGAAGAAGGCCTAGGATGGTGGGAGATGATGTAAAGTTACCTTTTTTTCATGGGAACGAGACCGAGGATCCCGAACAATATTGGTTTCTATGCGAAGCAGTATAAATTGTAAAGAAAGTCCTAGATGAGGATACGAAGAAGGGTTAATTGGCGACAACTTTTCGAGGTCGCACATTGGACTGGTACATGAAGTTTATGTAATTTCCCATAGGGAACCCAATGAATACTCTAGCATAAATTAGAACTGGATTGATTGAAGAATTTAGGAAACCCAAATATGAGTCGCAATATATCACAAAACTTCCAAATGAATCAGTCTGGAATTTCGATCAACGATTTAAGATGTTAATGGAAAAATTCAATTTCAGAATGAGCGATGTACAACAAAAAGAATGGTTCATTGCTACGCTAGTACCACATACCAGAATGCCATTAATGCAGTAGAATACTGTGACACAGAGCGAGGCTTTGGAGATCGCAATGAAGTTGGAAGCTTCACTTGTTGGTGAAACTGGAGTTGACATGAACCAAATCCAATCCCAATTGGAAAATATGACGATCCAATTGTAAGATGTCGAGAAGGGAAGGGAGCATCATGAGGAATTATGGTGTACTCGATGTCACATATAGGTACATCATAAGGACTAATTCCTGGATTTCTGAAATTACTTACTGTCAAGAGCTCCAAATCCTCTAAGTCAAGGTGGCTTTCCATGGTGTCACATCTGTCAAGTTGATGGACATCGACATGAAGACTATTTGTATCTTCAAAAGATGGCATCCAAGCCTACGAATTTGTATTGTACGCTTTGTCGATCTGTTGGTCACGAAGACAAGGAATGTCGAGCATATGATTTTATGCAAGATAGGATGATGGATACCTACTACATGAAGGGCAAAGAACAACGGTCAGTGGAGAGACTGCCACCGCAGCAGCCACCACAAGGGGTTCAGCCACAACCGCAGTTTGTACCAAACCCGCAACCGCAGTTTGTACCACCACCACAGTTCGCTCTGAAACAACTGCAATATAACAAGATGTAGTATGCTCCGCAACTACCGTAGTATACTCAACCGCAGTATGTTCAACCACAGTTGAATCCCCCGCAACAACAATAGTTTAATCAAGCGCAGTATCAACAACAAGGAGGATTTTGAGGAGGACAAAATGAAGGTTTTGGTCGAGGAGGAGAATGAGATCGTGGACCTGTGCAGTGCTACAATTACGGAGTATTCAGGAATTATCAATGAGATTGTCCAAACCCGCAGTCACAATGTACCTATTGTATCCCTCTAGATCACACGGTTGAAGATTGTCCGCAAATGGTTGCAAAGAGGCAAGCGAAGAATGTTCTGTCACTGCATAACCAGAATCAGAATGTGAATCAGAATTCAAACCAACCGGTGAATCCACCACCAAACTAGAACCAAGTATCAATGGTTGGGAATATCACATCGAAACCTAGGACTCAACCTAATGGCATTGGAATCATCACTCGTGGAGGTGCGACAACAGGAGATGATGGTCCAATCCCACAAGTTCGATTGATCAGTCAAAAAAAGGTGTAGTTTGATGTTGAAACCGAGAAGGATACATTCTTTGAAGCACATGATACCATGAGAAGAGATCTGGGTAAGTTGCCTATTTACGAAATGCCATATGTTTTTTTATTCAACACTGGTAGCAGGATCATCACGGAAGCATGGTACACTGGAGAGTTTCTTTGAATGTTGTCTATCACTGGAAAAATATCCTGAGGCACTAGCTGAGGTCACAAGTCTACTATATCTACGAGAGAAGGGTCGACAGGATTCTACTGTGAATTCCCTGCATAAGAAGAAAACTAGAAAGGAGATGAGAATGAATTTCTAGGTTGGGGATTACAATGTGGATTCAATTATTCTGGATCTGGGCTCATACATCAACATTTTGACAAAGAAAACATGGGAAAATATGGGGAAACCACAGTTGGTTTGGTCCCCTATGCAACTGTGACTGGACAATCAGGCTAGGGTATCACCGATTGGACGAGTACCACACTTAATGGTGGAAGTTGAAGGAATGCAGACATATGAAGATTTCGATGTTATCAATATTTTCGATGAAGGAATCTCGTATCCTGCACTATTGGGGATCGGATGGGCTAACGATAGTTTGGAAAACCGCGATATGAAGCGCGTGATGACTTTCGATAACCGCGATATCAGAGTCATAGCCCCAATGGATCCAAGTGAAGGAAGAAGGTATGTAGAACCAGTAAAGGAATAAGTTGTAGGAGGATGGGACCATGCATACAACATTTTAGAGGATTATATTCATCCCACTACAGACAGAGAGATAGGCTGATGAAGCTCTAGCTCTGCATCATCGGATTCTGACGGTGCGCTGGAAAATTGGCAGAATCAGATACATGAGGTATCAATTCGAAGGTGTGGAAGAATCACTCAGTCACTACGTCTAGTTGCAACGGAGGTTATCCAGTTACCAACATATGAAGGATTGCTTGATTTTCTTGAATTTCTTGCTAACTTTGAAGACCTATTCTCAGAACCACAAAGGCTAATGGCGTTGGACGGGGCATTGGAGGCCACTCTAGCACGTTGGTGGGAAACACACAAGAAATTGATCAGTGGGTGGTCGTTGTGCCGCAGGTTGATGGATGTTCGGTTCGATGAAGAAGAGAAGTATCAAGTCAATAAGTATGATGGGAGAAATGATCCCAGTGATCATTTGATGGCATGTCAGGCCATGTGGGTGTCACAACAGAAGGATGAGTGTGTACATAATTTTGTGCACACGTTGGATGAAATGTCGCGGCATTGGTATGTCTAGAGCTCACAACATGGGAGGATCTGTCGATATGTTTCAGTCACACCTTCAGTTTTGTAGATGCTGATCCAGTGATTCATAGTGCACTACAACATATCCACGATGTTGTTTTGGAGATAGTTCGAGTCGTATATACTACGGATTCGTAGGAAGTGCCAATGATACATTCGATAATGGAGTGTTACAACGTAACATGAGGTCCTAAGGATGGAGATGACCCAAGGAACATCAACATTCTAGAATCAGAAGGAAGTCAAAATATCGGGTACCAGAGATGCTGACAGACAAAATTCACCAACCATTGAAGATTCAGAAGGTCAACATTGGGACACATGAGGAACCAAAGTTTTCCAACATAGGAGATTATTGGGATGACGAAACTATGGCGAAGATCACCAATCTATTGCCTGAGTTTCAAGACTTGTTCCTGACCAAGTTTTATGAAATGAAAGGGATCCTAGGAGATTCGGGAGAAATGAAAGTCCCACTCAAGCCAAATGTGAAGCCAGTGAAGCAACGACCATATCGTATGAGCCTGTGATACAAGGAGAGAGTGAAGGCTGAACCTGACAGAATGTTGGATACATGAATCATAGAACCAATCGAATAATCAGAGTGGATCAGTGCAATGGTCATGAAATATAATAAGACGGTTGAGGTCTGGATCTGTGTTGATCTCATAAATCTTAACGATACATGCCTTCATGATCCGTTCCCGACACCGTTTACTGACGAAGTATTGGAAGGAGTAGGTGGTCAAGAGATCTATTCATTAACGAATGGATTTTCTAGCTATCATTGGATTAACATTGTGAAGGAGGATCAACATAAGATGACTTTCGTGACTGAATGGGGATGCCTTCAGTACACACTGATGTCATTTGGACTCAAGAATGCAACTGCGATATTTTCCAGGATCGTATACATGGATGATTGAACAATGTATGGGTTGGTAAAGGATCATCTTGTAAATATGGGACTGATGATGGAGCGGTGTCGACAACATCAGATCGCATTCAATTAGATGAAATGCATATTCTACGCGTCGTTGGAGATTTTTTTTGGGCACGTTGTCTGTAAAGAAGGGATGTTGGTTTATCTAGCCAAGATTGCGCTCCATTAGAGGAAATTTGGGGTCTAAAATGGGCCTTATTAGAAAACACGCCAACAATAAGTTCTTGTGAGTTGGAATTCAACAACCAATAGAATTCCAATAAAATAAGTCAACCATAATGGTTGAATTGACATGTTTGTCATAAAAAACTACTTTTTGTGTTCGTATTTTAGACATATCTCCATGTATTTTTACTCAAATTTTGATCGAGAGAGCTCGTTAGATGCGTAATTTGATTCCACATCCAACGAGTACCCACACTGCATACTTTTGACGGACCCCACTACCCCAAAAACAAGACATACCCGAAACAACGTGATGATGACATCATCATCACATTTTTTCCAGGTATTTCTTGTTTTTGGGGTACTGGGGTTCGTCAAATATATGCAGTGTGGTACTCAATGGATG
Source organism: Pseudotsuga menziesii (assembly GCA_001517045.1). NCBI lineage: Eukaryota > Viridiplantae > Streptophyta > Pinopsida > Pinales > Pinaceae > Pseudotsuga > Pseudotsuga menziesii. Next base: position 16,969 of record LPNX010024124.1, on the reverse strand, counting down.
CAGAATAAAATTCCGCATCCAATGGACTCTCCCGATCAAAATTTGAGTAAAAACACAGGGAGATATGTCGAAAATACGAACACAAAAAGTAGTTTTTTTTTTTTGCTCCAAAATTAATAAATATTATTTTATTATTTTAACTATTATTTGATTATTTCCCTTAGGAGGCCCATTTTGGACCTGAAAATTCCTCTAATGATTGTTAAATTTCCCCCACTGATGAGTTTGAAGCATCTCGGAGCGACATTAGGACATATGGGATATTATCAGAAGTTCATAAGAGGATATCCTGCAATCACAACACCGATGGAGAAGTTACTCAAGAAATATGCACAGTTCAAATGGAGTCCCGAGTGTCAAGGGAGTCTCGACACTTTAAAGAAGAATATAGCCATTGCACTAATATTGGTTTTTCTCGATTGGACAAAGGAATTCCATGGCCATGTCAGTGCGTCATCAATTGCGTTAGGAGTAGTGTTGGCACAACCAGGTGAAGGGGATATTGATCATTCGATTTCTTTTTCCAGTCGGAAGTTTTCATATGCAGAGAAGAATTATACAATGACTGAGAGAAAACGGTTGGCAATAGTATATGCATTACAGAAGTTCTGCCACTACCTGTTAGGGGGACATTTCAATATGTTCACTACTAATTCTGCATTGAAATACCCAGTGAATAAGCCTGTGTTGGGGGGGAAGATATGTTGTTGGCTACTACTCTTCCAAGAGTTTGATTTTGAAATCATTGTGAATTCAGGTCACATAAATGCAAGACCTGACCATTTGTCGCAAATTGAGACAGGAGAAGAACCAACCAACATCGAGGATGGGCTCTCTGATGCGCAGCTATTCAAGGTTGGAATGGTCGATGATGATTATGAGAAAATAATTCATCTTTTGGTGATAAGAAAAGCACCAGATGATTTCACCACAAATAAGAAAAAATAAGTCGTTGTTCGGGCTGCGGAATTTCAGTTGGTTGCTGGAGAACTCTATAAGATGGGACCCGATGAGATTCTATGTCGATATGTATTACCGCATGAACAAGAAAGGATATTGGTGGAAGCAAATGATGGCATTGCAGGAGGAAACTATGGAGGTTGCACAAAAACTAGGAAGATACTTCGCGCAGGTCTCTGGTGGCCAACTGTGCATAATGATGGGGTGGATTATGCGAGGACCTGCGATGTTTTCCAAAGAATGGGGAAGCCGTCATGAAGGGATGAGATGCCCTAAGTACATCAAGTAATGATGCAACCTTTTGATAAATGGGAAGTGGATTTTGTGGGACCCATAAAACCACTAGGAAAAAGTATAGGTGCATGATATATCATCATAGCAACATATTATTTGACAAGATGGGCGGAAGCCACACCAATGGAAGATTGCACTGCTGTGCCTTTGACAAGGCTTCTATTTGACAATGTTGTCACTCAATTTGGTTGTATGAAGATATTGATGAGTGATCAGGGGAGTCATTTCATTTATTTCACTATCATTGCACTGACATAGGAGTTCCAGATTCAACACAAGAAGAGCACTCCTTATCGTTCGCAAGCTAATGGGACAGTCGAAGCATTCAATAAAGTATTGGAGCATGCACTCACAAAGGTAATGTAAGCTACGATGTTTGGTATTTGAGGATTCCGACAATCTTATGGGATTATCACACTACTTGCAAATGATTGACAGGGAAGACACCATTCAAGTTGGTGTATGGGAAGAAAGCAGTGATGCGAATGGAATATATTGTTCCAGGTTTGTGCATCGTAGAAACGATAGGGATGGATGGAAAAGGAGCGTTGGAAGAACACCTAACTCTGTTGGTGTAGCCAGAAGAAGATCGACTCATCGTCAGATTTCATTAACACATTGAGAAGGATCTCTAGAAATCCTAGCATGATCACCACATCAAAACCAAGCACTTCCAACAAGGAAATATGGTGCTGCTACATGACAGAGAGTTTGCAAAACATCAAGGTAAGTTGCAAATGAATTAGTTAGGTCCTTATGTAATCAATTTCATTACCGATGGAGGTGCGATACCGTTGCAATAGTTATATGGTGCGATGTTTCCTAAGTTAGTGAATGGAATCCAAATCAAGCCCTACTAGGAGGGCCTAGTGTGATGTGATTCTTGAGGCATCACACATTGGGGAAAAAAATGCACAAGGTGGTACTTAGGGGGGTGGCACACTATAAAATAGTGGTAGCGCAAGGAAAAATGTTGAGGTAGCAGCAAGGAAGTAGTGTGATGACGCTTGCATAGACGCGATCGGGTAAATCGGGTAATTAATGCAGCAATTAAACCATTTGAGTGGTAGTGCTGATGGACAAGACACACATTTATGGATAATCTAACCGTTAGATCGAGTGGATCGACAACAGATTCAGTTGATAAGTGGAGGATTTTCTCGTGATGATTGGAAATCCTTCACACAGCTGCTACTTGGCTATAAGAGTGGCGGGGTGTGGGTTGGATAAATCATTGTTTTTGTTTGAGCATAGTCTAGAGAGCATAAAGTGATAGTCAAGCGTGGTTGAGCGGATTGTAAGTAGTTGTGAGTGATTTAGAGTGTAGAGATGGCGCAGGTAATCGCGAGTGGAAGTACACATGACTCTCCACCCATTGATATACCTATTGTTGAAGAGGTGATAAGCATGCAAGCATAAGGTCCACAGATTACACGAAAAAATAGGGGGCCAATCATCCCAAGTCACCCTCATAGAAGAAGAGGACTACAAGGAATTCGAGTAGAGCCAAAGCGGAAGCATCGGTGCAGGCTAGGTCGTTAACAACTGGGGCAGAAGGCTCAATAGCAAGACAAGGGGTGACTTCTGCGAACATTCCTGGGTTTGTTCCCACATGTAAGCCATCGCAACCAGGCCCAAGATGAGGAAGAATCATTGGTACCCAATTCAGATGCTGACACTTCCAATGGGGATGTAATGCACATTCAATATAGTGCCTTGTTTGACGTGGATGAAGTATAGAAATCACGATTTGCTGGCCTACACAGAATGCACAACGAATCTGTTTGAGTCTTAAGACGGGAAATATAGTGACCCAGTGGTGTGCACCCCACAACAATGGGCAATGGGACTGCAAATGTCGGGGCTTTTAGGCCTCATACACATGCCACACTTTGGAAGGCTAGTGGAAGCCAATGCATGTGCGAAGCAGCTACTAGCATGTTTTCATGGCACCAATTTGTGGTTGGACACAAAGGTTCCAGTCATTGTGGATTTGATATAAAAAATTATTGGGTTTCCCATGCAAGGACTCGATCCGTCGTAGTACTTTTGCATCAAGGACAATGACAAGAGGTTGGCTTCCAAGTTGAAGAGGAAATATGGCTTGGATCGTGATAAATGAGCATCAATGATCAGGCAGTTTGTGTTGCAGCAAATATTTTGGCCATTAAGGTGGTGTGTAAGAACCGCCCCAATTAGTGTACATCCGGGGTGATCACATGCGCAGAGTAGTGCATCGAGGGCATATAGATGAACTCATCATTATTCTTTCTCAACTAGTTAATGGAAGATGTGATGCTGATGCAGAGGGTAAGTGGTCGTTTAATTACTCTTGGATGTTGATTTTGATTGATCTAGTAGCATGGATGGAGCCTGCAGACTATCAAGGCATGGATGTCGAGGTCGCTCGAGTCTGTAAGGGAGTGAGGTACCAAAACCTCTGGTATCTCAACGAGATGGATCGGTTGAAGGATTGTGCGATATATTTTTGGCTATATTTGGATGCGATGCAGGTCGCAGCTAAGAAGATTCCACGCTTATCTGAAGAAGCAGCGAAAAAATATAGGCAGGTCACGAGGTTTGCAATGGGCCTGCATGTGATTCACATACAAGAAAGAAGGGACCCAAAAAGGAAGTGGTAATCCACTTAATATAATTTAATTGATGAGGAGATGGATGTGATAGTGGACGATTGGCCTGCAGAGTGGAGAGCATCAATCAATGTTGAAGAGGTTTTGGATGCTGCAACAGGTCCTCCCGTCGATGCTCCGGTGGATCAAGCGTGGGTTCAGGAAAGAAAAAAATCATTAGAGGAAATTTCAACTCAAAATGGGCCTCCTAAGGAAAATTAATAAAATAATATTTATTAATTTTGGAGGAAGAAAAGAAAAAACTACTTTTTTGTTCGTATTTTCGACATATCTCCCTGTGTTTTTACTCAAATTTTGATCGGGAGAGCTGGTTGGATGCATAATTAAATTCCGCATCCAACGAGTATGCACTTGGCATACTTTTGATGGGCCCCTCTACGCCAAAAACAAGAAATACCTGAAAAAATGTGATGATGACATCATCATCATGTTTTTTCAGGTATTTCTTGTTTTTGGGGTAAAGGGGCCACTCAAAAGTATGCCGAGTGGGTACTTGTTGGATGCGGAATTTAGTTCTACATCCAACAAGCTCCCTCGATCAAAATTTGAGTAAAAACACAGGGAGATATGTCGAAAATACGAACAAAAAAGTAGTTTTTTTATGATACCTATCCTCAAATTTATATTAAAAAATTGTTTAAGAGGTGCTCCTTTTTTTAATTTTAAAGCATTTTGATTGGCTAATACATGATGACATGGAATTTGTATTCTTTTTGGAAGGCCCATTTTAAATTGAAATTTCCTCTAATGAGTCGCAGGAGGTATCTTCAAGGACTCTAACAGATTCAGAGATAGATCGACAATTTGAAGAAATGAGGACGAAGCACAGACAAGAACAAGGAGAAGCCAGTAGCACCACGTCGATGGAAGATGAGCAAGTAAACCACATCATAGAGACGATCACTACAAAAACCACTATAAGTGAAGCGCAGCTGAGGAAACAGTAGACCGAAGGATTTCAATAGGTAAAGACACAATTGCAGTCTTTAGTCAATGCCATTTTGGAGAAGCTTCCTGAAGCAAATTTGCTGCAGTGGACGGGCGAGTTAAGCACAGGAAAGAAGGTCTGGATTGTGCAGATTATGCCGTGGGTAGTGGAGACCCAGAGTGGGGATGTTAATGCCTCACTTCAACAATTTGAGACGATCACGTTAGATGTAAATGAATTACCCACGCACACTTTGGTGCGATTTCTAAAGTTAGCAAGTCAGGAGTTGGCCGACCGAGAACAAATTATCGACGATCACTTACTGAAGTCATAAGAGCAGGAAGAGTTGGAAAATCAGGATATAAAGTGCCTCAAGAAGGCAAAAGATGTACTGATTGTAGAAACAACGCAGCTTTGGTATGATAGGGCACGACTGGAGAAATCGGTTTCCTTCACCTGTTAAGAAGTCCTAGATATAATGGATGACATGGATATGGAGGCAAAAGCTCAGAGGCTAGGATAGGTCATTTCCAACTTAAGTGGAGACCTCGAAGATTTACAGGCACAAATGAATCTGAGCACGCCACCATAAATAGTTGCAGTGCGCAAAAAATCCATCGAAAATGCGACAACCCGACTCGAGGAAAGTGGGAAGGAATCCAAGTTGATCACAGATGCGACTATGCAGTTTTGGGGTAGCGTGGTCAAAGATGAGCAGTTGCAGCAGCTGAACACACAATTTCATGAAGCATAAGTGCAATTGGATGTGATGAGGACATCACTCAAAGTGATGCTCCTTGTCATACAAGTCATTGAAGCGACGAATTTTAAGGCATTACAACAACGCGTAACCAAGGTGAGAGAGTGTCAACAATGCCATACCACTTAGTTGGATGAGTTCCAGGATGTTGGTGAGCAATTAGCACTTCAGGCAGTAAACACACTTCAAGTAGTGCAAGAGAGTTGAAAAGAGGTGATTGCTAAGATTTTTGAACATCCATCTGAGAAGGATGCGGACGAATCCACGGGGATTGGCGACAAGGTGATGGCTTAAGTTGAGGAATTCAAGCAACAATATGAAGACTTCAAAATAAAAACAAATGAATATACTATTTCCAGTTGACATAGCTCGAGGGGGAGCCACAAGATTGTGTTGGGGGCCTGTTGGCAGACGGTTTTGGTGAGAGAAAGTAAGTAAGGTGCGCAAGTACGAGGATGATGTGCAAGACTGAGGATGATGCGCAAGACCAAGGATGGTGCACAAGGCGGAAAAGTCGACAAAGAGTCGTCTTGATAATAGTTTTGTATTTTTTGGCCATGATTTTGTAGTTATTGGTGTGAATTAGTTAGAGAGTCAGTTAAAGTGGACCATCTTGTAAAAGGAACAAGCCTATATATAGATGTAGGAATGTAGTAGGAGGGATATCGATAGATGTATGGTTTTGGAGATATACGGAGCATGATTTTATGTGTGATGATCTTCTTGATCTCTACGGAAGATCGATCCATGTGTTGTTCTTTGCCTTTACTGTGAGGATGATTTATGAGAACCTGTTTTGATGTGAATAGTAATATGACATGATCGGATGTTGATGAAACAGTTTGTCTTGTGTCTTTCTTCTTTTTTCGGTGTTAAATGATGTGATCTGGATGAATCAATGCTTAAATATGTCTATTATTTCTGAATGATGTGACATCTCTGTGTTATGAATGATATCATGCTAATTGATCTGTTCATGAGTAAACATAATGTTGTGATCTAATATACTAATGCAATTTAGATGGTTTATGATATGAATAAGTGATAGTGAAACCTATTCCTATATATCTGAGTAATGTGATGATAGCTAGATGCACAAAATCCTCCTTCTTAGTGTGGAAACATGGTTGCAAAAGTTCTCCCTCAAACATCTCAGGTGAGACTTCATCTGCTTCGCAAGTGTCACTAGATAGGGAAAAAACTGTCTGGGTCGGTCCTCAGGGAGATTGTAACACCCCGGTTTTGACCCCGTTGCATTAAAAGTACATGATGTATATATTGTAATGAATCGTGGTGTGGAGCTAAAGGAAAAAGCCCCACCATCAATTTAGTTGTGTTATGTTTCAGTGAATGGAATCGTTGCCGATGGTATATCGTGGTATACGACATATATTAAGTTTTGTCATCATGTAAATATGCATCTTTAATTAAATAACCCAACCAGCTATGTTCGCGGCAACTAAATTGAGAAGGGGCATGATTCTCATAAGGATAAGGGGGGGGGGGATGTCAAACCCTGAGCCATGAGGGAAAATCCATGTGTTACCACCCTGTTTGATTGCTCATCTTCCCTTGTCTTATCCCACTACCACTTTTAATCGGTCATAGATCAACCGATTTGAATTTAATGAATTAGTTTGCTACAAAATACATAAAAATATTTAAATTTTCAGGAAAGACAACATCTTCAAGATTATAATCCATGATTCCAAGGCACTAAAGACAAAATATCGAAAATATGCTCATGTATATACCATATAAGAGTCAATATATAAAAATGGCACAAAGTGTACTCTAGTATGGAATTTGGAATTACTTTGGACTTTGTGCAATACATATCTAGGATACTAGAACTAGAACAAAATACATAATCCATGAGGCCTATATAGTAAATGCTATATGTCCTGTAGAGTCCAAAAAACATCCTACACAGTCAACCACATAATAGTGACTAGTACTATAGTACTGACTACATAGTCAACTCTCACAATCATAGTATCATACATCATCAATGATCATCACCAAACTCAGCACCAATTGCACCACTGCTAGAACTAGAGCTAGAACGATAGAACTAGAAGAATACCATAAGGACTAGAAAAGGAATCATGATCTAGATTAGTCTCAGGCTCCTTAGGATCAAATTGATCTACTAATGAAGTAGTAGAAATAATTGAATGCTGACGTCGTTGACTACTATAAGTACGAGGTCCTGGTCGACTAGTGCCCTCCATGTCTGCTATCTTAGGACTTACACCTGTATGAACTGATGGGATCGACAATAGAGGATTTGCATCCAATGAAACCTCCAGCAAGTCCTCTAGCTCAACATCCAGGTAAACACCAAACTTTGGCTCTTGGGTCTCCAATACCTAATCTGAGGTTGGATCTATATCATCCAAGACAATGCGATCTGTATTAGGTCTTTGTTCATCAATTGGTTGTGCTCGAGTCAGAGGTTGTACTGCACAAATACTATATCATTTGACTGTTTTTTCTCTAAATGGTTTCTCTTATTTGTGTGAATTCGCTCAAACAAATACCAATTGCACTCACACCCAGAAGAGCTGTAGGTTTTAATCAGGACATGAATTGCAAACTTTTTCAATAGTTTAGTATGATAACCAAATACCTTCCACCATTGTGTTGCAAATGTGAAGAGTCAAGGTAGTTGATTCAACGAATTAGATTGTGAATTTGGCTAAGAATTGCAGTATTTACTGTTTAAAGTTTAAACTTTATAGTTTAAAAACATAAGTTAATCAAACAATGGAAATGTTTACCTGGTTGGTCCACCTCTCTTGAAATATTAGCCACATTTTTTCCAAAGGTACATGTGGCGGCGCTGAAAGAGTTGATTTATCGGTGTATCTCCAATTGGTCTGCCTCATTTGGGACCATGCACTCAAGGCAAGAATACAATCCATCTGATACCTCCCCAGTTGGATATTGATCAACATGATCTCTATAATGATAACTTGGGTTAAGAAAATACCTAGCTACATGTATAGGGAGATGGAGTTGATTGTTCCCTATCCTATCAATGATCTTCCAAATAGGCCCATACTTGGCCACTCTATCTTTGTATGATGCCTTTATCTGCTCCTTTTCTTGATCCATAGCTTCATAAATGTATCCCATGGCCAAATTTTCCCCATCAACCAACCACAACACCTTAACAAGTGGCTCAGTAATTGACACAACCTCTGCTTCTTTTTTCCGAAATGAAGAGCTTTTAATTATTTTCTTGGTGTCTTTTCCATCTTGTTTGCAGGCCCATTGGGATGAATTCCATTGATCACTTGAAAACATTTTCTCCAAATTTTGTGCTTGGGAAAGGAGAGATTGCAACATGAGGAAGTGAGTTGCAAATATAGTAATTGCAAGCCTAACAAGCTCCCTGCCATGTGTGTGTCTCCTCGTCAAGCTCAATACCCAACCATGGTTGTAGATTTTGGCATGCTCTATAGTGTCCTTGATCTAATCTTGTTTGCATATTCCCTCAAGCATGAGGTCTATGCAATGTGCCGCACATGGAGTCCAGAATATGGTTTTATGTTTTTCCTCTAACATCTTACCAACAAGAACATAGTTAGAGGCATTATCTGTGATGATTTGCATAACATTAGCTTCCCCCACCTCCTCAACAACCTCATCCACAAGACAAAATAACAGATTTGCATCTTTCACCTGATCAAATGCAGCATGTGATCTCAAAAACATGGTTCCTCATTGGCAAGAGACAAGAAATTTTATGCGGGTACGACCCTTCTGATCCAGTCCATCCATTTGGGATGATAGTGCATCCTGTTGTGGCCCATGACTGTTTGAATTCCTTCAGGTATTCATCTATGGACACTATCTCTTTTTGCAAAAGAGATATCCTTAAGTCACGCATACTAGGGCCTTTGAAGCCCTTAGTAGCAGCTATAACAACATCCCACATAGGTTGGTAATTAGAATAACGAGCACCGTTGAAGGGGAGATCAACATAATATCACCATATATCTATGTACTCATAGGCAAATTCTTTGTATTGCTTCTTCCAGTGGTCATATTAGGTGGGTTGAACTTGTGTTGGAGGCAACTAAGAAGCATTGGTACTAGCAAAGGATGTTAAATAGCTTTGAATGCTACCCTTATTTTTTCCCTTATCTTGTGTAGCATTCAAAGCTATTTTACATCCTCTGCTAGTGCTAATGCTTCTCAATTGCCTCCAACACAAGTTCAACCCACCTAAGATGACCACTGGAAGAAGCAATACAAAGAAGTTGCCCACGAGGAACCTTTTCTGTGAGCTTGGTATAGCTCTAGACATTTTATAGGTAGTTGGTGACATTTTGGTAGCAAGTGTAGAGATGGAATGATGGACCGAGGATGCGAGTAGCAGAGTACGAGGACCAGAGTTTTTGAGGTTCTCAAGTGCTCTATTCAATAGAGCACTTGTCCCAACTGGAGCTAGATGTTATCACATATATAGTAGCTGGGCCACCATATTCTATTTTTCAGATTTCAATACACTTTTCAGCTAAAACTGAAGACTATACTTTTCAATCTCATCCCTGGAATGATTTCATTTCTCTTTATCCTTCTTTGATTTTCAAATAACAAGTTATAATGGCTTCAATTTTCATTCACATTACTTACAAGCCATATTTGACTTGTTGTATCATTAACTGTAAAGAAAGCTCAATAGATTCGTTCAACAAGTCGTTGCATTGGATTTATGATTTTACTTAACACTTGTATAAATTGGTTAGAGTAGGTAGGACTTGAATAAGCCTCCCTTGGGCAGTAGTTTAGCCTTTTAGTCTTGCACCTTTTTGTCTCTTCCCTATGCTTTCTTTTCAAAGCTCTTAGTGTAGTCTTCAGTTTTAGCTGAAAAGTGTACTGAAATATGAAAAATAGTGGCCCGACTACTATATATGTGATAACATCTAGCTCCATCTGGGACAAGTGCTCTGTTGAATAGAGTGCTTGATAACCTTAGAATATCTGGCCCTCGTACTATGCTACTCACATCCTCAGTCCATCATTCTAGCTTTGCAACTGCTACCAAAATGTCACCAACTACCTGCAAAATGTCCAGAGCTATACCAAACTCACAAACCGGTCGCCAGAACAATGTGTGGATAAAATACTGAAACCGAAAAGATGAAAGTAAATCTAATCTATAACCATAACTTTTAAGAAAAGTTTGATTTTTATTGTGCAGGAAAAAAAATATGCTAAAACTGAAGACTACACTAAGAGCTTTGAAAAGCAAGCTTTAGGAAGAGACAAAAAGGTGGAAGAATAAAAGGCTAAACTACTGCCCAAGAGAGGCTTATTCAGGTCCTACCTACTCTAACCAATTTAGATAAGTGTTAAGTAAAATCATAAATCCAATGCAACCGTCTTGTTGAACGAATCTATTGAGTTTTCTTTACAGTTAACAATACAACAAGTCAAAGATGGCTTGTAAGTAATGTGAATGAAAATTGAATCCATTATAACTTGTTGTTTGAAAATCAAAGAAGGATAAAGAGAAATGAAATCATGCCAGGGATGAGATTGATTGTTGCAAAATTATTCCATCCATAGATCGACAAGAGCATAAAATTTATGCAAGTTTAAACTTGATGAAAGAAAAGAATATGATACATGATTCATCCCTCCTAGGCCATCATAGTTTCCCTCATATTTCTGATTATCACACTCAATCATACTCACATTATGATCAATGGTGAAACAAAATAGGGACAAATTAGAGATCAATAAACCAGAAATTGAGATTAACCCCATTTGTTGTTTAAAAAATGAGAAAATATGGAATTCGTCTTTATAGAGCTTTTCAATCACCCAATCAAAGGAATTAGCAACATTGAAAGCATTATGCACCAAGGATTAAAGGAGATGAAATGTTTTACCGTTGACCACTTGGCACTTTCGAGACTATGTACCGAAAATTTCACATGACACCATACAAAAAGACTTCAAAAGCTGGGATGGGAGGGTGGATTGAAAAATTAGAACTTGATTTGAATCACCTTAAAGTGATAACACCAATATTGTATGCGATATGGGACACTTGTTGAAGAAATTGGCAAGATTATCACTAACCTCCCAAGAACTAGACTCACTATGATTAATCTCCTCAACCAAATCACCTTGACCAAAAATATGATGGGGAATAGCAACAACATTACAAGAATCATTCCTTCAAGGCTCTTGATGACTATTTGGACATAGATTCCAGCTCGAAAGTTGTGACAAGGAATGCTCTAGGTCAAGTTCGCTCACTAGTATATCATCATCATGTGGTTGTTCTTCTTTAGATTGTTCATTACATTCAACTGAGGATAAATTATCACCATCATTCATTTGATAAGGAAAAATATCAAAATGTTCATTTCTAACTTCCTTATCATCATCACAAACTTGGTATTCAACCACAATATGACCACATGATTTCTCCTCAACATAAATTTGATTAATTTCAACCTTTTCTTCTTCTGTAGAGACATACTCAAAGTCTGAATCCAAATTTAGATAGATTAAATTATCGTCATTTGGGAAATGACTATGGAGTTTCTCTTCTAAAGGCTCTATAATGGAATCACAAATGGAAGGCCCAACTATAGATGTTTCTTGATGGTTATTGTTAGGTTCCCTTCCATTGATTAAATCCAATATTTTCTCTGTGACTGCTTCAGGTAATAATAACAAAGTATCTTGTATGATTTGATTGATATCCCTCTTAGTTTTAGCATGAGGTTTTGAAACATTATTCTCAAAGTACTATGTAACATTCTTATGGATTGCAAGAACGCTCATAATTTGGAATATTTCATGAGAGGAATGATCCAATTGAGAAAGAAAATTGTCAATATACTGATTATCAATTGCACAATCATTGCTAGATTTACACTCTAAAGAATTATCAGTGTTCCTACCCCACTTATCTATTTACATATCTGTGAACATGTCATACCCAATGATGGATTCTTGTGCTAAATGATAAAACCATAGTTGAACATCCCCTCGCAAGGATTCTCCTAAGGCTCGCATATAAACATCTTCACTGTCCACACCTCTAATTTCCATGTAATCCCAGAGAATATCCAAATGACTTTAAATAGACATATCCTTATTTCCATTAAACTGGGGCAACCTCCTAGTGTAATCATTTGGCATAGGATGAGGTTCCCTCAGTATTTTGGAAAAGTCAAAAGGAGTCTGTTTGTCTTGTTTTTTAACAGCTCTGATTACTTGGCTATAAGGATTTGATTGAGACTGAATTCTAGGTTCATGTTGACTTACAAGGGTTGTCATGACAAAACTTGTATTGCACTGATGAAGAGGATTACAAGGATCATTCACTTGATGCTTGCTGACTAGTCCACACGGGATGGTTGGGAAATATTTATTGCATGGGTGAGGAAATTGGTGGGTATCATAAAGATTGTGATAACTAGATTCATACCCATAATCATGCTCAAGATCATCCTCATACTCGTAGTCCATCTATCCCTTTCATTTATTCATCTTTTAGCTTCATTTATACTTTTATTTAATTCCTTCATGCCTCTGAAAAATATATCTGAATTCATTATGATTTATGTGATGGGTTCGCTTCTCAGTAGAGTCACTTTGTGGAATTGCTAGGTGAACGAAATGTCGTGTTCACCAACAGATGATGTCGTAGAAGAGGTAAGTGAAATTCATGCAGTGATTGTAAATATTTAAACATATAAAATTAAATCACTGATATTAGACCGGATGTGATATGAATGATAAAATATGTAAGTACATTCACAGACACCGAAGGTAAAATAGATGAACCAAGGTAATCCTCTACCTCTCCGACAACAATGCCAAAATGTTATCACCAAACTTGTAGTTTCCTCTATGAGGTGGATCTAGGATGGACGGTAGAGGGACAAGCAACTGAAGAGGTGGAAACAAGATCGCCTCGACTCCCAAATGGATGGTTGTCACGCCAATCGAGGAAATATTCAATTGATGTTGTCTTAGCCCTAGACAACAATGGGGGAGACCCATATCTACACCCAACAAGAGAGATCATACCTAAACACCAAATCAGATCAAATGGACTTGAAATACGTAAGGTGTAAGGTGGAGAAAACCCTAGATCTATGGATGACGTTAGTAGGTGAACTAGGGCTTAGATTAGGGTTTATGAGATGTGAAATTTGATCCAAGCTCTGGACACAAGTTCCATATAAGCCCAATACCAGATCTGGGATTAAGGTGCTAGCAAAAGATGAAGATGTACACTGCCTTGGGAAATGTGACCAATGCAGGGAGGGTAAAGACAGTATTGGGGCTATCTAGTACTGAGGGATAGAATCGAAAGAAGGTATGACAATGTCAAAGCACCCAAGCCACAAGGAAAAGGTCAAAATGCAAGAGAAAGAGGAAAATGTCAAAACACAAGAGAAATAAGCAAAAGGAAGGGTAGCGATAGGGTTTGAATATCAGTGCCTTGGGATTTGGGCCAATGGAGTCACTTTTATCCCAGCGTTGAGGAATACCCACTTAGGGTTTTACCTGATCTACAAAACCCAGAATTGGTTTGCCTCGAGATCAAGCGGTTTGATCTATAATATTTTTTGTTTTTTAATATTTAGGGTTTCAAGATGAAAATGAAGATGTCAATGGATTGAGATCTAGAAAATATGCACTAACCTATAGATATTACCTGGAAAACCTTGTAGATGCTTTTATAGTGATGATCCATGTTGTCCCAATCAATTTGAGAATATTTGAGGGAGTTTCTATGTCCAACGTTTTGCCCAAAGAAGCCACTGCGCCCTCTCTCCTACACAACAAACGTCAAACATATCATATTTGTTGCGTCATGAGAAAAGAACAGATGCCACAGAAAAATAGCAAGATGAAATCATAGATCGCTTTGATACTAATGCAAACTCCTTGATACAAAACACATCCAAGCCAAGCTAGTTGAGGAACCCCTACAAAACAGCCAAAGCTGAAGTCGCGCTCCTGTAGACAAGACAATGTTTCCCAAAAAAAAATATATCTCACAAAAAATACCCAAATGCTAGGAAGCAATAGATTTTCCAATCACCATCTAAGAACACCAGATGCAAAGGAGACTCAATTTTTTTGACAAGAATAGTTTTCTATTATCCAAATCCAAGAGCCAAAGAACCCTTACAAATGAGAAGCTCTCTCCTTTAAATATAAATGAGAGAACCAAAATCATAACCACTTTTCAAATGGGTGGTTAATATTAAAAGATAAAAAATTTCTAATCAACGGTTGAGATGAGGTCAACATAGAGTACATGGATCAATACAATAATATAATCTAAAAAATGGACCAAATCACCCTAGGAGAGGGAATCTCACTCAATAAAAAATAAATAAAGCTCATAGTGGGTCCAAGGAGTGTTAAATAACTCTCTTAGTGTGTTCCCATGACACAATAAAAATAATATAATTTTTTAAGTGCAAAATAGTGTTGTTATCACTCCAGGAAACTTCTCTAGGTTGCAGCTCGAGGATGCCTGGTAACTTAAATGTTTTTATGGTTTTCTAAGTGGATCAATTCAGGTGACCTACAGGACCTCACACTCTCAAGACATGTATGACACTCAATCAAGGATAATGCTTCTAACTACCATTGTTAAGAGGTTTGATAATATGGTGCAGAGATGGAGAACTTATCATGCTGGCAGATTCAT
Source organism: Pseudotsuga menziesii (assembly GCA_001517045.1). Lineage (NCBI taxonomy): Eukaryota > Viridiplantae > Streptophyta > Pinopsida > Pinales > Pinaceae > Pseudotsuga > Pseudotsuga menziesii. The sequence continues at coordinate 1,664 of LPNX010024124.1, read as the reverse complement.
ACATAAAACAGATATATATAAATGGCTAATCATAACAAGGAAAGTAATTATAATTCAAATCATCAATATGCCAATAGAATTATAGCTATCAGACATCAATTAACCTGAATAAACCTGAATAACACATTCAAGCATAAGCACAGAATAGACAGAAAATGGAAGCTAAACATATGATAGCAAAAGAGCTTATATTAGGTCATGAGCAATATGAGAAGCTTGAAAATAGTAATGGTCTACAAGTCCCTGAAGTTGAACCTTTTCAATAAAATAAGACTTAGGCTTTATAGCCTTTACAAAAATATTCATATCCTGAAAAATTGGATCTGATTTACTAAAAATAGACAAAATAATTGTTTTTGCATAATTAGGTAAAAAAACCCTAATTTAACTACTAGTCTATCTAATTGTAGAACTCGTTCACTGTTTGAACCTTCTGATAACTAAAGTGAGTACTGGGAATAAACTGCCACTGGTCCTCTGCTAGATAAGCAACTGTTTTACTTAGAAATTTTAGTGTTGGTGACCCTTTCTTCCTTTATGTCACTGTAAAACTGAAGCATTCCTTCCTTGATGTTGTTCTTCAGCGCCCTTCATCTTTATACTTCATCCCTGAGCTATTCATGTTTTCCCAAACCAGTCCTTCATTCCAAAATTTGATCCTGTGCCTATTTATGCTTTCGGTGGTTGAGAGGTCAAAATGTCAGGTCTGTTAGCTACCGAAAGCATTGCTTTCGGTGGTTAATGAACTGCCCCATCGTCCGCCTGTTGGGCACCATTTTGACCTCTTTTTGTCATCTAAATATCTTTCATTTCCCTCCATAAAAACCTCCATACTGATTTATAAATCCTTAATTTCACCCACAAACTTTGGTTAAAGGTATAAATGTCATTGCTTTTTAACAAATTGAATTTTGAGACTTTTAAGGCATTTAAGCTAAGGTTTTTATTCAGGATTATAGGATGTGCTAACTTCCCGTAATGTCTCCAAGGTTGAATACTTGCAGGCCAGCTAGGTGTGAACTGAAAGATGAAGAAAATATCCTCAGTGTCCAAGGATGGATAAACTTGCAACGAATAGATAATGTGGCTCTCACAGGTGTCAAGTCAATGTCGGTCAAAGACGACCACCTGTGCTACCACTCAGCACAAAAGATGGGCAGTTCCGATTTTGTCTATTTTCATGGATCTGATAGAGGATCTCGAGGATTGTATTTCATTAATTAGCTTCCAGATTAATAGCATTTCTAGTTTTTTTAAAGTTTGTATAAGTACTTCATAAAACAGAGGAGAAAAAGCATCACGATTTTTGAGACAGAAAACACATAGCGTTGCTGATTACTGTGTATGATTGATTTTATTATGGTGAATATATTTGAGGTTTAAGTTCTGTGATTCTTTTTCTATGTGTGTGAATGAGGCATTGGAGGGCCCCCATTGTCGAGTCTGCACACATTTCAATTGCCAGTGAACGATTTGGATTGTTGCCGGTGGTATGTTTCAGTTCCTGTAGAATCGATTTTTCTTATTGTAGAACGAGTTAGATTGCTTTAAATTAGTTTTATCAGCTCTGTTATTTCATTAGTTATATGCTGTAGAAATGGTTCAGACTACTATCTCACATTGCTGTGCATTGCTTGCTCAACGATGAAGTCTTAAGAACAGTT